>VZRX01017014.1:82535-128432 GCA_013398075.1 Notiomystis cincta
CTCCCCTCCCTCCCCTCCGCGAAGCCGCCCGGAGAGAAGAAAAAAAACCCCTCACAAAATAATAATAATAATAAAAAAATAACTTAGTAAATCACAACGCACCCGGCGAATCCTCCTGGGCTGCGGCGCTCCGGGGGCTGCATGCAGCGGGCAGGGACAGCCAAGGTGCGAGGGGACAGCTCGCACACGCTCCCACCGCGCACCGGGAGCGGCGGGCAGGGGAGGCGGGACGCAGAGATGAAGCCGGGAGTGGCGGCGGCCAGGGGCGGCAAGAGGCAGGGATGGAGCCGCAAGGGGGGAACCTGCGCTCCGCGACGCGCTCAGGAGCGCGCGTGGGTCCCTCCCGCCGCCACACAGCCGCGCCTCCTCCGCCCGCCGGCGAGCGGGAGCTGCCCCCGCTCGGTGTCGGCGCCATACGGCCTCTTCCCTTACTCCTTCCTGACCCCAGCCCTCCCCTTGGAAGCCCGGCGGCAGTCCCCCGGTACCTGCGCGGGAGGTGCGCCCGGCGGCCAGGAAGGAGCAGCGGGCGAGAGCTCCCGCCGGAGGAGGCGGGCAGGGAAGGGCAGGGAAGGGCAGGGACCCCCGGGGGCGAAAGAGGGACGAGAGCGGGGCTCCAGCTGGGAACGGGACGCGAGTGGCTCTGGGCCACTGGGAGCTGGGTTTGGCCACGGCCCCAGCGAGGCGAGCGGTGGCACCCTGCCACCCTGCCCTGCTCGCCCGGGGCTCGCTGCCCTCTCGGGACCGGCTGCCGTGGGCCGGGAACTTCCTCTATAACTGGGCTTGCTGGGATCCTGATAAATCTGATTCCCGAGGGCTGGCGGGAGGGGTAGGCAGAGGACCTGGAGTTCTAGACTCAGTGTCGCACACCCGCGACAGAGACCGGGTATGGCCGTGCTCTGCCCGGTCCGAGACCTGTGGCACACCTCACTGGGAATTCCAGCGGGAATGCCATGCTGGCCGAAGGGCATCCTGGAGCCCAGGACCCGATGCCGCCATAGCGCCAGGAACACGCAAACTTCAGCCACCTTCATGGAATGAAGCTTCAGAGTGAGCCCCGGGAGTCGGGCTCTTTGGAGTTCAGAGGGATGAGAAACTGCCTTTTGTTTCACCCAGCATTTGGGGGTCAGTGCACTCGATTGAATCCTTTAGGCAGTGTTTCCATCCAGTTCAAAAATGCAAACGTACAAAGTAAATTTATAATTTTTTCTATTTGAAAAGTTCGTTGGTGGTTACTGGATCTGTTGCACCTGCACCATGTTTGAATCTCTATAAATACTTATTAAGCCAGCTATACACCAATTTCTAATTATGTAAACTTTTTTTTTTTTGTCTTGCTATTCATCTCCAAAGATAGGGGAGGTCTTAGAAAAGTATTTTGGGCCAGATTAGAAATGTTCTTATGAATAAACACTTATTTGCATAAATATTTCCATTGTACAAAATGTACATCCTACCTTCCTAATTCCTTACAGTGCAAAATGAGAAGTTTACAACATTAGTCTTTATTGTGCACGTGAAGATTACCATGTAGATAACATGCTGGAGTGTGAGTTAGAAAAGGTCACGGAAGGAAGAGGAAATGAAGAGGTGTTATGAGCAATTTAGAGTCTGGGAATTTTATATTAAGGATACATAAAATACTGCTTCGAATCATCTCTTTCCTCAGACTTCTTCACTAGCAAAAAGGTATCACTTCTTTTCTTGGAAATTTGAGGAAGATACTAAATGAGTTTGGTACTTTAGCTTTCTGTACTTTTAAGTGGTAACTTTGGTAAAAAGCATGAAAATAGCAACCAATATTTAACAACTTTGAGAGACAAGACTCAATTTCAGATTTCAGGTGGTCATCTCTGCTTTTTTTGCATAAAATTCTCAGGAGAAAATCAGATCAAAAAATCTCATCTGATCACACTCTCAGAAGGCAAATGAATAAATTATGGTAATGAGATTAGAACCCAAATCTTGCATTCTTTCATATTATATGTAGGTTTGAGCTAAAATAATTACCCTTCAGGCAGTGGGTCATGTATTTACATGTGAACATCTTTGCATATAGATGTGCATACAAAAATGATACATTTTTATATATATACAAGTGTGTGTGTATCTACATATGGTTGTGCATACTCACTCCGTGGAGGCCTGAATGTCTGTGAAGGTATGAGGAGACTCACAATTGCAGAGTGTGGATTGTCATATGGTATATGGGGAAAAAAATGGAAGAAATTACTGCCCTTGTACAGCTGTGTTACCTGGCATAGTTGCAATCTCTCTCTGTTAATGTGTTGAACATCTCCCTGCTGTTCAGTTTGTAGTTTCCCCTGTTGTTGCAGGATCTGTGCACGTAAGCAGATGTCAGTATGCTCAATTACATATACAAATTAAACTTCTGTAAAAACCACTAGAATTGGTGAACAGTATTGGTAGCTAGAAATGTAGACATTCTGATTTGTCCCTTGTAATTCTGCTACTAATGAATGCCAGCTCCTGGAAACACTTAGTGATGAAAGCAAGTGTGTATGTTCAGCAGCAATGTGCTCACATTTATAGAGCTGGTATCATTTCTTCTTTTCTTTGCTTCCTTTTACAGGGAGAGAAGAAAAATGTCATCTTTTTAAGTACTCCACACACTATTTCACCCCAGGTCTTTGGGCCACTGTAAAGAATTCCACCTGAATAAAAGACAATATGAAAATAAATTACACAGGAAAATTAATCTTGGGGTTTTTTTCCTTTTTAAATTAACTGCCCATGAAAAAATTTCTTGAGTCAAGTATGAAATGTTCCTTTATGCAAATCAGAGAAAGGCAATGGAAGGAGAGCAGAATTTGCACAATATTTCACATGTACTTTTATACCAGAATTGCCATTTTTTATTCTGAATGAAAAGCAATTGACCTTGTTGGCCAATAGATTAGACTTATTAGGAAAACTGTAGTTTGTGTGTGATAGCCTCATAATGGGAAACCAGACCAACATCATATAAACTCAGAGAAGGATTTAATTAAAATTCATGAAACACTATTGAATTAAGATGAAAGAACAGCTATTTGCTTTCAAGGATTGCAAATGGCAAATGGCAAATGCTGTAATGAGGAACCATCACTGAGACAGTGGAGATTGCTGATGCAAGATTAATGATATCAAGCCTCACATGGAGAGGAAACATAATCTAGACCTAATTAGGAACTCATTTGAAATTCTTCATGAATGGACTGTCAATGAACTCCAGATGACAGCACTTCCATTTAAGTCTTAGAATCAAGTCTTGATTATAGAGACTTAGGAGGTTGCTGTATTTTCACAAAAATGTGTGGGTCCTTGAAAATATCAACACAATTCTTACCCTATTTTTATAAGCAGAACCACAGTAGTTCTTGATACCTTTTCTCCCGAGAAGACTCTGATTCAAGAGCATTGTCTCAGCAAGTATTTGTTTGAGTAATGTCAGGCTGTTCATATAGGCAAAGAGAACACCATTACCTGCAGATGCTGAGAACTATCACAGACTGGGAGCTATGTGTCAGTAGTTAGACTTGGTTGCTAGGAATTTTCTGAATGGTCAGGGTGGCTATACTTTACAATACCTCAGCCAAATGTTTAGAAAAACGGCTCAAAATATGTCCTTCTTCAGCAAATACCATGAAAGGGGCAGTTTAAAAGCCACCATTTTTGAAGTCTTTGAGTCTTAAAAAAGTTGCATTTTTGTTTTCTCAGTGGACCTTGAGAATTGGGGTGGCCTTCTGCAGCCACGAGGGGACAGACCCTCTTCAGAAATCTTGTCAGAACTCAGTTTCTTACAAGCCATGGGTATTAAGGCATTTGACCTCATTGTAAATATGCATTGCAAAGAAAATCTTTCTGCTGGTAAATTATGATTACCAGTATAATATCAGTGAATCAGCAGTGGATGAATGACAATTTAGTAGATATTGACAGTCCTTGCAAATATGATATATCCTTGCCTGAATGAGAAAGAAAAGCAATTGTTTACAGAAATACTAGCATTTAAAGATCTGAGTGATATTGCATTTTAGAGCAAAAATAGCCTATCAATGATCAAACAAGATTCTTTCGTTCCAAATTGTTCACCTAAATATTTGTCTTCAGATTCTAAAGCATTGTTCAAGAGGTGAACATTATTTATATGACACCACCAATATCTTGTTTGGAGAAAAAGATTGAAAAGTGGTCGTAGTAGCACAGGACTGTGAAGATGAATGTAACAGGCCTTCAAACTAATTTTCTCCATTTTCTTTTTTTTCTGTTTCTGCCTAATCGTTGCCTCTGACAACCCAGTTTTCTGTGAAACTGATCATCTCGCAAGTTATTTCAAACACATCTTATGTACTGCTGCAATATAGGTCAAGGAAGTCCTATGATGAAAGGAGTTTTTACTCTTCTGTTTCTTCTAATGTGAACATTGCAGCCAATGGAAAAAGTTGGTCAGAAATATTTGATGTGTTCAAGTGCTGTTAGGAACATTACCATGTTTCTGCTTTTCGCTTAATCAGTAAAGAAAACATGCCTAATGTGTACAGTTAATTTACAAATGAATGAGTAGGAAACAAGCCTGTGTATAAATACCTCTTCACTTATACAAATTAAAGTGTCTATATTCTCAGTAGTTACTTACAGATGCATGCACACACAGAGATAGACATAAATATGATATATTTATATCCCTGTTTTCTTAAGCCATGACAGAGTGTTTTAAAGGTTCTTGTGGGCAGATGGAAAGTTAACTTCAAGAGAGACAGAAAATAATATATCCAGGACTACCTACTATGAACCTCTGTTCTTCCCATCTTCCCTTTTTCATTTATTACACCTTGGCTCTTACACTGCGTGTGCTTCAGAACTGGGACTTCTCTTTGGGATGACCAGCACATCACTTCCTCTATTTCAGTATAGATGCTTTTAAAATAACAGTCCTCACTCAGCTCGGTGCCAGAGGAAGTTCTGCCTGTCTGGCTCCATCCCTTTTCTCAATCCAATATCTGTAGTGTGTTGAAGTACTGGTTTGTTTCTAATGCCAGTT
Source organism: Notiomystis cincta (assembly GCA_013398075.1). NCBI lineage: Eukaryota > Metazoa > Chordata > Aves > Passeriformes > Notiomystidae > Notiomystis > Notiomystis cincta. The sequence goes on from VZRX01017014.1 coordinate 87,577, forward strand.
CTCCAGCCATTTGGAGAAATCATATTTGTTCCAAAGAACTTCCTATCACACTGAACTTGGAAACAAATATAACAGGCAGGACTGTCCAGCTTGAAGTCCTTTTACTTTTTGTCATGCAAACAAAACAAAACAAAACACACACACCCCAAAAAAAAACCCAGAAACAAAAACAAACAAACAAAAACCACAAAGAGAAAGAATGCTTTTATTCAGCTTTAAAAATGAAGATTTACAAGTCCCCAAGTGAAAGTTTTCAAAAAGTGGTAGTTGGGAAAGAAACCAGACTTAGAGAATAAAAATAGATATAGTGTACTTACTAATAAGAATGTTTGCTTGGCACCCAGAATGAAATAACTTCTTTATTATTCTTCATAAAATCATAAGATTCTAACATTTGAACTTTCAAGTTCATTTTGTAAGGGAAATAAAAGAGGTATTAAAACACATGATAAAACCTAGTGACAATATGATTTTGTTTACTATGGCGTAATCCCTGAAGTGAAAATCTGTAAAAGGCTAAGATTTGTATTACGTGCAATGTGTGACCACCTAGCTCTTGAGTTCAGTGCAATTTGAGAGTAAACCACAGAATGCAGATGTGTGTCTACAAGAGAGCCTCATGTGTGCTCAGATCAGTTTTACACTGAGTAAAACACACTCCTTAAATCTCAGACACGACAGCCATCATTGTAGTTTCCCCTGCTGCAAAAGAGAGAGGCCGTAGTCGCTGTGTGGGCAGACGTCTACAAAGCTCTGCTTTATTGCTATTCAAAGCATTTCCAACAAGAGGAAGTCAACCAGCCTCACACATAAAACTTACTCCACAATGCCTGAGCACAGCTGCAGCAGTATCAGCAGAGAAAGAGCAGAAAACATTTTTCGTAACTGAACTGGGGCCTTCCCCTTCACACTGCAAAAAACAATCCCTCACTACAAAAAACGATCACATTTTGCAGCTGGGGGTTAGCTTTCCAGGGTAGGAAATCATGCAATTTTTTCAGGTTTGCTGTTGCATAATCTGGAGGGATCTGAAAAGCAGTTTTCAGTACAAATCTATGCAAAGTGTACAATTATAGGGCATGTACTTGCTTGCACTGCTTTCTGTTTTCCCTGCCTCTTTCATACATGGCACTGTGCTAACCACTCTTATCTTTTCTTTCAGTTGGAGCAGATTAAATAGCTAGTGCAGTATACATAAGCAGGAATTTTATCAACTATGCTTCCAGTGCTTGTTAATGGACTGCACATAACTTTGTTCTGCTACTGACTTTAGGCTCGAGTGGTCAATGTATAACATTCCCTCCCCCTAATTCTACACTTGCAAACTGGGCAAGTTAGCCAACTAAAGATGAACAACAAATGGATATTACTTGCATCTGTGAGGTTTGTTTTTAGAAGGGAGTGTACAGTATCTTGCAGGGTGCTGTGTCACTGCAATGAGAGAGGTCTAGAAAACACGGATGCCAGTAGCATTTTTAAAGATCAGCACAGTAGTATCCCAATTTGTGCCAGAGCATGCCTATTCCTGGTGATCTCTTCTGACTGGCATGTATGGATTGATTTATGCTATGGGGTTAGCAAACAGTCAGTTAGAAAGAGAGAGGCTTTCAGTAGCAGTTCATTCCTTTCCTCTGTGTGCATGCTTAATATTATAGTTTACTCCAGATTCAGACTGGTGGGATAGGAGGATGATTCAAACCTCAATCAGAAAAGTGCTTCAGGTTTATGCCCCTAATAAGTTTAACCATAATAAAAGATTTTTATTTGGACCAGCTGTGAAAAAACCTGTAAAAATTAGAATGATGGAGAAATCTGAATCTATCAAAAGAGATACAATATTCAGTAATCACTGTCAATAAAGTTCTGATCTTGTGTTCACAAACAAGGGTAGATTGAATAGCATTGTTTTCAATTCCATTCTTCTTTACAGTCACAATGCAGCAATCCTAAACTTTGAAAAGCCACAGCCTTCAAACATTTAGACAATACATGACTATCCTGGAAGTCTCAAATGGGCTTGAGCAGGGTAATTGTTATCTTATGTCTCCACAGGCAATACTGAAAACTTCACCTTAGATAACTCTGGAATTGCCTATGCCAAGCTGTCTATTTCTTGGCCAAAACAAATATAAGGTATGATAAAGCAGTGCTACTGAATATTCATTTTAACCTGCATGATAGATCTAAACTCTAAATATTAACAAGCCATGTGGATTTTTAGACATACATTGCAAAATCTAAGCTTGCTTGCTTGTTTTTATGTGAAGAAAGCAACTTTATGTACAACCCTACTATATGAAATTGATTAAGCATTGTTTTGGAGGTTTTAGGGAGAGGCATAGCCCAGATAAACTATTTTCCCAAATAATTGAAATTTGACAAAATTTTAAGTGTCCAAAGCTGAGTCTTCCAATGGGTGATAGTAACCATCTAGCAATACTTTCAGGTGGATCTATGGTCTGGTAATTATTAGGTATTGTTGGTAATTATTAGGTATTTCATAACGTATTTGATATAAATATCTTGCAAAAAACTATATGAAATTATGAAATAGGTAAATATATCCATTTCCCAAAATACACTACTGTATAGATTTTAAGAGGCTCTCTGGTCTCTTTCATAATGTAGATGATGCAGCTTCTTTTTGCTTAGTTGTTTTAAATATTAAAGCTTTCTCTTGAAGGTAAAAGAATAGGCAGCTCAGAGATAGAAATAGTCTACCACATTCCTGTTTTTTCGATTTCTGATAAGCTTTGGTTACTAGCATAAAGCTTTAGTTTCATTAACAGGGAAAAAATTAATAAATGGTAAATTAAAAAATATCTAGATAATATGAAAGAAGGTAGCAGTAAGAGAAGGTACAGGAAAAGAAAATTTGGGACTCTGGTGAATTTCAACAGGGATACACCCTACAATTGTCTAGATTTCTTCCTCTCTGATATGAGCTAGAGAAAAAGGATGGCTGTAAAATGGCTGGAAGGACCTGGCTGAGAAAGGATGCAAGTAATTTGATAGGACAAGATGAAAATTAAAATCTAGAATAAATTAATCTTTAAATCTTTCCTAGGTAGTGCCTTTATGAAAGAGCAAACAGAAGCATTAATATAAATGGGAGTAGGCAGCAGTACTGTAGGAAATGGCTGGGGTTTACAAGTGTAACATTAACTTTATTAGACAAGGACTGAACCTGTAAATCTTTCAGTTTATAAAAGGTGGTTATAAGCAGGGCAGATAAGAGCAGAAAGAAGGCAGTTTCATTTGTAGCAAAAATGTTTAGAGATGGTGAACACTAAATAAAAGCATGGGGTGAAGGACCAGAAGGAGCTTGGACATGTTCTGTCTGCAGCCGTGTGAGGTACAATCAGTGTTCTCTCCTGGGGCTGCTTCTCAATGCCTATGTAGTCTCAAAATCTGACATTTGCCCTGCTGATGGCACACATGCCATGAAAGTCACACATCTTCTTGGAAGTCCAAAGTATCTGGATGAGGACTAAGCAACAGGTGTGATGGCACTCAATGGTTTGAGGAACGTGGCCAGACCACAACTGATGCTACTTGCAGCTGTGGCAGTTTTGTGGAGGCAAATACCAAGTGGCCCAAATAGCTGGCAAAGTTTTTCATAAGATTAAATATTGGGAAGGAATTTTTGTGTTCAATTTCTTGTGCAAGTCCAAGGTAGGGAATCAGCGATGGGAGCTGAGAGAGCTATTTGTCAGATTAAGTATCTTCTTTCTGTAATTGTTTTTTTTTCTGAGTAGAACAAACTTTTAAAAAATTAATTAGTTTTACTAAAACTGGTAATCAAAATACTGTATACAGTTATGCTATTTCTGCTCCAGCTGAAACAAGAACATTTGTTTGTGCATGTTAATGACCACCATTAAGCAGAGAGGTGACAGCAAGGTTAAAGGGAAAAATTATCTTCTTAAATACTGCATAAATAACTGACTTTGTACGATTTATTTTTTAGTAGGTTGAAACATCCAGTGTTTGATGCTTTAGAAGAATGCCCTTTCCCTAAACTAAAGAAAGTGTGAATTATACTCCATTGTTGTACAGCTTACACAGCTGTGGAAAGACTGGAATCTGATGCATCACAAGGAGAAATTATGTAAACTGGGAACATGACATTTCAAGGGAAAAAAATACTTAAAATGGAAAACAGGGGAAAAAAAGTTAGTTAATTGTCTGCACGAAATTGAATTTCCAAGAAGAAACAAAGCAAAAGAGAGCCCAACAGATGTTTCTGTGAATGCTTTTCAAACTTACTGTCAGCACCTTCATTGGGAAACACCCAAATTCAATGAGTAAATGAGTTTGGAATTAAAGTGAGTGTATTCATAAATTTTAGTATATTTTAGTAATTTTATAAAAAATAGTCAAATGATAAAGTTTCAGCCCTGAACATTGAGTCCTGTGTAACTGTCTGGAAAGTTATTTATTAATTAATAAACCTGTGAAAGCAAACCTTTATGGTTATAAATAGTAACTGTATAGTGATAGGTGTAAATTACTGGAAAAATTTATCAGAGCTGAACAGCTGCCAGTGGCTGAAACTACCCCAGTGAAAATGCCAGTGTGAGGAGTTTTTTGTAGATGGACTTATCTGTGGTTCAGCTTTAGCCCAAGGAAGTCTTTGTCTGAAAATAGCTCTGTTTTAGGCCTACTTATTATGCTGTTTCCAGCCTTGTGTAAGCTTTCCTTCACGTGTCATGAAACATTGCATTTCTTTCATTAAACTTGGTATTTGTTACAAGAGTAACTGTAGGCCCTGGCTGGCTTTCTCTTCCACAATTTTCCATCAAGCCCATTGAAAACCAGAAAAAAAATTCAGAAAGTCCTTAGAAGATAATAAAACAAAGAGTGTTTTTCTAGATACATTTTAAACAATATTCAAATCAATAAGTTTAATAATAAAATCCTAAATCAATTTTTAAGCAGCAATTTTAAGACAATAAGAAAAGAAAAATTATTCACTATACTTGGAGGTTCACATTAATTTTGTTCAAGATAAGTTTTGTAAAAGTATTTCTGTAAATTAGCCTTTGCTGGAGCGTGTGCTGGTGTGTGTGCATGTCCAAAATAGCAGAAGACGGTTGTGGCTTTTTATTAATAATGTAGCTGGTGCATAATTTTTCCATCAAGTGTCAGTATCTCACAGCATGAGAAAACAATGTATTCAAAAAGGGCGTGACAGAGGGAAGAATATTAAAGAGTTCTACTGTAGAAAGACTACTAAGGGAAAATGTGATTTTCATGACAGTAACAGCCCATGAATCGATGTTAAATCAGGTACATATTTAATACTGCAAAAGGACCTTAGATTGAATACTTCTTTACACAACAACATTTGGTTCTACAGGTAACATACAGTTCACCCCCATTACCAAAATCTCATGCAGTAAAATTCTCTGAGGGCTGAACTTCACCAAAATGAAGGTAGACTGAAAATATGAAGTGAAAAGGTCTGAAGACAGTTATTTTGTTACTGAGTGTATATATAACCCAGTAAAACTGGCACAAATCTGTACGGGGAAGGTAGGAATGGCATTGTCAGATTATCTGCGCCCTCAATTTTCCCTGTGAGCAATCTGCAGAGCTCTTTATCCTCCCTCCACTCTCCTTAATACCTTCCACTGCAATAATGCATTTGTTAAAAAAACCTCAACAAGCAAAATGCAGCCACCCTCTGCCCAAATGAAAACAGCCACCTGCAGCACGACTGCAGCTGAGCTTTCAGTGGGCAGAGACAAGTGCCAGGCAAGCTGACCCATAGTTTTTGCCTTGTTATATTGCTTCCCATCTGCCCGTGTCCATCTGCTGCCCACTCTGTTCAAGGTCCTCATAACAGTCACCATCTCTTGTTTCCATGTTGGAAGCAGCATATAGGATGGAAAGGCCTCAGGTTCACCCTGACATTAATAAACATAATTGCAGCTAAAGCACTCTTATTATAGGGTGGTTTTGTTTTTCTTTTTTTTTTTTCAATTTGGTTATATCAGATTCTCATGCTGTGTAGTTGCAGTTGATGACAATCTTTGAAGAATTCTGTACTACCTATTTTTTAATGAAAATGGCTACCTCCTGCTGGTTTGGCACAAACTAAGGGCCCCAATACAATCTAATTTGCAGACAGATGGGGAAAAATATGTGTCTTTACAATGACCAGACATATTTAGTTCATGACTATTAATTAGCTCCTGGTTTTCCCATCTAATGGGAAAGAAATTACTTAAATTGCTGTTTTCAAATCTTGTGCATGTCTTAAAAAACTGTCAGTATATGTATGAAGCATTACATTTCTAAAATTAGGATTTCTTTGTTGAAACTAAACTGCAAAAATTAAGGGATCCCTTTCAGCATCAGGCCTCTTGCTGATCCTGAAGGCCAAACAAGCTGAGCACAATCTCTCCAGCCTCACAAAATCTTGTGTTTTGCTCTGCTTGTGCAGAGCACTGGGAGTGGCACTGAAGATCATCCCATTTTTTCAGTGGAAAGCATCTTTGAGTGGGGAGAAAAAAGTGCTTTCAATGAGTGTTCCACTTGCAAAGAACAGCTTGCTGAATGTCATCTTGCACTTACAATCACTGAGGCTGCCTGTTCAAAGCAGTGTGTGTCTGCTGTCCTTAACTCCAAATCTGGGCTGATGCAATCAGTCCCTTTCCCTTAACTTAATGGGCAGATCTACATCCACTTTAATGTCAGCTTAATCAGACTCTAAGCTCTTCAGGGAGAGGAATTGAATTTCCTGTGATATGTGGAATTTAGCTTGCTGTCAGAGATTTAATTCAGGGTGATAGAAGATAACACCACCACCCTCCCCAGAATTCATTTTATTAAGTAAAGAAGAGAGTATTTTAATTAGAACTTCTGTCATAAGGCCACAGTTTAAGCAGAATATTTAGGTTAAAATAAAACATCTCAAGCATAAACTGGTATTTATGGATACTCCACAAGTCTGTCACTCAGCACTACATATTAATCAAGTCTGTTTCTTCAATAATGGATTGTTACTTATCAATTTCACATTCTGTGTTATTTCCCTTGCAAAGTAATATATTTGGAAGAAACTTATTTTTGTGTTGTCAATTTCTCTGTCTCTGTATTCATGTCTTGAATATTACATCACAAAGTAAATAAATAATTCTGCTTTATCCAGTAATATTGAGAACTAGTGACACAGTGGACTATTATTACATAGCTGTATTGGGGAAAAAAATCTCACCTTAGGATCTTGCAAATTCTTAACGTGGTGTGAAGTACATTTAGTTTTGGGGTTTTTTTACAAGCACTACTTCTAAAAAACAGTGACATTAGTTGCAAAGATTTTTTACTATATGAAGAGTTGGAATAGGTGAATTTGCCTTTTATACAATGACCTGTTTTATCAGGAGCCTTTAACACATGTGGATGTACTGCTCAAGAGAGATGCTGTACTAAAAGGTCTATAAAAGTGCCATGTAAAAGTGTCTATGATAGGCATGATTAAGAAAATATCTAATATAGATGTGCTGCCACCTGTCTTTTTTCCAAAGAAACTGTCACAGCCACTCCATTTTAAGCCTGGGAGTTAAGTTCCCAGCTGTTGTGACGCAATTCAGTGTCTAGCTTCTGCTTCTACACTGATAATTAACTTTTCAGTTGTCATAACAGGCTTCAGATTGAAGTACTCTGAAAAGTGGTAAAAATAGGGGACATTAAACTTCTCTGGGGCAAACAAGCTTTGATTTATCATAGAATCATGGAATGGTTTGGATTGGAAAGGACTTTGAGATGATCTATTTATTCTGGCCCTTTCTTTTATTTGATAAAATACATAATTTGCTTTTTGCTCTTGAAAAATTAGTCTCATTGAGGAAAAACTCCAGCTATTTTCCTTCATTTTTCCTACTATTAATCAAAGGGGAAAAGGCTGTAATAGTGATATAAATGCAAATTATTTGGGAAAGGAAAATGTAATAATCATGACACCTAATATAGAGTTAATGCATGACTATTAGCACCCAATGAGCCCATTAGCTATATTGATGCAGAAGATCAGTTTTATCTATTATGAACTGTTTTCCCCTCTCCAAATTAATGAAATTGCTAAATTTGATCTCTGTGCAGAATAAGATGACAAAATAGCAGTAGAATTGTGTAAATACTGCCAATGCTTTCTAAGTGCATTCAGACAAGCTAAGAAAACCCAACACATTAATTTTTCCATATTTCTCTACCATGAAGACAAAAACATTATTGGTTGAAGCTTCCTGTCAAGCATCTGGGAAAAGTATCCCAAGGAGTTAAGAAGCCTGAAGTGAAACTACTCACTTTTGAGGCAGCATATTTATTAGATGGAGACCTTTCAGGATTCTGGCTGAAGAGAAGAGGGCTCTTTAAGCCTTTAAGCCTGGCACAGAGTTCAATTAACAAACCCAGCCATTAATCAAACCTCTCTCTTCATTACTGGAAAGGATTGTGCATATACAGTGAATTGCTTGGGAGGGACAGGATAAAATCAAAATTTTCATTCAGCCACTGTCAGGAGCTTAATTCTTCTAGGAATTATGCTTCAGGTAGAGGACCTATATTCTCAAACAAGCAACTATTATCTAGAAGAAAGAATCTCCTGGAACTCTCTAACTCTTTCAGGACTGAGGCAGCCACAGGGATTTTAACTTTTGGAGGATGGAAAAAGGCACAAGGTCTGAAATGCAGATCTGCAAGATTTCTGCCCATCTTTACTCATAAAAGACATTCAAGCACATGCTTACAGCAACTCCAGTGGGATTCAGTCATGTGTTTTAGGCTGGATGTAAGTGGTACAAGCATATATATTCAGTGATCACACCATGACTAGTTCTAGTTTAAACAAAAGCTTCAGTTTTGAGATGCTACTGACAAGGTAGAAAAATGCCTTTTCAATTATTAAAAAAAAAATTACATTTACAGTTTTATTGTCCTACGACCATCAATATGTCAAATTGAATGCTTTGGAGTAGGAGGTTGGAGATCAGTCCCCAAAATTCATTGTCAGCCTAGGCAGTACTCAGCCAATAATGAGAGACAGACAAGCACCTAAGTGTAATTATCTGTTATGGTTTCAGTGTACAGATTGGTATAGAATAAAAGTGCGGTGAAAGCTACGTCCCACACTGAAATCTGGGAAGGAGTCATTAAAGAGGGGAACAAAAGACTTTTACTCAGCAAAGGAAAGTTTTCTCTAGTGGATAGTTATATAGAGGCAGCAATGCCTTGGCCAAAGTGTTGCTGCAAGCAATATATGCATATTGAAAGAGGGGAAACAATCCTGGTTTTCATTAAGAAGAATGGCTTGATTATCTCCTGTATAAGCATGGATTCACATGAGTTTTGGAGTAAAAGAATTGGTTCATGTGGATGTCCTTGAAGGACTAAAGGGAAGGAGAGCTAGTGTTCCAACAAAGGGTAAGAGGCAGAGATCTAAGAAAAGCTGAAGATGCAGTGTGAAGGTGCTTCCCCATAGGGAGCTAAAAACACCTTAGTGATGGGCAAGATTTTAGGTGGAGGTTACTGAGCAGGTGCAATCTGAGACAGGAGGGAAAGACCCAAGCCACAAATGAAAAACAGATGCAGTATTTGCATTAATAAGAGTGAAAGACTTTTCTTACACAACCTTGCCTAAGGTACACTAGCAAGGTTTTCTTTCACTTCTGTGTGTATATCTTGGTTTTGGTAATGATTTGTAACTGTGCTGCTTTGGGATGTTGTGAATGATGCTAGTATTTGCATTCTACTCTAACTGAGGTTAAATGGGATTTAATTTAACTGGAACTGCATGACATTGGTAAACTAAAAACCCCCCATATACTGGGTTACCTCAATAAATCCCTGCCTCCTTAGTACATATTCCTACACTCAGAGGGTGACAGAGCAGGCCACATTTCAGTAACACCACTCAGATGGAGAGTTTGCACCACAGACATCAGGAGAAAGTCATGGTTAAATGTGAGGCTTGCAGGGAAAATGTCAGTGTCATTATTGGTTTCCACTGCATTAAAGAATCTTTTAGGAAACAGAACAAAGCCACATGCTCTACAAGCTGCTCAGCAGTGAAAACTATATAGGAGATGAGGCATAAATATTTCATGAACCAGTAAAACTACAATATGATCTTCCAATGCAGCAAACTCTTTCCAAAAGCTTTGCAATGCACTGCCCTTAAAGCCCCCAGGGGTTTTCTCCTTTTTGAACAGCAGAATGACATGAATTTCAAAAGCAGGAGATTTTGTAAAAGGAAGAGAGAAGATATTTCATTCAAAACCAAAATGGGAAAATCAATGTATTTAGCTGACATTTAGACTTCATATTTATCTGTAATATGAGAGTACATAATCTGGAATTGCTCTTCCATCCTCTTACTCTGCCTTTATTTCTGTACCTCCCTGAAAGTGTAGGCTTTACTGTAGATCTCTGATGCTCAGAAATGCAAAGAAAAGGCTTTTTATTTTACATTTCTGTGTTCTGCAATCATTTATAAAAACAAACTAATATATTGTTTATGACATTTTTAATTATTATTACAATATTTTTTTCAAGATGATGTCAAGATTGTATTTACCCATCATAACAGCAGAGTTGAAAAAGACACTCAGGGCCATTGTGCAGAAGAGAAACTAGCCAAATTAAGGAACAAATGGATGCAAAGACATAAGAAATTGCTTGCTGAAATATGCAGTTTACTCATGACAATGGCTGCAGAAAATGTGTGTCTTCCTGAAAAAAACTATCAGATCTAACAGTCTATGAAGTTTTGAAACAGTTTGTTCACATATCTGAAATCTCCAGTTAATCTCACCCAAATTTCACAAATTAAAGTCCTACACAAAATTTATCTGAGGAAAAATTAAAACCATGAAACAACCCACGTTCATCTGTTTTATTTGTTTTAATAAACTGCTTCTTCATTCCTCACTGGTTCCCTTCAGCCCAGTGATATCTCTCCCCAGATCTTGAAATTTGCAATATTCTGTGCAGAAGTGAGCATACAGACAAAATCATCTGTGAATCAGATGACTCTCTGTAAGGAGATTGTCCCTGAGGGCCATGGTCTGTGGTGAAGGGAGAGCATCATGTGTTACATAATCCCTGAGAGTTAGCTGATGCCTCGAGTTATGAGTAAGGCACTGTGGCAGACTCCGGATAAAATGTACCAAGAAACTTGAACAACTCTGTGTGGGTAGGGAACATAACACACTCTTGATAAATATAGAAGAATTACCCAAGACAATTCCTTGATCTATCCTGTATCTTCTGAAGGTACATGGTCTGAAACACCAGGTTCTAAAGCTGAAATCCCTACGCAGGTTTCTAGCATATGAACAAAGCAGACAATTAAATTCAACAAGGTTTCAAACAAAATTTTCCCCAATTCATTTTGAGTGCTATGCAATAGGGATAGATCCTATTTAGGGTTTTAGTCTGCAAAGCAGATCAACAGGAAAACAAGTTGATTTCTTTTTTTTTTTTTTCTTGCTAGGTGGATAAGCATAATCTACATTTTTTTCTTTCTAAACTTACCATACTACTATTGCTGCATCTGGTGACATCCAACTGTGTCAGGTTACAAACCCTCTAGCTGAAGAAATCTAGACAAACCAACCTAGCAAAACAAATCTCCTGACAAGATCTGGGAACAAATTGGGACTGTGATACTTTCACTTTAGGAAGTTTTTCCAGTGTGTTGTTTTGAAGCATGTGATGACCACGCTTAGAGTCATTATCTGCTGTGGTAACATTGGAATTTCTCTTGGATGAGTGGTAACAAGTTCAGCTTTCACCACTCTTGGGTGAAACAAAAGAACACATCCTAGCTAACAGAGATATGTTGGAATTGCAAGAAGTTACTTCATTAATCAACCTAAAATCAGTGTATTATATGCATATAGTGAGCACAGAAGAGGTGAGTGAAGAATGCTTTCCTTGTCTGAATCATTTGCACTTCAGTGCTGTTTTCTGTAACCCAGTGGGATGGCTACACAAGCAAGTGGGGACAATGAAATGTTACATGTTGGCCGAATCTCTTTTTCCTGTGGATATTCACCCATGTTTTAAAACATTTGGTTCACTCTAATGTTACAGGGTGGGGACAAAATACTGACTGTCATGCACAATAGGTGAAGAAAGAACCCTGTAAATAACTACACTGGAGCACAAAACATTCTGCTCCTCCTGCCTCATACAAGAGAAGCAAAATCCCTCCCAAAAGCAAGGAATTAAATAGATTAAAGGGAACACCACTCAGGCCTGTCAGCTATCCTTTCCTTGTATACATGAGTTATACTCACCAGAGGACATTTCACTCTTCCTCTAATGTTTATACATTAACCAAGCATACTCATTAATTACATGTATCCTGAATTCTTGCTGGGATTTGCAGTCACTCAGAGATGAACAATACGAGAGCAGAATAAGAATAACCATGTCATAAGCAACTCTTGCCAAAGTACATTTAAAATTAATGGATATAAGAATTTTTTTTTTTTTCTAATGAGAATCATTAAACATGAGATTGAATTTTAGGAACATCTGAAAGGCATAGCAGATTGTCAATGATTTCAAAGCATAAGCAGCAATTTGAGCAGTTATTCTTTAAGGTGAAAAAAATATATGGGGAAAAGGTCTTAAAAATGTTCAGCTGACTATTTCACAAGCAAGTTAAACCTACAGGTGAAAATTATGGAAGTTCTTGTCTTGTGATTAGCAATTAAAATACATTTAAATTTTAAAATACATGCAAATCATGGCACTTTGCAATAGGAAATTCTGGTGTTCAGTCAGAGGTTGGACTTGATCCTGGAGGTCTTCTCAGCCTTAATAATATGATTCTAAAGTGTACCCAGGGAAAATGAACCAATTGAATATATGGAGAACTATAATGCCTTCACCTGGAAGAACTTATGATCTAAATATATCATATAAAGTTAAGAAATGGATGATAAAAGCAAACAAACAAAAGCAAGTGAAAGGCAACTGTATTTATCTTGTTCTGTGGACTTCAGTCATTCATTATCAAGCCAAAAAGATAAACCCTATGCATTAAAATAGTATTTAACCATTATTGAAAAATGGAAATAGAAAGCTTGTGGAAGAGTGAGCAAACTCAGTGCTTCTCAACAAAAGTTGAAAGAAAGAAAGTACGAATACAAAGAAGTCTCTAGCTAGCTTCTAATTCCCTTTCTGGTTCCTTTAGCTTACAGCTTTAATTTGACACCCCCAAAGTTATATAAATGTACAATAAATACTAGTAAATAAGCTCAAGATTTCAGAATATGCTGAATCAACTACCATCACTTCTATTTTTTTCTGTTTTCTATTACTCACCTCCAACTATTTTAGTGGGAGATGCAAACATTTTTGAAATACAATACAAATCTTTACAAAGAGGATAGCTCATTTTGATGGAAGTCTTGTTGAGACACTGCTACTTACCTGACACAGTGGTTTAGGTGCACCAGGCTCTAAATATAGTAGTTTTTAATAGCCACATGACTTTTTGTTTCCTTGCTGTTGTGTAAACAACCTTTTGCTAAGAACAAAATGCAAACCTCATCCTCCATACACCCAATATTTATCATCTCTGAGGAAGTTTCACAGTTCAAAAAACAGCATCTTTGTTCATAAAAGATTTTAACAAATTGAAAATAAGGAATAAAAAAATAGCTTTTGTCTAGCAACAGTTATAAAATTGCCTTTTCTATTTACTTACTGAGAGAAGGAGTGCCACTGAATTTGATAATGAGTCTTTCCTGAGCCAAGCTAGTAACTATAAATTGAATACATCTGTTTTTCTCTATTTTGTCTACAGTACTACAAAAATACAGGGGATGAGTCTGTCTGGGTTTCACCTTCAATTTTGCACTGAGTTAACTAAAGCCATGACAATGATACACAGTGATGAAGAGATACAAGTTGTGTTTCTCAGAAGGAATATAAACTATTAGTGTTGATATTTAACAGTGGAAATACTACTTAAATTTGTGAGTATGAACAATATCCTAATGGAACAAATTCTGACTGAATCTAGAAGTGTCATGAGCTATTGCAGCTAGAACAGAGCCTGAAATCAGATCCAGAGATCTTGGTTGTCATTTTCTAGTGCATTAATTAGTATGTTAATCTTTCCTTCTGAACTCTTAATGAGGTCCAGCTTCCTCTGCCCACACAAAGGGAGAATCTTTAATATGACTTAATCTCTAACAGAAGTGTGAGTCACTACATTCATTATCCGTAAAGTCAGTCCTTTTCCCAGAGCAGGAAACTAAGAGAGCCATAGAAAAAGAAGGAACTTCTGGAGAGAAGAGCCTGGAGACATGCTGGCCTTTTCCCTGTCAGCTGATTTAGGAATGAATGATGAAGACAATACCATTTTGCTACAATAATCTTCAGCAATTGTTTTGTGTCAGTTACACCTTAGGAGCCCGTCGGTTTTCTCCTCGGCATCTGTGCTCCGTTAGCAGCTGTAACTCCAAAAGGTTCAGGTAATTCCTGTGAAAGGGTGAGAAAGCAAAGTCTGAGCAGGAAAAGAGAGAAATACAAGTGGAAATTCACAAGTCCCTGTGGTCTGTCAAGGAAGTAAATCTATTTCATATAATCCTAACCCTTTCAAGACTAAAAGTGGTGGGCAAAATTCTTCTGCTACAGCAGAACTGCAATTTTAAATGTCTGCAATGGCAAATTGCATAAAAAGGATTAGTTTGCATTGCTGCTGAGCACTGCTGTTTTATTAAGCCTCTGAGGTCTCCTACCACTCTCTGCACACCCTAAATACCCATCTCTGGGCCACCTAGTGCCATTCCTGGACGTGGTCTTCCATCTGACACCCACTGAACCCTTTGTCCACTGGTTTAAGCAGTTCTATGGTGTTGGTGGCACATGATGACAAATGAAACATCACTTCTGCAAAACATTTAAATGCTGTTACACTCCTACTCTCCTGGAGGATGCATAATGAACATAATGCTGGTGTAGGTACTGTCTTCATGAATAAAAGAAAGGAAACTGGCATCCTATACAGGTGTTGTTAAGCCCTCATCCTCCTAAATTCTTCATTTTGCACTGATGTTTGTGCATTTAATTAGATTAGACCTGCAGGATATGTTCAAATCAATGTTAGATGATCTTTTGCAGATATGGCATTTATTTATTAGCTTCAAACAATTTCAAATAATTGCATATTTATGCAACTCTACACTTTGTCCTTTATCTTTGCATTGAATGAGTCTGCTTAATTTATAGCAACTGGGACACAATAGAAACAAGAGGAATTTTGCCTACAATTAAATGACTTACATTCATGATGTTGTCAGGTTGGCTGTCAAAGCTTTTTAGTTTTCATCTATGTGGGGCTTAGAAAAGTTGTTGCTGTCACATCTGAATGGTAAAGTATGGTATTAAAATTTACAGTGGCTTGAAACCAAGAATGAATTAGGGAGAAATTACTGAATATTTTAGGATCTAAACAATTTTACAAAATTGTTTAACAAAGATTTGTTTGATTTACATAGAGAATTCAGCTAACAATTCAATCCTGAGAGCCATTTCTGAATTTGAAGAGAAAAAAAAAAAAAAATCTTGTCACTACAGATAACAGTTTATTTTATTCATATTTTTTTCATGTCTAAAGGTAGTAACCTTTACCTTAACACTTCATACTGTATTTGATTTACAGTTTTGTCTGTTTTATTGCAGACATGCAATTACACGGCCAGGAATTTATGCAATATTTTAGCACAGAATTTGAAAGGAAAAAAAGGCAATTTTAGAAAGAAAAACATCCCACTAATGCTAGTACAGTATAATTTTTTTAACAGTCTTTTGATTTTCATTTTTTAATTTTTGTTATTTGTGAAGTTTTGGCACTTTTGAGTACATTTTATATATTGAAAACCAGAGTTCTGATGTTGTAGATCACTTGCTGAAGGCTCATTATATTTTTATTACAATATCTAAATATAACAAGGATTTGGAAATAGTTGTTCTCATCCATATTTTCAGCAGTTGCTGTGCTGAAATGCAGGTGACAGGGTAGAGAAGCAGTGTCGGAAGAAATTTTGACTGGAACAAGGAAAAGATTAGAAATGTGGAAGTAGTTACATAAAACTGCAAAGTTATTAAATTTTGCTGTACCATCTATGAGCCTTTCTCTATCTTTTCTGTCATTATTTTATGACTGCTGATTAAGGAAATAGGAACTCTCTTGGTTGTTGTTCACCTCATTACAAAAGCTTCGATACTCCTGGAATACATAGTACTTACAAAACAAACCTACCACAGGCAGGAAACATATGAAGTCAAGATTTCTAAAGCTGAGAAACACAAACCTAAGGGCCATCACTGTCTCACCACATAACTGAATGACATTTTTCAGTGGTCCCCCGCCTCATTCAGCACACAGCCAGGTAGTGCTCTGTAGATAGACAGCAATTTTGGCTATTTTTTCCCTCCAATGTTCAGGTAATGCATTATTATGCCTTATTTATCACATTTACACTAAACTACAGAAATACCATTCTAAAGACAGAAGGGTTTCTTTCCTCATGGTATTTTATGCTGCTTGTAAACAGCACTAGGATGTTTCACAGCTCACTTAACATATGAAGAGGAGAATACAGTCAGAAACTAAAGACACATGTTTCTATTCATTTAAACACCCAGCCTGAATTGTCTATAGCTTTCAAAGTATCTAATAAGTGCTGGAATGTCACATTTGGAATGCAAAAAAGCCAAGGTCTCTGGCTTAGCCTGTGCCTGTAGAACAGATACATAAGCAAATTCAACTCAGCCCATAGCATTTAATGGTCTCACTTAGCAAAACTACACTTCAGTGAACAAATACAGTGTGATTATATAAACTATCATACTGTGTAACTAGCACACTGTGTGCCCACAAGAAAAGCAGTCAAGATTGGTGCCATCCTCTACCAAAACTACAAGAATGACAGTGACAGCTACAGGAGCCTTTCATAGCCACAGGTATTCGCTTCCTGCAAAAGCTCTGAGGTCACTACTGCTTTTTCTGTCACTCAGCCCACAGAGTAAAGTACAGTGCCTTCATTGTGTTCATATACTTCAGGGCAGATATGATTGGAGATTACCCTCATAGAGCTTTTTTGTTTCCTGGCTTTATCTGTTAACATTACTAAGAAAGCTCCACATTTTCATTTTTTCGGTCTCTGCACAACTGATCTTACTCAAGCCCCCTGAAAAAAAACTGTGACAAAAACAAGGAATGGAAATTTCTAGCCTGAATGCCTTGCTGTCTAGAAGTGAGAAAGAATTACAATAAACACTGTAGAAAGGCCTAAAAGGACAAGTTGCAGGCCTTTTCCACTTGCATTTTGGAAACTTCCATTGCCATTTGATTATTAGTTTGCACATGGGCTACCACAGCACAAGGGAGAATGGACTTAGAATTGTCCTCCTCCTTTTCCTCACATAAACTTACTAAGTTTCAAGATACAAACATATAATTTGTTTTCATACTTGGTTTTGCTGCATTAAGATTTAAGCAGCTCTCTTGTATAGCATTTAAATTTAAGCAAACAGTTCTTCTGCAAGACAGTCCATTAGATATTTGATTCTGCCCTCATAGCAAATTTTTCTTGGGAATTGGCATTTATATGGATCTTAGATTGAGTCAAAAAGAGCTGTCAACAAGATACAATCACTCTACAACACAAGATTTGCAACATTTTTAGGACTTTAAATATAACAAAATACAAAATCAAACAAATACAATTCATGTCATTAGGCAAGAGAAGTAGCAGAGACCTTTTTGTTCACCAGATGAATTTTTACTTGTGTCAAAATTCAGAGAAGTCTAACACATGCAGTTCAAATGATGGTGCCTCAAAGGGGTACATCCACATTTGGTAACAAGTACTGCACTATTTCATGTTTATCACCTGCAGCTGGCAGCCTCTAAGTTTAGGAGAAAGACCTGTCTGCACTTGAAGAATGGGTGTGAATATACAAAGTAGGACTTGTAGATTGAATCTAGTCAAACAGCCAGGTCTGGTATAGTCTAAAATTTTGTCTCAACCAACATCTTCTTCCACTAATCTTTTTATGCTACTAGCACAACATATAAATATAATTTAAATCAGGGACTGAAGCATGTTGAGACTTCTTCACTGGTGTATTGTATCTCTTTCTCACATTTTCAAGTTTTAGCTATTATATCTGACTAGAAAAGCATATCCTTTCTGATAAATAGGTCAGAAAAGCTAGTTAAAAAAAAGAAGAAAAAAGTTTGACTTTCCATATGTATTACTCAACTTCCAATTGAGTGTAGAAAAAATTCTTTCACTTTTGAAACACAAACCTCTGCAATTCCCTTTCTTTTAGCTGAGGAAAATTTTGCTTCTTTCCCTATAACTTTGCCAATCCCTGGCCTGGTCAGCATCCCTTTTGCTCATAAAGGATTTCTTAGAGCATTTAATGAAAACCCTTTTAGAGGGAGAGAAAGTACATTTCTTTCTATTACAGAGGATGTTGCAGCTGTTCTCCCGAACTTCAGAAGAGTTGAATTGCTTACAGGGAACTCGAACTACTTACTGTGAAACTGGCTTTTAAAACTCAGCAGTTTTACCCTACTTCAGTTTTCCTTTGATCTGCTGAATGCCCAACCTGCATTCTTTTTAAAGGTTCGTTGACGAACTTTCAAATTCCAGTCCAATTAATTTCTTGCCTTGCTTTGACAGAGCTTCTTATATAACTGCATCTGTCTCACTATGAAAGACTAATTTTCAAGGCTAAGACTGAAAAGAACTATTATAACAACTTTTTTTACCTACTGCATACAATTCAGCCTCAAGCATTAGTTCCAGCACTTAAAACAAGTTAAAACCTCTCTACACATCTTTCTAGAAGCTTGACTTCAATGGATAAAGTTTTAATACAATGACAATATTTCTCCATAGTTTCAGTTAAGCCAACCTTGAATTAACAAATATTATAATGGTTAACCCAGCTGAATTAATCAAGCTAGAAATGAAGTCTATTCTGATTCAAATTGCTGAAAGTGATGTAAGTTGCAAAAGGTCCAGCTTAACAGCCATTATTAAATCACTCAGAAGATGATGCCTGTGTACTGAGAAATGGGAATCTGGATGAGCAGTGTTAAGACTGAAACAGTAACTGCAGGTGTTGGCAAAACAAGAAGTCTTGGGTTTGTATGTGTAGTACATTTTATTTCAAAGCAGTGAATTCTGAAAAGCAACAGATCCATATACAAACTTCTCTTCATTCTTCCACTGGTATCATAAACCTGAAATACACATTTTCACCAGACTGAAACAACCTGGTCATTCAGCAGTCTTGTGCATGGCATGCAGTGCTTTAAAACCTCTTGCTCTGGGACCAGACAGGCCCATTTCAAAGTGCAGACTGGCCATGAAGCAGTGCAATCTCCTTCAATCTCTCTGCCAACAACAACTTTATGAGGCAGTTACTTCTCATCTCACTGCATCATGTCTGAAAGTAAATGTTACTTCTGATTAAAGTTAATTCTCATCTCACTGCATCATGTCTGAAAGTAAATGTCACTTCTGATTAAAGTTAGGCAAGAAAGAGGGATTGTCAGAAAACACAAACAGAACACCAGGCATAACTGCATAACAGCAAGGATGAGAATTTTAGATTATCTGTGGTGAGTATGTACACAAAATTAATCTCAGCAGTGGGCAGTACTTATCCAAGTTGTTCTTTCTCACTATAGAATTACCAGCTCTTGCCACTGGCTGAAGTAGTTAGCAGCCATTCCAAACCATGTGTGGACATATAGACCTACACTGATTAGAGGATATCCCACAGTATCTGCAGCTGCTTCCTAGTTGTTGGAATATTGCAAGTCCAAATATTCTGACAAGGACAAATGTTGTCAGTCTAACGCCTAAACCCATGAAACTGATTTTAAAATGGTTGCAATAGTGGATGACTTTTCCCTGCATTCTGACTTCTGAATCAGCTGCAAAGGAAACAGTACTCTGCAGGAGTTGTAGTCCAGTGACATGAACCATTGACAACTTTAAGGAAAAAAGCCCACTAGTATCTGAAAGGTGACAGTAGAGGACTGAGGCTTTGAAACTTTAACAAGAATTATAAATTATGTCTATCTCCTCTTGAGCACAGCACCACCACTAACCCTGCCTTACTGCTGTTGTCACTGGACTGTTTCTCTGGAAGAGGAATTCTGTTTGGTGAGAAGAAACATTGCCCATAGTAAATGTTCCATTTTGAAGTATCAGTTTATAGCTGTCAGGAAAATAATAAGATTAGAGGGAATTGAATATCTGCAGATGTTTTTGGTAACATTATACAGATCCAATGACTGTACTGTGTGATATTTATTTTAAAAAAACATACCACAGGCCCCAAGATATGCTCATCCTCAAAAGTACAGTACATCACTCAAAAGGCATGTAGCACAAGAATTAAGATCTAGAAGTGAATGTGAGATTTATCAGTACTTCCACTTGCTAAAGAAAAGTATAAATCTGAACTCCTCGACAACCAAGATTTCATTTTCTGTGGTAGTGGTGCTAGTACTTTTTAACAGATATTATAAAATTCTGTGTAGACTAATGCCTATCTTGCAAATAGTAGAGGGTTGAGAGAACAGCATTATAGAAAATAAGACCAGTATGGGTCACTTATTGCTGAGATATCATTAGCCAGACTACAGTATTTAGTTGCTATGCTTTGAAACACAGGAGGTAAAAAAGAGCTGTTTCCCTGTAGAAGACCACCTTGTGATTTTCTCCCATATGTCCCTTTTCCTCATCAGTCCCCACAGGCCTATCTTCTGCAAGTTTGGGGTAGTCAGAAAAATCCTTAGTGAGAGCTCCTATGCAGGGGCTCAAATGCATGAGAAGGCTATGACCCATATAAACATTAGGAAAAGATATATACCTACATATATATGTATATATTTATGCACACAAACATATGAAAGCAAATATTACCAGTTATCTCAAGAATCACACATTGCCTCCACTGTGCTATGTTGCCATTGCAGGTCAACACTTATTAACACAGAGTGACAAAGAAAGATTTTAGTGAGATTTCTGAAGCTCTGCTTGGAACAGAGCCCGCTTCCTCCAGGGCAGGAATCTCTTCCAACACACAAGAAAATAAAGGAATGTACAGAGGAAGGGGTATTACCTCAGAACAAGAAATGCAGCTCCACTGGAGGCCAGGAAGTTGTCAGATACATGGTCAACTATGAAATGTGGTATTAGTGGAGAAGTCAGGCTGGCAGAGTTGGAGGCTGAAGCTGCTGTAATGTTTCCTGTGCTGGGTGCTTCATCCTGAAAAACCATTTGTTCTACCAGACCCTGGATTTGGAATTTAGTGCAATGTTGTCAGGGAATGAAACTGCATTGCCAGTCAGGGATTTTTCCATTAGTTGGTCCTTCTGCAGGATTTTTGGCATTCACTGTGCATCCTGTGAGTGTTCAGGCAAGTGAGAGATGGAAGCAAATTGGATTAGGAGAGGGAATAACCACTGAGTGAGGGGAAGACTACTGTCCTTTGAGTAGCTGATCCTGTGGGAGAGATTGTCCTAACAACCAAAGCAAATTGGATATGGCTTTTGGTGAGATATAAAATCATGTTCCTATCCACCTATCCCCAGTGAGGAGCATAGTTCTTTATCTAGCAGCTTCTAGAAGGAAGGAATTGTAACATGGCTTCACACAGAACATGTGAGTGAAGGACATGTCCAGAAACTGCTGCATGACTGATTCCTGCTCTCTGGCCTGCTGTAGTGGGAAGTTAAAGAGTCTATCTGGTAACAGATAGATGGGGACCTGCTCTCCAGCAGATTTGTCCCACTGCATAAATTTAGATGCTTGAAAAAAGCACAACTCTACCCCTTTGCTTCTGCAAAGCTGAAACATGGATGAACCATGTGTATCAAACATATCTGGTGCTTCAGGCTGTAAGCCTGCTTTCTTAGGCTACTGTGAACTTATACAGGAGTCTAGCACCAGGCTTCTGTGGAGTGCCCAAAAAGACAGGTTTCATATTCAAAAAAGATGATGGTCTGGATTTACAGTGGTCATACGTCCTTTTATCAGACACTCTATCTGCTCCAGGGACTGTATATGTATGGTGTACATGCTGCAATCTCTCCATTTCCCATGAAAAGTCTCCCCCTTGGCTTGAGAAGCCAGTATTTTTGCACCATTATTCCACCTGGGAGCACAGTTCCTGGCCATCTCCTCGTGGGTGTTGTGTCATTGCAAGCACCTCTTCCTCCTCAGTTTAAGAGGCTGAGGTGAATCAGGTAACAGAATATCCCTTGAAGGCTGTGGCTTTATTGTTGTTTTCTCTAAGTAATTGAATAACAAAAAAAAAGTTCCTTCAATTTCCCAGCCTTAGCAGTGTAGCTAAGTGACTTCTTGTGTCTATGACAGCAAAGTCTGTTCAGGTAACTTGTAAAATAATATGTACAACAAGGGTGTAAAAGCAATTGCCCATGACAGTCACTCAGCAAGACAGAATCTTTTTTCATGATTAACTTTTGTATACTCTGACTTTGCAGGATGCAGCAACAGAATTAAACTAAGCAGAATGCCAAAATACCTGCTAATTACCTTTATTTAACTTCCTCTAATATCAGTCTATGAACAGGATACGGTTTCAAATAATTAGGCATGTAAGACCTTTAAAACTTCCTTAATTGTTCCATTTTCTAACTGCTTTAGCCAAATGGGTTTTGAATCCTTTGGATTTCTTTTTACATTGTTAGGGCTGATGCTAGTGAAGAGGTGCTTTGTGGCTTCCCTTCTGCAGGCAAGAGGAATCTAATGTTAGCTTGACATCCTTAGCTCAGTTTAAAAGGAGGTATGCTGAGCTTTAGAGAGCAACTGCACAAAATAATTCTACATAGGAGAAATGTAAATCGAGATTGAGCATATTTCTTTCAATTCAGGGAATGCAGGCGGATCTACGTACAAGTACAGACAAAAACTCCACTTTTCACTCTAAATTAGGAAAGGACTACAGCAATACTCCCTCTCTGCTACTTACTGAGCCATCTGCCTATTTATGACACTGCTGATTCTGCCAAGAACTGTTCCCTAATTTCACAGAAATCAAGGAGAATCTTAGTGGTTTTTACAGACCATGACATAGGTTGCACTGGTATCTTTGCAGGGGTAAATGTGCAATTCAAGACAACTGTGACTGTACAGCTGCAGTCATTTCCCTTTCCAGAGAGAGAAGCTGCTGAAATGCAGTCTCCCTTTGACAGGACACCATCTAAGCTGGTCTAAATCACTCGTTAATGCCTCTAAGGGTAGTGACCACTAAAAACACACAAAGTAACATTCGCCAAGTGAGATGCTCCTGGTTCTATCCCCTTTCCTCTGGGTTTCTGAAGTGAAAGGATGATGGCAATGAAAGGATGTGTGCAATTGCTGAGCACACTCCAGGAGGGAACTGGATATAATAACCAACCCTTAAGTTGCCTCTCTTGTTTTGTTTCCTTGTTAAGTGTGACTAATAGACACAGAGAATTAAAACAGTCTTTCCATAAGGCTATAAAAGCCCCTATCAGCCACCTGAACAGAAGAAAAGAATATTTCTCCAGAAGGTAGTTTCAATGAAGCATCCTCAGGGGCAACACTAACACATTTTGACTGGCGAAGCTCTCAGCAGAAAACACAAGAGTAGATACGTTCATAACCTCAAATCTGTGCATGTGTAACAAAATTGATATTTTAGTGAGCAGCACAACACAAAGCACGAACAGAGTGTGCTGTCCCTAACAGTAATAAAATAATACTAAGAAGACAAGACAACTTCAATGTTACACTTTCCTGTTTTGGAAACCAGAGAAAAGAGCCATTACCTTGTAAAACGCCTCATGATTTTATTCTGCAACATTTTTGCACTGTCTGAATTGCCACAGGCTCATCTCTGAAAGCTTGAGCATAGCTGGAAAATTTCTTGAATAGAGATGCTGTGCAGGTGGATAAATGCATGAAAACTTTATGATGATTAAAGCACCAGTAAAAAAAATTATATACATACATACATATATATATATATGGAAAGTACATGTTGGTACATGCTGTAGCTTCTGACATCTTTCATTTGCTGTGGCATATTGCCTCTTACTTACAACTTGTATTGTGCTATGCACATGTTACCATTAAGACAGAATGACAAAAAAAGGGTTTTAGTAAGATGTATGAGGTTTTGATGGGATGGACCCCACTATTCCCAAGGCAAGAGCCACTTTTGTTCTTTTTCAGGCTCAGCACCATTCTTCATCTCTACATCACTTCTCTATAACACTAATAGCCCATCTGGGCATATTAGCAAAAGAAAAGTCTGGGTCTGGACTCAGACTGATTAATGATTCATGAACATGCTCTGGTTCCTTCCTGGCCTGAGCATACCCTTGTGATTGCCATAAAGCAAAATCCACCAAAATTTAGAGCTAGAGTAGTGTTTGTACATATCCACACACAAACACTCATGATGATTTGGCACAGGGTCAGCATATGAATCAAAAATAGTTTTAAGTCCATCAGTTTAAATATAAAATTCAGACTTTGATGCATGTTCTTTTTGACTTTATAACACTCCTGTAAAGCCTTCTCTTTAAAGAATAGAAGAAGGAGGAGGGGTGTGGATTTTTACTTAGAAAACCCTAGAATACTTGAAAGTTTTCTATTGAGTGATTCCAATATCATCCTTCATATATTCATGGGATATTGGATTTCTCAGGCAGAAGAATTAGTGCAGTTGTAGTGCATATGAGATTTATTTGAGAAGCAGTGGGGGACTGTGGCAGCAGTAGGAGCAATAGTGGGAAGTTCATGTTGTACCAATCCTTTTATTCTCAGTTATTGAAGGAGACATACCAAGAGCCACCGTTTATATCATCCTGTGAATGAGGATAATTTGCAGTTGGCAGGAAGAAATTGCCCTTTTATTAAGAGCAGCCCAAAAGTTCTCTGATAAAAGAGTTCTGCATAAGAAACCCCAGGATGTGGGTCGTGTCAGGGTTGTTAGCTATGGCTGCAGAGTACCCAGGAATACTCAGTGGATGAACCTTCAGCATAGTCAGAGGAGAATTGCTTTCATTAGATAAAGTCCTGTATGGGAGTAAAATAGATCTATGAAGCAGGTGCTGCAAATGAACTGTCTTGTGAACATCCTAGGAAAATCACTGGAAAATGATTTTCTGTTGGAAGAGTAATTAATCCTCAGCCTTTGTCTTTATCTCCATGCTTGTGACTACTCTGCAAAATAAATCTGCATGCATTTGTCATGTCAGATGCTGAGTGTTTCTCCCACCTCTTTGATGTTTTCCCTCTCATGTGATATGGGGCTCGATCCACCCTGTGTGACAACCATGGATCTGGATAAGATTCATTTGCAACTGATATAGCCTATTTTAAACAATGTAAAATAGTCTTCATCACAGCTTAAATGATTTTTGTTAGACATCAAGTACATGAGTAAAATTGCATGAGCTATCTTCAGGATACTTTTTGTAAGAGCTTCCCCTCCAAAGAAATTCTTGGTGTTTCATGCTGTAGTACAAGCAGTAGAGTCACATTGAACAGAGGACATGCTGTTCCCTGTGATGCTGTACTCCAAAGATGGATGTTGTGCTTTGTGCTGAGAGAACGTGTGAATTCACTTGACTTCTTTCAAACAAAGCTCAGTATAAGGAAAAAGCTTGGCATCTTTACCTGGAAAAAGGCTAAATTGCAAGAGCAACCTGTACTTGACACGGCACCATGCTAAACAAATAGAAATACAGTGTAGCACAAGATGAATAAGAAAAATAAACTAAAGGGTTTGGCACTATAAATGATAGCATTTGCTGTATACTTAACAAACAAGAGGGGAAAGGGCCCTGCTGTCAGCAGGCTTGCAGGGCCCTGCCATGCTCTGTACCTGCTGGGTTGCACCTGGCATTTCCCCTGCACCATAACATGGGATGAAACATTATAATAAAAGGAGGACATCAAAAGTAAAATGCTTCCTTCTTTAATTTTTTTTTTCAAATTAACTATTAGGTGAAAATGTGTTATCCTTTCTGTGAGAAAGATGTTTTAAAAATTGGCTTTGCTTCTGTTTACAGAAAAAAATTGACACTGTGAAAAAAATTTATGACATAAAAAGTCAGTGTTTTAACTGATAGCAAATAATCCTTAAAAATAGAACATTCATTAATAACAGTATAGAAAATCCAAATAAAACCTTACAATATTTTGTTAAAAAGATTACCTTGATTTGAAAGCAAGGGAAACTAAAACATGGTAAATTGTTTTTTATCAAACAAGCATGAGCAATCCCTCTGATTTCACCCAAAAATTAAGAAATTTGGTGTAAATAGCTCAGGACAAATGAAGGTCCCAGATTATACATTGATATGATATCTTGGTGGCTTTCAAATTTATAGTAATAACCCTAATTGATGCTTGCTTTAACTGTAAGCGTTTATGTATTATCCTTATTATCCTTAGAGAATTATTCTTCCTAAAGGAAAGACAGTCCACATTTGTATATGTACTCAAAAGACACTAATGGGCTGCTAGTTTGTGTGAAAATTATTATCGCTGTTGGAACATTTTTTTTAAGAATCATATCTGCATGAGGAATGGTTTCCATTACCTCAGGTATTTTAACATTTCTTTTAAATGTCCCCTGTCATATATTATTGATTTCCTTATAATAGCTCTGAAACAAAAGAAAAAAGATTTCTTTTACTGCAATTCCCATCAAGACTTCAGAGGAAATGTTTTTGTTATAGGCACTTTGAATAAGTGTGTAGTCTTCTAATGTACTTCAGAGTTTGATAAACCCTCTGACTGTTTCCAAAATGTTCTCCTCAATGAACAAAGGTATAAAGCCCCCAAGATTTAAAACTCTGTGGGGAAAAGCAAGTTGCTGCAGGTATTTCGAGTTATAAACAAGACTAAATTAAAAGCTGTAAACCACAGGAGATTACTCCAATTTTGAATTAGAATTGTGCTGTTCCTTATAAAACCAGTTCCTCTACAAAAGCCAATTTCTTTCCATGAACCTCTGTAGAAAACAGCATTATCCCTGCACTTCAACTTCCACAGTGCTGCAATTAACCAGCTGCATATTAATTGGTTACATATTGTAAAGGTTTTTTTCAAAATACTCTTTTTATACAGAAATTGCCACTGTTGAAGACAAGAGTCAGCCAATGCTACCAGAGAAAGAGCTACTAAGGGCACTCTGTTAAATAGTGCATGGTAGGACTGCTTTTCTTGCTGATTTGATCTGCAGTAGGCGGAACCCACCAAGGGAAATAATGAAAACTTTATCAGGGATATAATTTAGGAATTACTTTGCAGCAGTGTTTTCATGATGAGAAATATACAGAGAAAGGGAAAAGGATCCAATATCAGGTAAATTTGCACTAAGCAGCAAAAGGGAAAAAATCCTCTCTTGATTCCCATGGATAAGTTTTAGTGCAAGGACTTTTAAGCACTATCTTGCTTATATCTATATCTATATCTATATCTATATCTATATCTATATCTATATCTGTATCTGTATCTATATTTATATCTGTATCTATATATATATATATGTGCATCCTAAAATGGATTTTCCTGCAACATAATTCCTCCATACACTTACCACACACCTGTATCATTACTATCTAGTCTTCATTCATATTTGCTCCTTGGTAGAAAGCAAGCAGTGAAGATCCCATCTGCCTTTGAAGGTGATAGCAAAATGTTCACTGCTAAAATATAGCAGGAATACATTTCCAGAAAGAAATGCTTTGTCTGTAAGCATTGACAGTAGTTGTCTTGACTCACATAATGCATATGTATACTTGAAGTATGTTTGAAAAACGTCACATAGATAAAAATATGAGTCAGGTTTTGAACTGAGATAGACAAAACAGCAGCAGGAAGTACAACCTTCCGTCTCTATGTGTTTTGAAGACACAGCATACTTTATTAGACTATATGTTTAGCTATACAAATCCTCTGTCTGTCTATCTATCTATCTATCTATCTATCTATCTATCTATCTATCTATCTATCTATCTATCTATCTATCTATCTATCTATCTATCTATCTATCTATCTATCTATGTATCTATCCTCAACTGTTCACATAGCCTATTGATTTGTAGTTAACAGTTGAGCCAGCTCTGACTTCAGGAGAAAATCAAGCAGGCCTGTGGCCCTGGGAATTCTGGGATGAAAACCAGAACTGACTCCAAAGTGATCAAGCTGTAGAAAACCACATCCATAACAGTGCTCCTTCATCATGTTGTAAAAGCAAGATACATCTGAAATTAACATGTGAAGAGCATACTGATATCAAATTGGTTCAGGGGCCCTTTCTGACATGCTGACTGTTCAGATTATTAGATTCTGACAGCTTACTCCAGTCAGTAAATAAGGATTAAAAAACTCATGGCATATTTAATTATATGCTTTGTCATTTGTTGCAAAAGCTCAGAGAATGGTTCAGTGTAGACAAAAGCACAGCATTTGTGTGAGTGTGTAAACAAGGGAAATATATTTGGTTAAAAATAAACTTTTTGGAATAGTTCTGCCAATTAAACAATATCGATAAAAGATTATTTTCCTGAATGTCTGAAAAGAAACCTGACAAAGAATCCTGAAATTCACTCTCTATCCATTTAATTAATTTCACTCTCATGCTTTAAAAGTGATCATCGCTACAGCTCCTTCTAGGACCTCCCTCTCCTACTCATTAGGAATGCTCCTGCTGGTCCTGAAGTAGACCTTAGAAAGCCTCACAAGGGAAATCACTACTAGCTGCTCCTCTTTCTCTGGAATCTAGGCTACTTCTACTCTCTATCTACAGACCCCTCTTTTCTCTTTGTACATAGCCCTCTTTTGCACATCTAGCCAAGGAGGGCACAATTGCACTACCAGTTAACAAGGGGCCAAATATTCAAGTGTGGGGGAAAATAGTTATGTTACTTTTATAGCTTAGCCTCTCCCTTTCCCTCACCCATGTCCCAGGGAGACCAAATATTGGGCTGTCAAATACCAGAAAAAAAATCTTTGTTCTGCCCCACTGTGTGTAACAATGGAACTTTGCTGGGAACTGTTGCATTATTAGACCAGATACTTTTCAAAACAAATTGAGTCAATATGAAATATCAAACACATTTCCCAGTCAGACTAGAGGGTGAGATTTGCTCAGTAGGCTTTTATAACTAAATCATAAAAAGTGTTTTTTACCATCATGGAGATTTTAGAGAAATGGATAATAAATTAAGAAGAAATGCATTATTGCTTTTTTTTCAGGTGGCTATGAAGATAATGACCTTATCTCCTATGAATAATTGTACAAAACTTCTTCA
Source organism: Notiomystis cincta (assembly GCA_013398075.1). Taxonomy (NCBI): domain Eukaryota; kingdom Metazoa; phylum Chordata; class Aves; order Passeriformes; family Notiomystidae; genus Notiomystis; species Notiomystis cincta. The sequence continues at coordinate 116,963 of VZRX01017014.1, forward strand.
AAAGGGCTGCACAATTTTCGATCATGCAAGAACATTCAACTAAGTAAATAACAATAAAATGCTATCATGCCTTTTTTATGTCTCTAGCAGATAACTAAAATGTGCAGAACTCTAAAAATATCTAGTGACAGGATATATAAGCTAGGTCTTTTAAACTTCCTTCTTTAGATATGCAAAGAAATTTAATGAAATGAATCACTGTAGAAAGCATCACACTTTGAAAAGCACAGGCAGAAAGGGACGTTTCTGGTATATATGACCCAGAGTGGAAATAACTCATATAATGAGCATTTCTTAAATAATATTAGCTTAATAGGTGGTTGCAGATTTTTCAGATCAGTCAAATCATATCGTCTCCACAGGGAGTGAGATTAAAGAGAGGGCTCATAGTGACCAACTTTAAGTGCAGTAAACTCATCTTTATAAACTCTCTCTCCAGCTTTCCTTTTCCCTTCCTTTTCCTTTCCTCTTCCCCTTCCCCTTTTTTCCCCTGCTCCATAAAGAACTTTTTTACAACAGGCTCAGTGGAATTGTTTTCAGTATACCTCCCATACTCCCCCATGCAGTTCACCAGAGAAGTCAAATTAAAAGATTAAGAAACTCAGGGCAGAAGACTTCCAGGAAATTAAAGTACTCCTAGTTGGAATCTACTGCCATTAGCACCCTGCTCGATAAAACAAGTGGCCCTGTGTGAGCAGCTCTCTGGGAGCAGGTCTTCTGATTGCTGTATTGTGACACTGAGAGGGAAGGGGAAGATGCTTACTTAGAAAACTGATCCAGGACCCCACTACAGCCAGCGCAATCACTTGCTTGGAGGTCAGCAGAATTTTTAAAGGAACCAAGATTCTAAAGTACACAGACATTCCTCAGTGTAATTAGTAGTTCCTCAATGGTTATGCATTTTTCTTAAGTGCCCTCTTCAAAGATTATAAAAGAAAGTCAAGTACATCTTTAAAAAGTATCCTTTCCAATTGCCTGGTTCTCAAATCACTCCCTACCGTGCAAACATATCAAGAGCTGCCTTGACAGATCTTGACAGACCACTTCTAGCAAGAAGGCAGCCCACAAGTGTTTTGCTTAAAACAGATCCACAAAACTTCAGGCAACATAGATCTCTTGTATTTTCAACTTCTTTTGAATTTACCATTGGGATTAACGTGTATTATTAGGTTTAGGTTCCAGAATCTACAGTCCTGTGCTGGACTGCTGGCATTTTTTATGCTGAGGAATCTACCCATGCAAACCCCATCAGCCCATTTATGCAAGAAGCTTACTCAAAAAAAAAAAAACCAAAACCCAAAAAACCAAAACCCAACAATGAACTTTTGTCTTAGCTGAGTTATTATTTAAGTTTAACAAATGGAGACAAAACTTTGAGAAGAACAAGTGTTCTGTTTTAGGAGAACAATCACTCCTGCTTATGCAGCTTCTTTGAGCAATTAGCTCCCTGGTGCCCACAGTTTTCTGAAGTGCACCTAAACCACTAGGTGTGTTAGCATGATCATTGTATTTGAATTTCAATTTAAAGAAATTCGTCTTTTCCAGTCTGAGGGGAATACTTTGATTTCAAAATAAATCCTAGCTGAGGAGAGAAGGCAGCCCACTAAGAGGCACAAGGGATCAGCATATTAATAATGCAATTATTATATCCCAACAAACAAGACAGGGTGAGCAAGATAATTATCAAGATGAGATCAAGCTGAAATTGGTGTGTGGCAGCTGGAACAGCTTCTGCTATAAATCCTTCATCAAAAATTCTTTAAACTGGGAGCTGCAGAGGAAAATTAGGTATGAGTCCTTAAAAAACTTAACCCTTTACAACTTGAGAAGATGATGTGATGAGGAAAAGCACCATCAAAATACCACCTTTGGTCCAATTTTGCTTTCAGCTGGGTAGGTGAAAGTCAGATAAACCAGTGGTACCAGAAAGCAGCACTAATATGAAGAAGAAATAAGTCCGGTGTCTTCTGCAAACTGCTACTGAAACCACTGAACTCCAGGGTAGCAATCACACACCTGCTCACAGGGCCTCAGCCTGTGAATTGACACTACAAGCAAACATCAATGTTAGACACATGTGCAGCAATATTTATACACACAAATATTTTCCTTGAATAAAATAGAAAATGCATAATGAAAATGAAAAAAAAAAAAAAGAAAAATATGAGCTGATCAAAAATTTTCTTGGAGGATTTTTTACTGCTTTCATTTTATTGCTCCAAACATTTTACTGGAGATTTTGTGAAATAAAATATACACATACCTCAGCATAGCTCTGCTAGGGCAGACTGAAAAAATGTAAAGACAATTCATTTCATAAATACACTGCCAGGAAAACTCAGTTCGCATAATTATAAAAAATGAATCATTCTGGAGCTGTCCTCCAGAAATATATTTTTCTGAAAAGACTCATCTGAAAGATAGCTCCATTAATTTTCAGACATCACATTGCAGGAGGCAAGCACACGGAGTAGGTAAGTAGTCTGGAAAGCATCCATGTAACACGTTCTAATTATAACTCGTGTGTCATCTTTCCAATAGACTGTGTGTTTACAAGAAACTGTCACTGACTTTTGACATATGTGAGAGCAATTGGGTTGATCAGTACTTCTAACCTGGGGGATCTTCAGAGGGCCTTATTTCTATTTATGTTTTTACTTCCTAGTGCAGTGCCTACCGTCAGGTGCTGCAGAGCTCCGACATGGGTGAGTACCCCAGTTTTCCTCCGTAGTCAGCAGAGAGACTTGACCTCTGGAAGCCATTTCAGAGTGCTTAAATTCATCACTGTTGTTTACTTATAGAGCTTGGATTCCTGAGAGAAGGCACATAAATCAGATCATTTCCGAGCACTAAAAAATTGCCTGATCATTAAAATTTCAATAGTGTATATCGATCTCACATGTAAGTGCAGGTCTTGATCAGAATTTGCTTCTATTCTTCTTCTGCCAAGGTGAGCAAGAGCTTTAAAAAGCTTTATCTAGTGTTTCAAATGGTGTTTTTAATGACTGATTCCTATAAAATGAGTAAAATGAACAGTAGAACATAGCCCTTTGTGCACAAATCCATGCTCACCATGAGTCATAATTTAAATTCCTTGAGAAAGAAAGTCAACATGACGTGAGAATTTGAAAGAATCCTATGAAAGAGAGCCTTGCAAATAGCAGTTTGGGTGCCTGAACTGATCAAATTTTGATTCTGTGGTCTCATATTTTTAAAATTAAAGTATAGAAATACAGAATTTCTTTATTAATTAGTAGGGAAATTACACAGGTGATGTCTAGCCTGGTGAGCAGCTGCCAAGTAAGGTTAAGCACTCAATGAACTTTTCACTTGAGGATTGAGTTCTGGATAAGAATCTTGGAAATCCAGCCAGACCTCTGTGGTTATTGGCTACTCAGATTTTTTAAGATTTTTTTACATAAATTTGATTTTATACTGTCTAGAAATTTATAAACATATTTTTGTCATAGTGCCAAATATGATCTGAAACCTTTCTGTTTTCCTGGGCTGAAAAATAAGGGCATGCATGGGTGGTCACGCACACAAATACACAGAAACATCTCTCCACCCACAAAACACCAGTAAGGAAAATAACCATAGGAAACCAGAAATGTCAAAGTCTAGGTAGAGAATCACTGAATTGATTTAACATTTAGATTCTTTAGGTGTTCTCCAAGACTAAAAGTGTGTTGGTTTTTTAAATCACCATTCTCTTAGAACAGTGGACTTATAAAATTGGATGTTTTCAAGGAAGCAGTGCTCCAACAATAATAATGAAATTCCAGATGCTCCATGACACTGAAGGGACTGTACCTTATCTTTCTGCAGTGATTGCCTGCAATGCACTGACCTAGAAGGTCCTTTCTGGATCTGTATTTCTTTAGGTAGCTGACAAAGAAATTAATTTGAACAATTTTCAATTCTATTTGTTATTTCTAAACATCTTTACAGCATTTGTGTGTTTCATGTGAAAGAAAGAGGGAATATACTGGATATTTTTTAAGAGGCAAACCCACAGCTTCAGCTGATTATTAATTTTCAGAGAACAAAGCTTAATGCAAGCCATTATGAGTTTGAAGTAAACAATATTGTTATGATTCAAGCCCAGCCAGCAACTAAGTACTCCCCCGCCCCTGATGGGGAGAAAAATTGAGGAAAAAAAGCAAACCTCGTGGGATGAGATAAGAACAGTTTAATGACTGAAACAAACTCAAATATACTAATGATACTAATTAGAATTATAACAATAATCATATTGTTTGTATTTAAAAGGAGAGAGAGAAAGGAATAAAACCCAAGAGAAACAAGTGATGCATAATTTAATTTCTCACCACCCATTGACGAATGCCCAGCCCATTCCTGAGCAGCAATTAGCAGGACCTGACCAGCTTCCCCCAGTTCATCGACTGAAAACTACATTCTATGGGTTTTTGCCCAGTTTGGATCAGCTGTCCTGGCTGTGCTCCCCCAGCCTTTTGTGCACCTGCTCACTGGCAGAGCAGGGGACACTGAAAAGTCCTTGACTCAGGGTAAGCACCACGTAGCAACAACCAAAACATGAGTGTGTTATCAACATTATTGTCAGACTAGATCCAGAACACAGCACTGTGCCACCAACTAAAAAGAAAAGGAACTTTATCCCAGGCAACACCTGTGTCTGAGTTTATTAATATGACTATATTTTATGCAATTAATAAAGTCCAGTATAAAAGGCACTGACTTGTAACAACTTTTTAGCAAAAAGCAAATCTAGCAAAGCAAGAAGTTAAACACCATTACTTCCCATCAAGCTGTATTTCTTTAACACAACTCTGAAGCAAATTTCAGGGATGATTAATGAAAGAACTCAGTCAAGACCTGTTTATATGTGTTGTTCTTATGAATTCCCTTCTAAACACCACTTCAAATCTCTAACATTACTGTTATGCAACTGCATTTATTATGAAAGACTAGAATGGGCTAAGGTGATTATCCATTATTATTTAGATGTCAAATAATAGTGTCATCAACCAAAGAAAGAAGTTACAAATTATTTGTGCAAATGCTTCTTTATTTTTCAAATGCTTTTTCCCTATTTGTCATTACTCTCAGTAAAGGAGGTACTAGGGCAGATCCACTGCCAAGTGTGACACTCATTACCCCAAGCAAACCCCTTGAGAAGGGATACTCAGGCCACTGAAATGTCAGCTGTAAACAACTGCTGCTTGAGTGACTGACTTAATACTTGTTCACACCAAGCACAGCAATGAAACCTCTTCCAATTATTCTGGTATAAAACATCCCCACATTTACTGTAAGGGACCTAACTTCAGCCCAAATTCAACAAATCATTTAACCTGTGATTACTGCTCTACAAAGATGATTTTCATCCTGCCTTCAGGCAAGAGCTGCATTTTTGCTGTGTTATGGGACCAAGTAGCACTGCACAAGGGCAGCTGGTTGGCCAAACCACACAGTTGATGCTGGGCAGCCAAACTCCACAATAAACACTTTTCCAGCAGTTTTGCCCTAACCTCACTCAGTCTGACTGAGGCCCTGGACACCCACCTGCTGCTGCAGCACACGTTGTGTACTCTGGAAGGTATCATATCCCCAGCTCAGCTGCAGCCTCCAGGCTCAGCCTGAACGGGAAAAACCGAATTACAGGAGCAAGTGTCAGCTGGGGATTTGCTTCAAAAATACACCCCTGAACAAAATTAATATGCTAATGCAGATATAGTCTAAGTGAACCCTTGAGTTTCCTTGCGTGCAGCCTTAATTCATGTGTTTTCTATGTCCTTCACTTCTGTCCTTGAGAAGAATTTAGGCAAGATTTATTGGGAATAAATCTCCAGAGCCTAATTTATTCAGGCTTAAATCTGTGGCTTTACTGCAGCGGTAACTTCAAGGGAAATGACCTTATCCAAAGCTCTTTGGATACACTACATTCCACTAATACAGGGATTGTTCTTTGTCCATAATCCTTTAACCAGTTTCTTATTATATTTAAACTCACTGTTTTGCCCTTCCAGCAGATTATCTCCTCATAGTCATTCAAGGGAATATCAGCCTTTAAAATAAGTACAAACTCCAGTTTATTCAGCATTTCTGTATGTATCTGTACTTCTAATTCTGTTCAAGTTAATGATCATTTCTTTCTAGGTGTGTATGAGAAAAATCTGAAATTTGAATCTAGACAGGACGTTTGAATCTAGATGTCTTATTTTTGTTGTTCTCTAGTATGCCTAGCAGAAAAAGTAGGGAGTATTTAGTGCTTAAAAATATATATTTAAAAGGAGAAGCCTTTCAGTGATCATCTGTCTTTTAATTCATGGTGAAAAATAACAAACCTTCCCCCATGTCAGTTAAAGATTATTAATCGAGAAAGATAATTTTATCCTTCAACTATTTCTGCACTGACCTGAACCTGACAGAGTTCAGTATCATTTATCTTAGCTTTATTCAAAAATTGAATCTAGTTCTTAAAAGAAAATGCACAAACTCAGGAGACAGCCGAAGCAAGACACATTAATTGTGGGGTATTTATTAGACTCCTAATGTTAAAACTAATAAATTTTGTGAATACAAAAAGTTAATAAAATTATTCTTGGCACAGTTTGTGATAAGAATGAATGCTTCTAACACAAGTTTTTATGACCAGTTTGGCATTTAGTTCAGTAGGTTGGCATTACTCTGAAAGGAGAATCTGACTCATTACCTAAAACTATATGAGATACTGTCAAGTTTTGAATTACCTACAGTATGATGGTATTTCCACAGTGCTTTGCATTTCTGTCTTGATGAGATACAAAATATTCAGGGGGGTTCAAGGCACAGGGATACTCCCCTTGAAACAGCAGATGTCTGATGGAAAAACCCAGGGAACAGGGCTGGTCCTGAGCCTTGGTGTGAGCTGCTGCAGGCACAGCCCACAGGCAAAGCACAGTTTAGATCTTTATGAACCAGACTGCACCTCAGCCAAAAAGGTTCTTCAAATGGAAAGGGTCTTGTCCTGAAAGCACAGGGATTTGACCCTGATCATGACAGTCTGAGTAATCCAAAGAGGCTGGTGTCACTGAGGGTGCTTAATGCCTCTGGACTCAGCTTCTCATGCCTCTGGTGTTGCAGCTCACAGCCTCACTTCATCTGCTGCTCTCACAGATCTTACTCCTGCCTCTCCATACCTCCCTGCATTACACCAAGTAATTAATACCACTGAAGTGTTCAGTATCATTATAGGATAAATAACTTTCAGCAATTTCCTTCCTCTTTTGAGAGTACTTGCTGCTTTTTCATAAGATTTAGCACTGCCTTTGAAATCATAATGAATGATGCTTCTTTTTCAACATAAACACAATCTCCTTTGAGTAATAAGTGATTAGAAAAACTTTATCCCAGAAAAGCAGCACATCTATTTTATTTATACCAGTGAAGGAAATCCCTGAAGAAACAGATATTTACAGAAATACTACCTTAAAATTAGAATTTTCTCAGGAAACTACATCTCATTACACAATGGTTTTCTTGATCAGCATGAGTTTGAGCATTGGTAGCTCAAGTATAAAAATTGCTTGCTACAATCTATCAGCTTTACCAGTCCTACTAAACATCATCCCTGTCTAGAATCATTTAGGCTTTTTTGCAGAAAAAGTGGAAACCATGATGAACCAAGTTTGACATTTGAGTCTTTCGCCAAGTGATTGGATGGTTAATTTCTCCTTTGACTTCAATACTGAGAGATTAAATTTTCTTATTTGCAGTAACAATACTTTACTTATGCAGGCAATATCCCCTGTGAGGACCTTACAGGAAGGTTCAAAATAACTGATAAACTGGAGATCACTCCATTAATGAAGTTTTGTCCAATTTCCTTGAAAATTACTTTTGAGATGCTAGTTCTTTCCTTACAAGCCTATTTTCTACTACTTGTATGGTCCTTGAGTTAAAATTTAAACTAAGCTTATTTTATTGCCATTTCATCTTGTGTTTGAAGATCTGCCACAAGACAGCCTTATTAAAGGGATTTGTATTGTACTAAATACAACCTAAAGTCAACCCTAAATTTTCCCTAGGCTGAAAGACTTCAGGCAGCAGGAACACAGCCATCATCAGGGAGGAGTTGTTCCCTGGTCTCTCCCACTTCTAATCACATTTCTATGTTCTGCTTTTTCCTATATTTTTTCCTTCTTTCCATTTTTTTTTTCTCTCTGACAGGTCATAATGTCATATGCAATGCAGGCAACTAATGCTCTCTGCTGCAGGAATTGACCTCAGCCCAATCTTCATCTGTGAAGTGGGATGTAATGCTCTTGCTTTTCCAATCATGGAAGGTAGCAAGTGCTCTTTTATAAACCTTCCCAAGCAGACAAGAACTCCAGTTGCAGTGGTTTAACTGTCATTAGTGATAAAAGTGTACTGATTGAAAGGACTTTTTTTTCCTTTTTATGGTAGCAGTAGCACCCTATTTATAGTAAATTGTTAAGAATGGAAGGAAAAAGAGAATTAAAACCTTTTGATATTAAGAACTGGTTATCTGGCTTTAGGTCTGGGAATTCTTGAACAAAATGCCTTTCAAGGTTTTGGTGGTACTACCACTTAAGCACATGATCAGCTATTCTGCTAGTCCTAAAAAAAATCAATAAGATATCCTATAGTGCTCCTATCTATAGAAGCCATATAGCTACTTACAGGTATTTTCCATACGGGTGTCTTAGTAGCAACTGAGTTTTTGCATTTCCTTTAAACATATGAAATAATTAGATACTGTTTGATCATGGACACTTGTCAAAATGTTAGGAATATTAACATTAATTAAAAGTTGAAGGATTTTTTACTGGTTTAGGACAAATAAAACCCAGAAGAATTTTCCAAATGGCTGTTTAGAGGCTGTTGTTTAGGAAAATCAAACAGCTGCATGTCTGGATTGGAGCACAACGTTTCTATTCTTATCACTAATTGACTCAGTTTCACTTTTTGGGAACAGGTAAGAAAACAGTTTTTGTTGCTGGGTTGCTTTTAGAGAAATGATAGCACACAAACATGAGCAAAGGGATATACAGTTCACTCCACCTGTGGCCATCAGGTCCGGAAAGGAAAATTATACTGAGACTGGTTTCTCATTAGGTACTCATTCACCTCTGGCCAGTAATGGACCTGAGCAATTGAAAAACTCCCTGGGAATTTACTAATGACAAGGGAGGGAAAAAAAATTAAATCTGATTATTTGCTCAGTATATAGCATTAAAAATGGCCATGGAAAGAACTGAGTCTACAGCTCTCAGACCTAGTTTTCCAGCTGTAAGCTTGTCCCAGAGATAGCTGGTTTCTTTTTTTGTGTTTAAAAACATAATCAAAGCTGAAGAATCAATCAACAGTGCTAAAATATAAAATGGGCTGCCTCTTTCTTTTCTGTCCAAATCTAGTCAGTAGCAGCAACTTGAAACAAAGAGAATTCCTACCATTTCCTCCTATTCTTTTAGTGCAAGTGCAGAAACTCCAACCACAGAGAGAGAAACACTCGTTCCCTTCTGCTCCCGTGACAATCTGCCATCCTTCATGACTGGATCTTGTCACATTGTGAAACAACTTGTGAATCAGAGCGGCTGTACCATAACACAGAGAGTGGGAGGCTTAGCAAACAGAAGCTGGGTTTCTGCCCGCAATTTTCGAGGCTTGTTTCAGCACGTTACTGTTCAGCACTGTCACTCAGGGAAACTGTCAAAGAGAAACTACCCCACATATTGTACCTTTGCAGTACATGTCAGAGGATAAGGTGTGACCATTCAATCAGATGTTGAGGACTGAGGATGAGGTATCACAAAAAAGCTAACTCTTACCTCTGAGAGGAAGCAAGTACAATTCTCCTGATAATTGCAATCATATTTCCCATATCATGCAAGTATTATGGAGGAGCAGTCAAAAGGCCAGCACATCCATTCATTAGTCATTGCACCCTCTTGTGGGGTATTATCACTGAATTAGCTGCATCCGTAATTAAAGAGTACCTGATCTGATGCTGACTCTCATTATATTCAAATTCTTCAATCAATTGTCTCGAATATTATTTAATTGCATGAGCTACCATACAATTAAAATATTGTTTAATACCACATCCACAATGCAACCATAAATGACTGAAACAAGAAAAACAGAAATATTTTTGTACAGCTTCCACAGTTTTTGATAGTACAGTAAGAAAGTTAAAGCACTCTCATATTTCCTTACAAATTTTTGAAGCTGAAAAACTTGATTCACTAAATACTGTTTAAAAATACAGAAAGAGCCAGCACTAATTTTATGAAGTGGTGTTAAAACTCATCTTGCTGGGAAGTGAACTCATGCCCTTCCACAGAAGAATCTGATCTGGCAGGGATATTGCTGAATTCTTTAGACCATTATCGTAAGAAATCACCTCTTATAAGGAACATTCATTTTAGGTATAATCCCATGTTTCATCTATTACTATGAGAAAAAGGCTAAGAAAAATATAGTGGTTCACTGCCATTTACATTTATAAATGTATATCCCATTTAACACATTCACATCCTAACAGATGTCCACGTACACTGATGAAAACTTCAGACTTCAGATTCCAAATTTAGTACAGATGTTTTATTTAGTACTTTCAAAAGCCACATTATTTTTCTCCTTGTTCTGGTAAACATTTCACTATTAGCAGTCACTTAGAACTGGTTACCCAAAGATTATTTTAAATGCATGTAACCTCAGTAATATTAAGAAGCTTCTGCTTTCCACTAAATCAATTAGCAGGCTCTCAGTAATTAACTTCTATTAACTTATTTTCAGTAGTTCACAAACTTCACTAGAAAATCAAAAAACATCTTATTTTGTTTGAGCCAAGACTTTTAGGATTTTTTATTTTTATTTTCAGGTGTGTATTTGCCTTCTTTGTAATAACATCATGTTGTTCAGCCACGGTCCACCCTATAACCTGCTATGATCCTGAGATCTTTTTCTACAGCACCTCTGCCTCACCTGGTGTTCCTCACTTGAATGAGAGTAGATGTTACTCTGCCACAGAGGGAGTGGCATTGGTGTTCAGTTTTTCTCAGATGCTTTTGATTTCCAAGCTTGCTCCTGAATGTGTTGACAACAGCAGTGTCTGCAAATTTATTGAGTGTAGTTTTATCCTACAATTCAAGTAATAAATGAAATTACTGAGAAGGATGTCTGAACTAAAACTTTTTGCAGTTATCCCATTCGATACATGAGTTGATTTTGACATTGTACCACTGTTAACCTTGAAAACTATATTCAGAAAGAATATGAATGTTCTAATTTCATTTACGCAGCTGTGCAACCTTGGTTTTTCCCAGTTACCACAATATCAGAGAGTTATTACCAGTACTGAAAGAAGAAAACACAGTTTTGAGTCTTTAAATCTAATGTCTTTGTTTAGCTTGTTGAATTAAAGACAGCCCTTAGGAGAAGTTGGGACAATATATCTTTCTTTTTTTCAAAAAAAAAAAAA
>VZRX01017014.1:137669-213062 GCA_013398075.1 Notiomystis cincta
GCGAGTTCATTTAGGCCGGCCGGCCCAGCCGAGCGCCGCCCAGCCCGGCTGCGAGACGCGGCTCCCGAGCCTCCCTCGGAGCGGAGGCGCCGAGCGGAGAGAAGTTTTCTGGGGAGAGGACCCGCGTTCCGGCTGCCGTCCTGCGGGGACACCTGCAAGCCGGAGGGAGGGAAGAGGGAAGAGAAGGCGGGGGGAAATAAAGAGGGCAAGAAAACCCCNCCGGCGCTGGTGGGGCGGCCGCCCCCGGGTTCGCCGCGGTGCCGGGAAGCGGCGGCTCCGCGTTCCGCCCGCGGAAACTTTGCCTGGCGGGCAAGGGGAAGGATGGAGCCAGGAGAGCCCGCGGCGGCGCCCCTCAACCTGTCCCGAGCCGCGTCAGAGACGCCCCGCGGGGAGTTCAACCTCTCCGGGCTGCCGGAGGCCGAGGGGAAGCCCCTCTTCGGCATCGGCATCGAGAACTTCATCACCTTGATCGTGTTCGGTTTGATCTTCACGCTGGGGGTGCTGGGCAACACCCTGGTGATCACGGTGCTGGCGAGGAGCAAGCCCGGCAAGCGCAGAAGCACCACCAACATCTTCATCCTCAACCTGAGCATCGCCGACCTGGCCTACCTGCTCTTCTGCATCCCCTTCCAATCCACGGTCTATGTGCTCCCCACCTGGGTGCTGGGAGCCTTCATCTGCAAGTTCATCCACTACTTCTTCACCATCTCGATGCTGGTGAGCATCTTCACGCTCTCGGCCATGTCTGTGGACCGGTACGTGGCCATCGTGCACTCGCGGCGCTCCTCGGCCTTGCGCGTCCCCCGCAACGCGATGTTGGGTGTGGGGCTCATCTGGGCGCTCTCCTTCGCCATGGCCTCGCCCGTGGCTCACCACCAGCGCATCTTCCACCGCGAGACCAGCAACCAGACCTTCTGCTGGGAGTTCTGGCCCAACCCACGCCACAAGAAGGTCTACGTGATCTGCACCTTCGTCTTCGGGTATCTGCTCCCGCTGCTGCTCATCTCCTTCTGCTATGCCAAGGTGGGGCAAATGCAAAAGGATGGGGGGGACAGAGTGGTGAAAAAGGTGTCCGTGAGCTGTAGGGCCGTTTCTGGGCATGTGGAGGGGCTGTTGGGAGAAAAGAGCAGGGGTGAATTTGTGTCATGAAGGGAGAGGGCAGGTTTTATAGCTGAGGGATGTCTGAGGGGGGACAACATATGTTCAGTGGCACAGAGAGGTCAGAAAAGGGATGCATGGGGTGAGTGGGGGGCTGTTCTGGCAATCACTGGGGTCTCTCTGTCAGACTTCCTTGTTGGCAGAATGCTAAGAAGCCCCAGTGCTCTGCTGCTTTCTCCGTCACCATAACTCTTTTAATTTCTTGCAGTGCTGTGAGAGGAGTTTGACTCAATAAAGTACAACAAAGCAACAACAAGAAGTTGTTCAGGCTTCAGATGAAGCATTGTGGTTCTTTAAAATGCACAGTACACTTCAAAGTGACAAAAATTATCTGTTTGGTGTTAAGAGTAAAATGTGCATCATGCTGCCTGATCCCTGTAGTGCCATGTCTTGCCCCAGTTGAAGTTGATGAGAGATTTACCTCTGACTTCAGCAAAGGCAAGTGGCTCTAGGGAGCAGGGCATGAGGACCCAGGTAGAAAAAAGCAATAATTAAGGGTGCCTGAATGTGGGTATTTAATGATTTTTCTGCTTAAGTAAAGTGTCACATTTTTCTGGAGTAATAATTGCAGCCTTCAGCGTACAGCAGATCCTCTGCTTGCTGCTGAACAGGATCTGGAGCACCAGTTGCTACCTGCTGAGTTAGGCAGAGATCCTCCTGTTTCTGTGCCAGCAGCCTTCAGTTGCAGGATTTCTCCTTAGGCAGTGATTTACATTTGAGAGAATAGGACTGCTCTTGCAAATAAGGACTGCTTGAGTCCTGATTTGAGAAATCAGTTCTTCAACTGGCAAGTTCAATAGACGTATCTGAAGTATTTAATTTGAACAAGTAATTTTATGTTCTGTTTAGTTTTATATATATTACGTCTGCTTGATTGTGATGTGCAAATTGAGGCTATAATGCCATCCAACTCTGATGAAACCAAGGCATGCAGAACACCAAGGGCAGCATTTCTAAATGGCTGTTCATAGTGCAACAAATCCAAGCTGGCAAATGAAGAAGAAACACAAGTTTTCATACACAAACCGAATCCTGCTTTCCCTGAATGAATACACTGGTATTTCATCCACTGTGGTGAATATGACTGAGCTGTAGGGATAGATCATCAGTTTGAAGAAAGTATTACACATTGCAGGGAGAACGTTACAGAATGTGTGCACAGGGGGCTTCCAGCTACTAATTCTTCCCTTTTTCAAAGCAAAAACATTTTCAATTTCAGCTTAAAGTACCTGCCTTTGAAGTCTAATTATATGAGAGAAGATAAAAAAGAGATCTTTCAAAATTAGCATAGTCTAATAGTATAGAGAGGAAAACAGTATAGTATATAGAAGAAAAAAGCAAATATGCTTAACCAAAATACATGCATAGTAAATAAAAGACACTCTGTCATTACAAAGCACCTGTTCAGAAGTAGATCTCTCAATATTAGTAAGAATATGTCATTAAGAAAAAAAGCAACAACCCTTACCCCCCTCTTCCCCCAAGCCAACAAAAGCAACTCTTTGTGAAAATCCTGCCCAAAACAAGTCCATAAAATAAATCATGGCCACTTGAAATAACAATGAAATTGTGTGCTTAAACTATTGCCAGGCTAGAATCTCACCCTGGCTTTGTGATGTGTTTTGAGCCTGTATGTGTGATCCTGCTTGCCATGGTGGAGCTGACCTGAAGGGATGACTTTTAGAAGATACCCAGAGGATAGCTGGTATTCCATCAGTGGCAATGAAGCTGAAAAGTGCCATGACTTGTACAAAGCTATCGAAGGTATTTGTACCCTTCAGCTAAAGACCCACTCCTGCCCTCTTTAGGAGCCACTGACAAATCTCCAGCTGCAATATTTTGGAACAGGGGGAGCCTTCTCTTCTCAGGCTGAGCAACCCCAACTCTCTCAGCCTTGTCTTCATAGGAGACATTAATGTCTGTATTAGTTTCTTATGGACTTCACTGGTTTTCATGAACTGTGGATCAGCGAGATAACACAATCTTCTGATATGGTAAATTAAGACAAAGGAGACTCATTTCTCTATTTGAATATATTGCCTTTCCCAGACTCCTTTAAGGCAGTTCTGTTTTTTTCATAAACAAATTGCAATTGAACTTTCAGTTTTGAAAGTCTCATTTTTTAGGCGCTCTAATAGGGAGCCAGGATCTTTCTCTCTGTCACTCACATTTATTTTGTATTAGCAGAGATTTATATTTTCCCCATGGATAACAATGCTGTTACAATGTACAGAAGTGCTGAAGTACTGCCAGGTATTTGGAAGCAGCATCCTCCCAAAATATCTCATGTAGATAGGCTCTTCAGGCAGAGATTTATGAGATCGTGCTAAGATTTGTGTTTACAGCTTCCTCTTTTCTCTCTTCCATAAATAACATTGGTTCAGTTTCAATGCAAATTTTTGGTAAAGGAGTGAAAATATCAGAAGTAAGGATATTTCTCTGTTTTTGTGAAAAGAGCAGACAGTGAAGAAGGTGGAGAGTCTCTATTAATCTCTCTCTTTTAAGAAGTCAGTTTGCACTCAACTGTTAAACACCAGACAAGCCATAAGGGAAGAGGTCTGTAGCACCAACTTATGGAGAAGACACATCTTTTTGGGAACACTGTAAAGAAGTCACAAATCCATAGGAAAACAGCTTTTGCTGCCTCACAGGACTACTCTTGAAAGAAGCTTACTACATCAGAGGGAGGAGCAGTGATTACGTGGTGATCTCTTGAGTCTTTGCACTGCATACCTACAGACACCTTGTGTTCTGACACCTTTATTACTATATTTTTTTAAAACTGACTTTTTGTATGCATTTCATAACACTGCTACAATATTTGCTCACTAATGTGTTCTTAAAGGGTAAAGTGATAAACGATTCCCAGTTAAGTCTTAACAGTTGACGTCTGCCAGGGTTGTGCAATGTTGGGTATTTCTGTTTTTCAACTAATTTTGAGTTCCTCTGTTTTTCAAGGATTCAGTCCTTGAAAGTCAGGCCTCATTCAATCAAACCTTTGGGTTGGACACCTATAATTATTAGCAAACATTTCCTTTTATAGATGTATAATGTTAAAAGCTTTCTTTAAAACAAATATGTCTTGCCTTAAGAATGTTTCCATTATTATCTATCATTCTGAATTCATGTCATGTATGATTTACAGACTTGGTTAAAGCTAAGCTATAAAAAGTAAGAGCCTCAACATGAAATACAAGCTTACTGGCTTTGGGTATTGTATCTTAAATTTTGTTGAGCAGCAAGGGAAAAACTTTATTAAACTGCACTGAAAGAGAAAAATAAAAGGTATGACACATTAGTCACACACTCTTAATTAAAAGAGGGTGAAGGATCTCTTGTGACAATAGAAGTAGCAGCATTACTTTAAAACATAGATTGCAGGCAATGGCACTTGAATTTAAATCAGGTTCATACTACAAAGATGGTTCAGAATGTAATGCTTACATTATCTGTAAAACAAGCAGTTCATTCTGACTAGATAGTGACCCTGTGCAGGCTCTCCTTCTGCATGATTTTCAGTGGCTGATAATGAGGGTGTAGTTAGTGGAATGCCAGACAGCAAACGTGCTTTTTAACAGGGTAGACTTCAAACTTTCACAATGTTTGGTAGGCTTATGTGAATAGGCACAGAGAGTTGTAGTTGTTCTCTTCACTCCTGTATTGGAAAAATCTCTTTCTCAACTTGATTTGGTCAAAGTCCTCAGCCAGGGCTCTCAAGCCATCTTGAGTGTAGTTTCTGAAACAACTAGGGGAAAAGAATAATAAGAAAAAATTTAAAGGAAGGAAGGAAGGAAGGAAGGGAGGGAGGAAGGGAGGGAGAGGGAGAGAGTATTTCATTTCCTGGGTTAAAAATGGACATGCAAATGTATCAGTGGATATTTTGAAATAATTTCTTAAGAGAAATAACCTGAGACAAAATAAGAGGCACATTGTAGAATTATTGTTCATTCAGTTGTTAGAGGAACAATTGATTATTCCTTGGCCCGGAGAAGAGACAATTTGAACAGGGTAGTGGGGAGAGTGTCTTTGATTTGTTTTGTAGTGTTTGTGTATAAACATGGCTCCTTTTCAGTACTCCATGGCATTCTGTGGAGGTCTTTGAGAGCTGTTCCACTGCTGTTGATAAGTAATTGCATTTTTTGCCTATTTCTCTTTCTGCTGCTTTTCGTGCCATTTGGCACAATACAACATGGAGCCAATGTGTTTTCACTGCAAATACTTGTTTTATGAAATGTGTATGTAATCCAAAAGAGGGGAAGCTGAGAAGGTTCATTTGAAGATTATAATCTAAACTGACAATGAAACCCTCCACCACCACTTCTCATCCCCCTCAAATATCCAATGTCAGTGTTTTGTCTACTGCATCTTTCTTTGAACTGGAGAGAGATGCAATGCCAAACTTTGGGCTAGAAGTTTCAGAACAGAAGAAAAAAATGCCACTTTAAAAAATATTTTGCAGTTCTGATTTCTGGGAAGAGTTTATCTGACTTTAGTTTTGGGCTATGAGAGAGAATCACAGAACAGTGCAGTGGTTGGCCTGTGATGGGATTTGCAAAGGTCCATAGAAACAGCCCATCACTATAAATTATGTGAAGGGGGTATGATAGATGAAGCAGCAGTGATGGGACATGAACTTAATTACATTCCTCTCATGCCCTTTTTTCTGATTTTATGTTTTTCACTGATGGACTCAGCAATTCAGCTCGTTTGTACAGGGTGATGGGAGGTGAATAAAAAATCTGTGAGCCAGACAGTCATCTTCCTGGTCTTCTGCTGAGGTTCTGTCCTTTCCTTTGGGTCTGCTTCATACTGAAGAAGAAAGAAATGAAGTCAAAATGGGACTTTCTCAGGGAAAGCCCATTTATTTTTGTCCTGCTTTTCCTCAGCTCGGGTTAGCCCTGGAAGTGGCCTGGATAGTGTTCCCAAATAGGAAGTGCATGCAGGGTGAGTCACATGTTAGTGCACAGAGAGGCACAAATGAACTGTGCTTATAACATTAAGTGGTTACAAGTAATTTCTTGTTTTTTAATATTGTTGTTGTTGGCTCTCTGGTAGCTAAGAGTAGATACCTGAAAAATGGAGTCTGAGCTCTGGTTATTCACAAATACCATCTTACTTCTTTTAATTCAGTATGTATGTCTATAAGACTCAAATGCCAGGGTGGGATCAAGTCCCTAGATCATCTTGACTGATGGCTTTCCTGGTCGTGGTTAGCTGTGCCTCCCAAAGAAAACAGAGAAAATGTCCCCAGATGATACAAAAGAATCTGAATTTGGACCATTTTCCCCACCTCAAGATCTCTATGCATCCGCTATCCAAAACCTTGTGTGTAAATGATTAAGTTAAAATTTGGACCCTGCTCTTGGATGATGAGCCTTTTTGTGATGCATTTTTAAAATTTGCTTGTGAAGGACGCATGGTGAGTATCATCACGTTGTTGATAAAGGTCATGCCTCGTGTGTCATGCCTCGTGTGTCATGCCTCATTGTAGTATAAATTAGTTTTTAAAGCCTAAGCTTCTTTCAAAGATCAAATAGTGCCAACATCTTGATTATATTAATCAGGGATCCATCTGAAGGAAGCAAATTATGCAGGTGACTCAGGAAAGCTCTGACTCAAAACATACGCTTTTCTTATGTTACACACACTAAAGTTCATTCTAAACCAACAGTCTTTGACTTTTTATGGAAGAAGAGAGATTGCTAATTCTATGTGCAGGATAGGTTTCCATCTGTTTCCTCGTTAGTTTGTGATATGTGTTTGTTATGTAATACATCCGAATATTTATATAAGAATTCGGTTGTGGTCTGTTTCACACTTGTTGGTTCACACAGACTCAGGTACGTAATTCCCTTGGTTTTCCTACTGTGCACACTTGAAATGTGTGAGTTGGTTCAATGATGTTTGTAAGGGAACCATGCAGTACTGGAGAGCATGAGAGTCACTCTAAGATACATGGATTTGAATTTTGTTTGAAGAGAAATTGGTAAAATATGATAAAGAGATGCTAATTAATCTTTTCAGGTTCTTAATCATCTGCATAAGAAGTTGAGAAACATGTCAAAGAAATCAGAAGCATCTAAGAAAAAGGTATGCTGCATGCACCACTAATACTCGTGTTTTATTTTACTTTTATGGCTAAGCTAATTAGGTACTCGTTGCTAGAGATGTAACAGAGAGAAGAAATTGAAATTAAGTATTTAATAAAGTCTTCAGTGTCCCTCTGAGCTTAGCAGATTGGAATCCTTTCCTATCCAAGTCGTCCATCACATTGCATCAAGCCTGAGATCCTCATATTTGGAACTTCACAGCATCTGAAATTCAGGAACAAGGAGACAACCTGTCTTTTGTGTTAATTGTTTTTCTTTTTTTTTCTCTCAGGCAATTTCCCGTGACGTGTAAATCATAGGATTTTTAGTTGTTGGCTTGTTTGAGTTTTTTTTAACTAGCTGATTTTGTAAGGTTTGAGTGAAGAATTCCTAGATTTTATGAGGAACCTTTAAAATGAAATTTATTGTGCTTCCCAATAGGAGTCTAATAAGAGACTTTTAATGATTCTCCAGTTCTTCTACTGATTTTCCACACAATGTTTTCTTCCCTTACATTCAAGACATAAGTTATGTACCGGATACAAATAGAATCATGGAAGGTCTTTAAAGAAGAAGATTTATGATTTAGAACAGTATCTGAAAGATGTGTTTAAACAGGGAATTTTTCAGTTAATATAATGTGATTTCTGAGCAGATTTGACCACAGTAATCATTTGACTAACTTCTCTGTTTATGGATACGAAGGAAAACCCCCTTAAGCTGTAGCTCCTCATTTGATCTGCTCACTATTTTCATATGGGCATGGAGACTGCCTGCAATGTAAATGAGATATACATGGACTCAACAGGGAATAAGTACTCTGTTATTCATGCATTCTCTCTATTTTTTGAAAAATATCCTGTTCAATAGATTTAAAAGCATTATGACCCTGACTCAGTAAAATACTTCACATATATATACACTTTTGCATTTAATGTTGTCAAGGCCAAAGGTGTAGTTTTCAAAGACATTTTGTACATTGCCATCTTTCATCTAAATTATTCTCAAAGTGGAAATATCTCTGCATATCCTCTAACCACTAACTCTCAAAAATAGCAGATCTGACTAGGAATTAACTTTCATAGCTTCAGGATAAAGCATTACTGATATGATCAAGACTGCTTGGATGTATCAGGGTTCAGTAGCCAAAGAGGAAAACAAAAAGCAGTCCAAAACTTTTTTTGCCTTAGAAAAGGAGTTTCTAAACCTAAGGCCTGACTCATGTTTTTCAAAGCAACCCTGTCTTCATTAGTGTGTTAGTGCTCTCTCTGGTTGCCATATTTTCCTTCTTTTCCTTCTACTGTCTTGTGAAGAACGCATTTCAGGGTAATTATACATTTTTAGCTTTATTCAAACCTCTATGAACATTCTGGTAGGAGAATCTTAAAATAAATTTGCTGCATGTGTGGAAAAAAGAAAGAAAAATACTAATTTGCCTAAATTCTATTTTTCATGCTTTTTGGTCATGAAGCATCAATATTAATGTCATATATTTCAGGTGGGTTTTATTTGCTAATAAGAAACCCTGAGCAAGCTCCCAGTAGGTAAAAAATGAGCTGCTCTTCAGTGATACCTTTCTTGCAAAACAAAGTGATGATTTTGGAAAAGTAATCTCTGCAGTTAGGCTTAGGAAGAACAACAGGATAAAGCAGATGTTGTGAGGTTTCCTAATACAAAAATTGCTTCTTCTGCAGATATGAAATACTTTAAGTTACAAGAGACACATTGTTACCTTCTGCTTTCAGGTGCATTGATATTCTATTGAATGTCAGTGATTTTCCTGGTTAATTTTATTTAGAATTTGGAACAAACTGAAGTAATATGCCTCTTTTGAAATAATTGTGCATGTGGTGTACTGAAAATTTGTTTTCACTTGTAATATTAACCCACTGAACACATCAATCAGAGAATAAACTGTTCTTAATTTATGCAGTCTTAGAATACATTCTCCTGATAAGACCTGAAAAAGAAAATATCTCTGTGGCTGTTTTAGTGGCAACTGATTTAAACTTCATAGGGCTAAGTAGAGGAATGGCTTGTGAAAACAGAAGATTGCTTTAGACTAAACAAATTATATTAACTACAGATATATTGTCCTTTGGTTTCTGTTGTGAGATTGACCGATAACAGCATCTGTCAGAAGTTATTTTGGCCTGTTGCCACAGAAATCAAAATGTTTTTCCTGTAAGTTTTTCTAAGCTAACTCATGTTCTGATTAGGTAGGTCAGTCTTAAGTATTACTGAGCATTAATCAGTTCAAGAAGTATAGACCAGGTTCAATAAACTAGCAAAAAATCTATGTATTTTCTATGGTGCAACATTTACCACTCTGTGGCCACTGGGTTAGTTTTGGATGTGAAGAAGTTATCGGAAAAATTATGTGATAAAGTGTTAATATAGTAATTATAATGGCTCATTTTTTCATATGCTTTGGAATTATTACTAGACTTCTGTCTGGAGACTTAGTTAGTTGAAAGGGATACTTGGCAGAGGAATAGATATTAATTAGTTAGGCCACTGCAAAGCACTAACTGCTGTTTCTGAAACAGGTGAAAGCTAAAGAGAATATTGACAGTCAAAGTCCATTGTGCCCCAACAGAACACCTGAAGAGTCTGTACCAACTGATTCTGGAGCTCAGAATGGGTCTATGAAATTGATGGTCCTCTCATAAATAGTGGAAGTGGAAGCAGCACTGAGGATATTTTTTGTTACATTTTTTGATTTAGTATTCGGTGGTGAACTTTAATGTCCAGATTGGTTTTGATAATGTGCACTTACCAGAAATTTCAAGCCCTTACTTTTTCTTGTCACTAATTGTATCCCAGAATGTTGTTGTATGACTCTCCCTGTGGAAATTCTGTGTTTAAAGGAGACACTTTCAAAAAGCTTACTTCAGGAAGTGGTTGAGCAAGCTCTAAGCTCTTCCACCAGTTGCCTTCATGTATAATGAATCTCTTTTGAAATTTTCACTGGAAATTCTTGTGCACTGTACTAAAATATAGATCATTAGATCTGGATGAGATTTCCCAAAGACCCCTGTTGTCATTATTTTACAGCAGGCTTAGGTCCACTTCAGAGAAGACTCAGCTTCTGTGTAGGGAGTTAGGCACATCATTCTTTACCTTTGAGGAAAGTTGTGCATTTACTGTTTACTATGACATTTTCCAAGGCTGGGGCTCTCCTTGTAGTAATTCACTATGGCAAATAAAGCCCATATAGGTAAAGGGGTAAAATCAGTGACAAATATTGCAGTGTGTTTCCTCTCAGTATACTTTTTGTTGTGGGTTTTATTTCCCTCCAAATAGTAGTTTTGAAGTAGGTTTAAAGCTGATTCTTTGAGTACTCATCAGACATATGTGTTTTCCTTTCCTTGTCTCAGACAGCACAGACTGTGTTGGTGGTGGTAGTGGTTTTTGGCATCTCCTGGCTGCCTCATCATGTGATCCATCTCTGGGCTGAATTTGGAGTTTTCCCACTGACTCAAGCCTCCTTTCTCTTCAGGGTAACTGCACACTGCCTGGCTTACAGCAATTCCTCTGTCAACCCAATCATATATGCATTTCTATCTGAAAATTTTAGGAAGGCCTACAAACAAGTCTTCAAATGCCAGATTGGTAATGAGTCACCTCTGAATGATGCTAAGGAAAACAAAAGTCGGATAGATACACCACCCTCTACTAATTGTACCCACGTGTGAATGTTGAGAAGTCCTGCATGTTGGCTCTTCCTTTATGTAAACTAAACACCAAGAAAAAAAGCACAATGAGCTTTATCCTGGGTTTGTCTTGATAAAGCTAATTGGTATTTAATGTACTGAAGTTGCATTTGTAGCCAAAGTTTGTGAAACTCATATGAAAGAAACCTGGGCTGATCCTTTGCATTTTAGATAGCTCTGTCAAGTAAAACTCTTGGACTTTCATAGATACTTGAGAAAAAAGATGTTGAGATGATATGTCTGTATTCTTACTCACTAAGCATACAAATGTACAAGAAGATGTTGATGTGGACAGGTAACTTTCTGAAATCTTACTCCATGGAAGTGAAAAATGGATAAATTTTCTGTCTTACAGATAATAAATACTGTACTACTATGATTTCAAAGAGGAAAGCTTTTTTTTCTTTTTAAACATGGGCTCTGACTTTCAGTTACAAAAAGTTGTGTACACCTTGAGGCAATTGTTTTAGAGAGGAAATGCAAATTCTCTCTGTTTAGCTGGTTTTAATGTGTCTTACTGAGCAAGGATGGATTGGTTTTCCACTTCCTATGGCTGCCTTACTGTATACACAGGACTTTTGTGTACATTCTGTTAGGGGTTTTTTATGGCCTGTATGTAGTTGTACCAAAATGAGGATTTGTGTCTAACTGAGGGAAGCTTTTCTTCATGTGCTGCATGTGCATGTTGTATGTATGTTTTCTTAATTTCACAGACTTTGAAATGGAGATACAGTTTTAAATGTGCAATATATACATATGTTTTAAAATACTATGTTTCATAAAGAAGCTCTAGACAGTGCTTAAGGGTTTAAAGATAGCATTCCCTTAAAAGGATCTTGATATAATGTAGTTTTAAATTGGAAATATGAAGAAGGTTGCATTTAAATTAATGCAAAGTACATAAGGTAAATGGTACAATTCTGCAAATTCTTAAATAAAATTAGTAGTTTCCGTAATTTTATAATTTTGCTTAAAATGTCTTTAGGTGGTAAATCACTAAAGAAATAATGGAAAAACACTCCTTTGTGCACATTCTTTAAGCTGGAGTAAGACATGATTTTACCTTTTTTTTTATTAATGACCTAAGGAGTCATAGAGCAAATCAAATTAAAGGAACCTCTGGACATCCTCTCAAGGCACGGATACCCTCAGAGTTGTATCACTTCCTTGCCTGGGCAAGATCTGAGAATTGCCATCTGAGGATGGCAATTCAACAATATTTCTGGAGAAACCTGTGCTAGTGCCTAATCACCCTCACTAAAATATTTTCCCTTATCCACAGCTGGGATTTCCCTTGAAGTGTCTTGTGACCATTGCATTCTGCCCTTTCACTGTGTACTGAAGCCTTTTCTCCAGCTGACTGATGTGTAATATTAGGATGGCCACTGAATTTCCCCTCAGCCTCCCCTTGTGAAACCATGTGCTGCTCTCAGTCTCTCCTCAGGTCCCTGGCTGGGTCAGTGGCCTTCCACTGCCCTTCCTCCAGCATTTCCATCCCTCTCATGAGCTGAGGTGTTCAGAACGGAAGGGTGTGTTCCAGATGTGGCCTCACCAGCACTGAGCAGAGCAATTGCTTCCCCTGACCCATTGCCTGGTTCTTGCTACACAGCCCAATATTATCATAATTCATGGCTGCAAGGGTATGCTGCTGACTTAGGTTTGATTTCTGCTTTACAAGCACTCGAGTCCTTTTCTGCAGAATTGAGTCCCAGTCCAAGTGTCAGGACTTGGCTTTTGGCTTTCTTAATCTTCATGCTTTTGATACCTGTTACTTCCCTGTTTCCAGCTTACCAAGGGCCCTTGGAAAGGTATGCCTGCTCTCCAGAATATCCACCACTCCCCCAGGTTTGTTACTGTGTGTAAAATTGCTGAGAGAGTTCTGCAAACTTCTCCTGGTCTTTAAAGATGCTAAGTGGTGTTGGCCAGATGCTCTTTCAGATTCCTTTTTCTCCACAGACTTACTTTAAAGAAAATAATAGTTCAGAGTGGTGGAATGTCAGCAATGGAGAGCTGGCTCCCGTAAAAATATCTGTGTTTATGTGTCAGTATTGTCTGCTTGGAATCAGTAAAACAATATCAAAGACATGCTATTGCATGCATGGTGTTTGTGTCCATTCTTTCATATGAAGAGACCATTTGATGATATTGCTAGGAACACAAAATATAGATATATACATACATATATTTTTAAGACCCACTCAATTGGAAAAGAAGGGTTTATCTATGCAGGGAATCATTTTCTGGGTTGGGATTGAGGTTTGGAAATGGCCTAAAAAGAAGTTCTTTGGGTTTTCAGATATTCATCACCTCAAACACTCAAATTATTAAAGCATTATCAGACTTCAGCTAATTTATAACGAATTTATATGAATTTTAGGAAATTCTAAAATTTTGAAAATTGTATTTTTTATTTTTAAAAAATGCTGGTTTATGATTTTGAATAAAAATTGCAATGTAAACCTATAATTCTGCAAACAATTACAGTTACAAGCGGAGTATACTGTCTCATCTAGAAAAGAATTTTTTTCCTTAATTGTACATAATTTTAAGCCTAGGTGCTTGATAGTAGTGGAGCTACATCTGTCTGAAAGTTTTAAGATGAGGGAGTGGGAGGGTAGGGACTTCTGTAGCAGCAAGTTAGAAAGGTCCCACCGTGTTCTTGGTGAATATCAGTAAAACTTCCACCTGACTTTCCAGGCAAACCCAAAGAAGCAGCTGGCACTGTAAGGCTCAGTTTCCTGCCTGAAACATGCCTTTGTTGGTCTGTGTCTCTGGTGTGACTTTGTCCCACTCAGCTGTGACATGGAGGTTGTGACTGTAAAATCAGTGCTAACGTGTGCTGTGGACTGTGTCCAACCCTTGAGCAGCTGGACATTGGTCAGGAAGGTGTCCTGCCACAGAAATGGCTGGTCTGGGTAGAAAATCAGGGAATGAGTGCTAAGATCCCCTTCCACTGAATATTTGCTTCTGGGTTCTGAGCTTGTTGGCAGGGATTGTGGTTTTTGGTGGAAAGCAAAGCAACAGTTTCACCTCATTGACTGGCTTAGTGTGCTTTTTTACATCTTTTTCTAACCAGAAGGGTTGATTTCCATGTACATGAAGTAAAGACAAGAGAAAAAACAGAGATTTCTCTGGCTAGGCCTGAGGAAATAATCCCAGTGAATTCCATCCTGTTGTGTGATTTTGAAAATGTTATGCTGTACAAAACAAAATAGGCAACAGGAATGTTTACTCAGATCCCTCCCAAACTAAGATGCTGCAGCAGGTTTCTAACAAAGTTTGCTTTTTATACATTATATTTTCTGCTTTGCACCACTTTTGTCTTAAAAAGATACAGAAATCCCATTAAAAGATGAAAAGAAATTATTCCACCAGGGTTCTTTAGTGCCATATTTGCCCTGCCTGATTGTGAGTAGGGTGTTTGAGGTATGATAGAAAAGATTACAGCAGCGCTCTTCTTCCACTAATAAAGATGAAAATACAATTCCAAGATATGTGTGGACCCAGATGCACACTGTGCACAGCTAAACATAAATCAGATTTAGGATCCATAACCAAAAAAACCCAGTTAAATGGTGTTTGACCAGCATATTGTTGAATATGTGCAAACATGCAGAAAAATGAAGGAACTTGTGTAACTTTATGCTCAGCTGTGCTACTTCACAGGTAATTGTATTGCCCACTCAATTAATTTTGAAGAAAGGAATCTTATTAGTTGCAAGTGAAGCTGAGACTTAATTGCTGCTTCTGAGTCATTAAACTACACTGTTCTCAGTTGCAAGTATGTACTAAATATGGTGTGTATTAATGTCATCATTCAAAATTGCCCATAATTCTTGTATCAAAAAATGTAGAATTCCTTCAAAATTTTCATATGTCAGAGGTTGGTAACAAAATTTCATGCTGTAATAGATTACAAAAATATGCCCAAACTGGCTGAAATTATATGTAAAAAACCATTATGACTGTATAAGGAGCAAACTTAAATTTTGCAGTGTTCCCATCTACAATCCTAATATTCTTTCAATATTTTCTATAATGAAATTAGTTGGGTCTGTAAGTATTTAAAAACTATTCAGAAATATTTTTTCTAAATTTAAACATTGACAAAAGCATGTTTTAAAACCATTTAATCTTTGGCAAAATAGGGCATTTAAATGACATATTTTAAATTATAGTTCTTTGAGCTTTGTGTTGCCTTTTACTTTGTATGTGTGCATCTTTTCCTTCAAGCCTTAACTTTATTATTTTCATAATTGATTATATCTCCATTTTCAAAAAATAATATCACTATCTCCAAGAGATAAACTTTACACTTTATATATTTTATTTTGCTGTGAAATAAAGTTTGCTTAAACTCCTACATTGAGGGAAGGAGAGCAATCTCTTTATAAAATAATTTTGCAAATACATTATTTTAAACATTGTTATCTTCATGTTTGCTTCAGTGTGATGTGACACATTGAACCGAATGATATTTGTGATATTTTAAGAATAGAGGACAACAAAGAAAAGAACAGCTTTGTACCTTACAGAGATTGTGCTAGTGTTCTGTATTCAGCACATGGGCAAATGTCAAAGACCAAAAAAATTAAAATTTGTGTTTGTTTCAATGGATAGTGCATGTAAAGTAGTGTGCAGTTGTTCTGAGATATATTGTATTGTGCATGAATTTTCAAGGGATAGTTCCAATAGGTCTGTACCATCACTCCTTGGCTCTGTCATATGAGACACAAATTGCTTTTCTCACAAAATGTTTACATAATAATTAAAACCAAGCAGCATCTTCAGGAGAATTTCCAGAAAAAATAGTGTAAACATAAAACTGAATGGAGTTTGATGGCTAGATGTCACTAGGTGTTGAAAATTTAACTGATATAACAAATACTCTGATTTTCAAGTACTTACATGCAGGAGGCATGGTCCTCCATTCATGCTGGTAAAAAGTCTATTGAAATTTATGGAATTCATTGATATTTCTTATTCAAGTGTAGTTTAAATGTCTGTAATTTAGGTATAGTTTAAGAGACAGACAAGTGGAGGGAGTCATATATTTGAATATGAGAAAAAGCTCTGAGTCCTTCAGTGATGAGAAGTCCAAACCTACTTTATGGAAGCCTGTATGTGGCTCCACTTTTGGAAGAAGGCAGTGAACTTGGTGCATATTTGAGTGTATATTTGCTTTAACATTGATCAACGGCTATTTGAATAGAGTAGAAAAAGCTGATTGAGCATGAAACCAAAGTACAATGAGTTTTACACCTAATGAAAACATTTTAAACCAAAAGTAAATGCTACAGCGTGGATTTAAAATTGTGTGCACTTCATCAATTTTACTGTGCAGTACCCAAGAATCCTTTGTGTCTGACATTTGCAGAAATGTTGGTGCACCTTGGCCGGATACGTTTATGGATGAAGGCTGAGGTCTCGTTTTGTAGAAGTATTTCCTTTGTGGCAGCATTCTCTTCTTGGAAAACTTTATAAAATTTCCATTGCATGGTCATTCTATTACTCTATAAATATCTAACCACATCTAAAATTTGCTGAGAAAAATAAAACCTCTCCTCTAGCAATATATCATCTGAGCTACATAGATGTTTCTAGCAGCATCTGCCAAGAAATTTTCAACTTGTTGAACGTTAATGTGAAGATTTTGAAAGAAAATAGAAAATCACTGCTAATGTCTTGGAGTTTTGACATTTACAGTAGAGGTGATGGTGTGATAGTTCCTCTACATTGAATTTCACAATTTAGCACAAGCAAATGGGTAGTTTTAGAATAGTAAAATGAAAATTGTACATTTAGGAATGAAGAACACGAGGCAAACTTAAAAAAATTATTATCGTGCTGGAAAATTATGAGTCTGAAATTGCCAGTGAACTAAACATGACCTTCAGCTCTGTGTAACTGAAATAGCCTGCATAGCCCCTGGAATCCTGAATTCAGAGGATATTATTGGTACTGGAGTTGAGCCATGGGAAGCACTGCTGTAAAAGAGGGAAGGGTTTCACAAAGACATTTCCTAGAACTTCTTAAAAAAAGTGAGGTACCCCAGCTGAAATTCGTTAGCAGTTCAGCACACTCCCTTCCTAACTAGACACAGAGAAAATATAAGGAAAGGATCATTGATCAAGATAAGGACAGGGAGAGATCACTCACCAGTTACTGCCATGGGCAAAATAGATTCAACTTGGGGAAATTAGTTTAATCATTACCAATCAAATCAGACTATGATAATGACAATCCCAAATTTCAAAAGTACCCTCTCCTCACCCTTCCCTTCTTCCTGGGCTCAACATAACTCCTATTTTCTTTGTCTCTGCACCCTGACCAGAACAGGGGCACAGGGAATGGGGCTGCAGTCACTTCATCATACATTGTCTCTGCCAGTCCTTCCTCCTCAGGGGGAAGACTCCTCTCACTCTCCCCTTATTCCAGTGTGGAGTCTCTCCCACCAGTGACAGTGCTCTGTGAACCTCTCTGATATGAGTCCTCCCCACGGGGTGCAGTTCTTCACAAACCACTCCAGTGTGGGTCATTCTCACGCGGTGCAGTCCCTCAGGGTGCTCCAGTGTGGGTCCCTCATGGGGTCACGAGTCCTGCCAGCAAACCTGCTCCACTGTGGGCTCCTCTCTCCACTGGGCCACAGATCCTGCCAGGAGCCTGCTCCAGCATGGGCTTCCCATAGGTTCACAGCTTCCTTCAGACATCCACCAGCTGGGTCCTCCCCAGGCTGCAGGTGGATCTCTGCTCTGCTGTGGATCTCCATGGGCTGTGGGAGCACAGCAGCCTCACCATGCTCTGCACATGGGCTGCAGAGGAATCTCTGCTCTGGCACCTGGAGCACCTCCTGCCCCTCCTTCTGCACTGACCTTGGTGTCTGCAGGGCTGCTCCTCTCACATATACTCACTTATTTTTCCCACTGCAGTGTCCATGCCCCATCCCACCCCCCTAAGCTACGTTATCCCAGGGGCACCACCACCGTCACTGGTGCTCTCAGCACGGGCCAACAGGGACACCACCGTGGAGCTGGCTGGCACTGGCTCTGTCCCACAGCTTCTGGCACCTCCTCCCTGCAGCTGCCCCACAGCCCCCCTGCTACCACAGCCAGGGCACGTAGGCTCAGTGCAGAGGGCTGCTGTTAAGGAGGGCCCTAATGACATCACATTGCTCTGTATGCAGACAGAGAAATACCTGGTGCTTGGCATCTCTGAAACTGGTGGATGAGATCACAAGATCATCTACAGTGAAATTAGGCTGTAATGGTTGAATCTTAATTAAGAGGAAGCCATTACCTTAAGCCATGGGTACAAATAACCCTAGAATGCTTAATGAGCGAGTGTAATTCTTGCTTCATATCACATCTGGGTATTTCTTGAAAGATTTTATGTATTTAAATCTCAAAATATGGACTAGGATATTGCACTGCTGTGAGGAAGAAAATGCATCTTATGCAACAGGGGATGTTGACCTAATGATCACAGTGGCACCTTCTGGCCTTAGTGTGTTTGCACTCTTATTTCTGTAATTAACAGTATGACAGGTATGCAGATATGAGGGAAAAAAACATGACAAAACTCAGCTATTATTCAGTCAATTAGTGACCATCTAAAGATGGATAAAGGATGACTCCCCACGTGGGCTACACTCTGGAAAGGTGATCAAGCATCTGATTGCAAACTGGATTGCAATTGGTAGAGGAAGAAGGCAAATGATGCTGTATGTTCTTCTCATCGTTCGTGCATTATTACTTTTTGCCATAATTACTCTAAATGTAATCACACTTCATTATTCCTGCATAGCAATTTATTGTTTCCATGGGAACTATGAGCTGATGGTTGCTGGCCCATTGTAAACACCTGCATTTCACTCCATAAATTGGTGTCTAAGTTTTTTACCAGCCCATTGTGAAACTATTGGGCATCTTTACAGGGTACAGCCTCTAACAGTAAAGTTTTCAATTCCACCTTGCTTAAATGAAACATTATAGAAGCTAATCCTTTATTGAACAAACACAACCTGACATGGTGTTTCTGATAGAGCAGTCAACATTTTGG
The DNA here is from genome assembly GCA_013398075.1 of Notiomystis cincta. Classification (NCBI taxonomy): domain Eukaryota; kingdom Metazoa; phylum Chordata; class Aves; order Passeriformes; family Notiomystidae; genus Notiomystis; species Notiomystis cincta. Next base: position 156,691 of record VZRX01017014.1, read on the forward strand.
GCAGATTTGTACAGGGTGTGTGATAGATAAACCTGACACATTATGGGTGTCCTATGGGAGTTTTAGGAACAACAGTTACAAAATTGCTCCTGTCATGAATTCTGCCGACTTGCAATAGTTGTACAACACTGTGCTCTTGGCATCCTGTCCCTTTGCAGGGCTGGCCCCCTCACCTCCTGTCAGCACTCAGCCTCTCCTGAGTGTGCTGCATGGTCAGGCCAGCAGTTCATCCCATTTACTGCTTCCCAGCTTGCCTACATGCCATGCAAGGCTTCCAACAGAGCTGTAGGTGGGAAGGCTGATGTCAATATGGGCTTTGCTGTTTTCAAGATTTCTGCTTTCCCCTTTACTAAAATACATACAGAGCAGGGTTTGTTCTGTGTTGTATTTTGTTTTGTTTTCTCCCAGCCTCAGTGCTACAAGAGACTTGTTTGTCCTTCATAAGTAAGCTTAACTGGATATTGAGCAGCAAGAAAACCTCTTCTGGACTTTCAACCCTGAAATCTATGGTAGTACAATATCATAGTGGCCACAGGGAACATCTTTTCTTCCTTCTCCTTATCTTCTGTCATTTGCCACCTTAAGTGAAATCCATCTTGTTCTAGTTACACAAATAAGTTACTCCCACAGTTCTATATCTGTAAAGACAAAATTAATTGCTATAGATTTAAGGATATCCTGATAGTATGGCCTGATGCACTAATTGAAAACTGGTGTCTCATTGTTACTATCAGAGAAGAAGAAGGAAAGGTAAGAGGAGAAGGAGTAAATGTTGAAGACAGTTGTGTGTGAATGGAATTATTTATGGTACCAACTTTCAACCTCTACCTAGGCAACACTTAGTAGTTTGCAGGCAGTTTGTCGCCATAAGGAATGCAGAATGCTCTGGACTTGAGTAATTTAATTTTATTTCATGTATTTATCTCTGCATGCCTGTAACAAATCATGCAGGATCATATTTCTATTATGTTGCCCCTTGTTGCTCTACAGCATTATCCTGAGATGTGTTTTCAGATTTCCTTGCATTCATATGATGATTTAAACATTCTTTTTAACTACTGTGATGATATTAAAATAAAAGGGTTTATTCTGCCTCCAGTTCTGCAGACACCTGGCCACAAGGCATAACTTACATATAAATAGTTAGTAAAGATCCAGAGAAATAACCTAGTGGCACTTGAAATTGTTCTCAGGGAAAAATGAGACACAGCAAGGATGTTCAAATACGGACTTAATTTTCACTGCAGTATCACAGCTGATAATAATATGTGAAACATGATTGGAAAGAATACTCATACTATGATCCCATGCTGGAAAAATTCTTTGTGTAAAAGTAATGTCATGAATATGGCTTAAAATATTGTTCATAAAAAGGGCTCATGATCATTTTGCTATGGATGAAATAATAGGTGGATCGTTATGATATTTTAATCACAGACACCTCATTAAAATGTGGGGGTTCTGGTGTCTGGCTAATTTTGCCACATCCAGAAGCTTTCTGTAATGTCAATTGAAATAGAACCTTGTATTTAAATTATTTTTTCAGTAGATTTAATTAATTTATAAGGGCAAGAGTTTCTTCCCCTTTATATAAGATAGCACTATTCTCAATGGTTTAGTTGAGTACAAATAGAAATATATGGTCTTTCCTACTTCTACTCTGTATCTTGTAGTATTTTCCACTCTTACATGTACTATTTAGAGACTTTTCCTATTTTTCTTTGGTGAATACTCATTTTCTTGTAATATGAAATCACTTCCATCAATGCAAAAGAACTTGGTAATAAAATGGCTGTTTCATGGCTGATAAAAAAAAAAGAAGATATTATAGGAGGAACTATGTTGTGAACATTATTTTGTTTACAGAATTTGACCTGGACCTTGTAATTGGAATCCTTTTCTTATGTGCTGTATTTCATTCTGTCTAACTAAAAAGATGCAAACAGATCATACATATTATCTGCTCGGTGACTCAAATTTCTGAAAGTGTGCACTAATCAAATTAAAGCTCATGGCACTGAATGCCTGTTCATGTCCTACATTTCTTATCTGTAGAATCCCCTCACTGTCACTGAAAAATATACTACTTTTAAATTACTTTTATCCTTCCAGCAGTTAGTGCTTGAGAGAGAAAGAAGAGGGAGAATATTTGTAAGACTGTATTTCTAAAGGCAAGAACTGTGTTACACATTATTTCAAGAAGCAAAAGGATAAGTTAGTGAAGTGCATGGGTGAAAAATCAGTTTTTATTACTGCTCCATATTTATGTAGATGATTAAGTCGTGTACATCCCTTGTGCATCCATTAGGAGAAACAATAGAAACTGTTCCTATTGCCCAAATTCCATTCTATTATCATTCTCCTTGTATTGTAACTCTTTATGTGCTCCACCTGAGCAAAATCAAAGTGACTTCTAAATTAATCAGCTGGACTTTACTGAAGGAAAGCAAAAGATAAGCCCAGGAATATGTAACAGTAAAAGATTTGAAAGAAATAATTGGGATACTGAGGATGCCAGCTGTCACTGGGCATTTGGAAAGTTCTCCAGCATGCAATTTTTGGGGATGGATTTAGCAGGTCAGTAAGTTTTCCTGACAGCCATAGTTCTGTTATGATCTGTAATTTATTTTGCTTTTATTTTTTTAATCTGATTTAACTTCCCAGGAAATTAGGGAGTCTCTAATTATTTTGGTGGAAATCAGATCTGACTATCTCCCACTAAAAGTAGTATTTAAATTGCTGTTTCTGCAGTCTTTCTCCGTGCTACAGAACAGTGTTCTCGTGAAGACAGAAAATTAAGTATTCTCTAAGGAAGAATAAAATCTCTGATTAGCCTTTAAATGTCATGAAATCTGACCTTTATGTCAGGAAAGCTGCAATGTCTATCAGAGTGAGACTTGACCCCAGTTGCTATTTCTTAAACAATACAAAATCGAGGGCTTAAGTTTATCCCTGGAAACTCCCTGGAACCCTTACTGCTGCAAAAAGAAAAATGAAAAGAAAAATCTCATTTTTTATATGCCATGGGTTTGTGGAACAATTCAGCAATATCTAGATGGTTCATAAACATTCTATATCATTGTTTAATGTGCACTGCATAAAGGATAGTGAATAATAAAAAAAGATTAAATGGTTCTTCAAAAAACCCCACCCTTGGATGTTACCATAAGCACTTCAGTTAAGGAATTATAAAAAAGCCTCTTAGAGTGGCAGGAAACATATATTAATCAGACTTTTTGGTCTAGTTGCAGAAAGTGGAGGATATATGTTCTCGTCTCCCTGTTTTCTTTATTTTATCTTAGTATTGCTTCAGGTTTTACTTTGTATTTCTGCTTACTTTGCTTTCCCTGTATGAATCATGATTTATTTAAAAAATCAAAATCTCAATTCTACAGAACTGGTCATTTACAGGCCTGATATAATTATTTTGTATTAGAACTATACTTTTACTCATAGCATTGACACAATTTCTTGCACCTGCCCCTAAATTCTGTTGAAATGATCGTGAGCTCTAGCACTGTGCAAGCAAGAGAAACAATCAGTTTGTCCAAATTTAAGTGACCAGCTTAAGTCAAATAAAGTTTCCACAGAGACATCAAACAGATGTTCCAGAACATCTCCTTGTGCGAGCGTTATCTCATTAGGAGCTCTGAGATATTCTGTTCCATTAAAGCCCGAGCAGGCGGGCTGGACTAGGTGTCTGAAACATTATGTAGCTCTGTGCTTCTGTTTACTGTGCTTGGTCATGCCTAATCCTCACTGCTGCTAATGAGGTTTCTCATGAAGTTAATTGTATTACAAGGTTTTGCCTCTAAGAGCTCTGTGACTGCAGTTGCAAGTGTGCTTTGGTTAAATCACTGAAAGCAGGTGCCTGCTGCATTCTGAAAGCTTATTTTGGTATAGCTTTCTTCAGAGGTTCTTCTTCTGTTATTGTTTTGTATTTTCACTGCTTATTGTTTGTCAAAATGTGCTTTTATTGATGTTAAAGAGAGTATTCTTTCTAATGGTGGATGTTCCATCCCCGGAAACATTCGAGGTTGGGCTGGGCGGGTCTTTATTGCAACCTGATCGAGTTGAAGACGCTCATTGCAGGGATGTCCAACACAGATGACCTCTCAAGTCCCTTCCAACCCAAACCATTCTGGATTGCTTTCAGTGGGATTAATAACAGCAAGGAAATGGTGGTGTAAGTAATGTAATGGACCAGCACCATTGGACCAGGAGCTGCACGCCCTTGGATACGATGTCCCCTGACATCATCCGACACTTGTAACTGAGATACAGGGCTGCTGTCCTCTACGATACTCATGAGGAGGAGTGTCTTGCCTTCTCCCCAGGCTCCTGGAGACAGAGCTCTGGCCATACAGACTGTCACTGAGGTCCTGCACAATCTCATGTGCCTGCTGCTGGAATGGTGTCTCCTGATGCAGCAGCTTTGGGGGACTTTTATGAGTAACTAATCACAATTACCTGATGCAGGCCAGTTCTTCATTGCTCTCATTATTTTTGACATATCTTGAAAATTTTTGCCTTGATTTTTTCCTTCTGTACAAGTTTAGCTCATAGCTGATCCTGTTAGTGTGCCTAATACATTTTGTTAATTTTATTGGAGTGGTGCTCCTGAAATCCAAAAGCAGGTTTCCAGTCCTTAATGCTGTCCTTAGAGAGAAAAACAACATATTCTCCCATACACTTCTTAAATCAGGGCCATCAAACCCAAAAATGTTGGGTAAGAAATAATGGAAAAGATTAGAAATACAACTGTTATTTCATACATCAGCAAGTTATTTGGTATTTTCAACAAATGCAAAGTTATTTATTGGCTTGCTAGGCTAGCTGCTAACATTTATGAGCTTAGCAACTAAGCTACAGAGTCAGATGACTAATAATATGTTTTTGAGGGAAATATTTTGGGGACATGTAAAGAGAAAACACAAAATGAGATCAGGACTGATTAGGTTAGGGTAGAGAGAAGAATGCTTGAAGAATACAGTATCTCTGTGGTGAAAATATCAGCTCAGCTTTTCAGTGTGGAAAACATATCCACAGCTTTGTAACTATTTTATGGGCCCAAAAATTTGTTTTCTCATAATTTCTGTGAAACCCTCAACAGTTAAATTAGATAAATCCATTCCTACTTAAATCTAATTAACCTGTATCTTTCATAGTAGTTCTAAGATCAGAGAAGACAATTAAAATCATAGCCTGGTAATCATGGAAAATAAATATTAGAGCAGTACCAAACAATACTGGGGTCAGATGTACCCCAAAATGTCATTTTTTTTCACTTTTTCCTTTAAATAAAACCTCTACTGAGGTGATTCCCTGGGTCCTCTGTGAAGGCACCTTATTCCTCCCAGGGAGGAAAGTGCTGCTCCTCCAAGGTCCTCGGGTTAGGAGTAACAGCACAGCAGTGTGGGAGACCCCAGGGAATTGTGCTGACAGCCCTGGGGAGTGAGATGGGGGCCTGGGCCACGGACAGGTGAGGGTGGCCCCTGGGCTTGGGCAGGGACAGGCAGGGCTCTGGATGTTCTCAGGACCCTGAGATAAATAATTGGCTTTTTCATTTACAAACTCATCAACACTTTAACCAGAAGATGGAGCCTGAAATTAACTTGTGCTAATGATGCAGAGCTGGCTGGAAAACTTTGGAGGAATGCCATACAAAACCCGTGCCCTGGTGACAGAGCAGGTAAGTCCAGAGTATCCAGAGAGATATTATTATGCATTTGTAAAATTTCTAAATATTCATTGTTTACTAGGAGCTGAGAAATATTTCTTAGGGATTTGAATACATAAGACAAAAAATATTTCACAGGTGTAGCATATGAAAGACAAATAAAATACTCTACATTGTACAAGGTAGTATTTTCCATGTAGCACACAAATATAGGGGTACTGTAAAATTATGCCTGTTTCTGCACAGTGTACCAGACTATATCATTATCCACTAGATAAGCCTAAGGACATGGTTCTGAAGAAAGTATTTGTCTAATTATCTTTGCAAGGTTTTGGTTTTTTTTTTTTTTTCTTAGCAGGAGCATAGGAAACAGTAAAAGTTAAATAAGGTTAATGTGAGAGCATTATGGATCATTCATATTTTATCAATCTGGGTGGAAAATAGTAAGATTATTAATAGAGTTGGAGCTCTAAATCAACAGATTGCTAAGTATCTACTTTTTCTACTCTGGTGCTGATAATAACAAGAATTTGAGTTTCATAGTGTGTTATGTTTACCTGCAATGATGACCTACACATCATGTGAAAACACATTTACAAATGTGCTTTTGTAACAGCAGTGATTAAAATTTCTATTGCTCTACACATATATATTTTATCTTGGGAATTTTGGCTGCAATTGGAATGAGCTATTTGGAATGTTGCATGTTATTGTAAGCAAAGAATAAATGTAAATGAGGCCAGCTGATGAGAAAGCTGTGGGTCCCAATGACCAAATCCGTTGCTAGGCTCATAGTCCCAAAATCAGGAAGTCCACAGCCTCATAGTACAAATTACCAACATGATATCAATTCATTTTCCAGCTCTGCTTCAGGAAAAGCTGTTAACTTGTTGCCAGAAAGCTTTGTGCTGCATAACATTCTGCAAACTATGTAAAAGACACATAAAAATACAAGCTGACACAAACTCCATGTTGTGTACTCCAACAGATTTGCAGCAGTATATTCACATCTAACAGGGATCAAACTGTGTTGCTGAGTGATTGAGTGGTGCCCAGAGGTAAATGATAACAGTCATGAATCCAGGGAGTGCCTTAATAGAAAGCAAAAACCAGAAATATTGCGTCTTCAAAACAGAAAACTCACAGCAACAAAATTCTTTGCAAATTCTACTAATGGTAATGGTAACTTAAGACAGCAGGATCCAAAAAAGAAAACATAAAAAAATAAAACAGTGGCTAAAGCTCTTATGCTTTACACACTAAAACTACTGAAACTTTGCTGTCATAGTTGACGGGCATGGCAATTCACAAAAAAATATCTAAATGGTGTGAGAGTTAAATCTTCCATAAATTGCATAATTAATGCCTGGTGATGCCCTAAGCTTGTATGGTAATTTATATCTGCTTAATGCTAATGCCAGTCCTAGTGACTTCAAATGTGTGTGGGCAATTTATGAAGGGACAAAATGGTGCATCCTCAATTAAATAAGTGGGTTGCACACTGTGCTTTTTTTGCATTGCCTGTTTGCATGCCTCTCTCCAGGATTACAGATACTACCCTGCAAAACGACAGTTAACATGTAGGAAAAGAAAAAAAAGCACCACTACACATCTAATTTTAAAATAAATAATAGAAAACTCTAGCTAAATATGTCAAGTTTTTAAATCAACTTAGTGAAAAATATGAGAGTCTGGTACATTCCCAAGCTGTTGATATTGAAATTTTGGTATTTGAAGCTGGTTTTTTTGGACAGAGCTCCTTGTTTTCCCTTCTTCCTTGCCAGCATACTATTGCAACCAAACATTCTTCATTATTCTATTGTATGAGAATGACAGGTTCTTGAAAGGAAATAAGCAGCTTTGTTTACTACTAAACTGTTAATATCAATCTACAGTTATTTACAGAAAAAAGGAAGGTAGAAGCATTTTAATATTTACTAAAATTATGCATTTATTATTAGATACAGCATTGTCAGATAATATAGTTTTGATTGAATTGGATATTTGTTATTGTGTACAGTTTAAAAAGCTAATGCTAATTACAGTTGGATACACTTTGAGCTCAGAGGGGAACTATCATTTTCTTTTGACAGATCTCCCTAACTACACCAGTCATAAAATTTCATCCACCTCAGCTAACAGGTTCCTCAAGGAAAGGGCAGGAACTTTCTACAGGCACATACACATTTCATTTTAGTATTTGCTGTCCAGGTTCTCTCCCAGTCAAAAATGTAATTCATGGCCACCTTAAACCAGCATATCCTCAATCAGATTCTCCATGAGCTTCAGGATACAGCTCCCTGAATGCAACTTGTGCCACGGGGTGATAGAGACAGAGGGTGAGCACTTGCCAGCAAGAGATAGCCTGGGTTTTTTGACAGCTGTGCCTGCTTTATGTCACTGTAAAGCAGTTGTGAAATTACAGCTTGTCGTTAGATTTCAGAGATATCTTAGAAAAGTCCACTAGCAAAGGCAATGATTAACATTAAATCTCTCTGGCTCGTGATGATTTTTTTCTTACATTCCTTGTCTGCATTAGATAGAAAATATGTTTATCCTTTATTTAACCCAATTGCTTTGCTTATATCCTCAGACCTTAACATTCTAAATGAAAATTGCCCATCTCATTCCCATTCCATTCCAGTGCCAATCAGTTCTATGCCATCACACTACTCTCTCCTCTGTGTGAGAGAAAGAGCAATTTCCATCCATTTCCAATCCATTTCCCAACTGACATTTCATGTATTCAGACCAAGTGTTTCTTAGCCTTCAGCGAGAGCATTTCCAGCCTTTTATTTTTGCATTTATACATCTCTACAAAAGGGTGTAAGGGTCTAATGAAACTTTTCTTCTTACCTGGGGGCAAGCCATCAGTAGCAATGAGCTCAGTGCAGTTTGGTTTGTCAAGTTTCTCTGACAGGCTGTAAATAGTCACACCTTGATCCTAGATCAGATGAGAAGAAAATTCTGGCATCAAGTGTACTGCAAACCAAATAACTAGTGTGCTGCTTTTGTGGATATTTGAAGCTAATCACAGCTGAGGGAAAGTGCTTCATGCAGGTATGTTTTCTCACAGGCATGTAGTATTTTTCCATTGTTTCATGTTCTGTTGGAAAAGGCCTTAGGTCGTCTCCCCTTTCTGCCTGCTTTTTATTTGACCTTAGAAAAACAAAGCAGGCTGGCTATTGAGTTATTTGACTAGTGGAAGTGCTAATTTTGACAAGCCCATAGTACAGAATGTTTTTAATATTGTCTTCAAAGGGGCAAGTCTGAAACATGACAAACACACTGAAAATGTGGGCAGGTGTAAAGAGGGATTACACCTAGGGGCTGGAGTTGTTGCAGAGACTTCTCAGGGAGAGCTGGTTGGTAGAATGCAATTTGCCCTCTGCCATGTCTTGTCTTAGAGTGCACCGTGAGTGTTTAAACAGCTTTCCTCTTACCATGGAAAATTCACTAAAGTAATTTTATGTTACTCCCAAATCCTGCTCAGATCCTATCACAGTCCAGATTATAAAACCAAACAGAAATGTAGGTACAATTCATGTACCGAGTAGTCTTCTAACTTCAGACACCTGCTAGAGCATATTACAAAAACCTGTCACTCAAATACAATGATTTCATTTGCCCTTATTTCCAAAGGCACACCACCAGGCTATTTCACCATTCCACCCCTTGCCAGTCAGTGTTAATTTTGAGCAATATACATACAATGAAATATAGAAAAGATGTGCCTTTACACTGAAATTTAAATGGTTTTAGGGCTTATTGAAAGGAAAAACAGAAATGATGATTTAGTAAGTTTTGAATGGTTTGCAGTTAAGTTAAAATAAGCTAAATTTCCTGGTAATTTTAAAGGCATTTTTTCATGATAGATGATTAACACTAAAGTTTGAAAGAATGTCTAACCTCTGAACTAGGGTCTGTGTCTGTTTAGACTGCTGAAAGAAAATTGTAATAAAATTTTACGGGATTTTTCAGTAGCAATTAGGACTAGATTTAAAAGTCCTAAACTTCTATTAATTGCATCTAATGAAATCAATGTGTTTAGGTTAAAATACAAACTTGCTGTTCATTTATACTTTTCCTCTGTGTGTTGTATATTAAGTAGTTTTATACTACTAATGAAGAATTTTAAATGATTAATCTGAACTTAATTGGACTTCCAATTTCTATAAACATTCAACATTTTATAAATATTTAAAAATGGTATCAAGTCTGTAAAGAAAATATTTTAATATTTCACTTAATTAAATTTGCATTATGAATTCATGCCTTTATATAATTACTTAATATCTTACTAGAATATCTTTAGCATGATCCTTAGGTTGTTCAAAGCATAATTTTATATAACCCTGTGATATTCAACAAGGCTGAGTGCAAGTTCCTGCCTCTGTTCAAGGCCACAATGGATGGGGCTTCAAGACACCTGAACTAGTGGGAGGAGTCTCTGATCATGGCAGGAGGCTTGGACTAGGTGATATTTAGATGTCCTTTCCAACCCAGGCCTTTCTCTGAACCTATATAATTCAGAATTGTAGGGTTTTTAAAGGGATTTTCATATAGAGATTTAAGATCACAAAAGAATATTTGTGGGTTTTGCTGTTCATAGATTTCAATAACCACCTGAATTTATCTGCCTTTTCATGCATGTTTTGTGTACTTTGTTGGTTTCCATCCCCTGCTGCCAGAAGCTGAGAGATTCTCATACCACTGCTGGATTCTGAGGTCTCTGCGGTTTTCTGATTTTCAGAGAGGAAACAGGTTAATATCACCACACTGTTATAGGCAGCTTGAGTCTGCCTGTTTCTGCTAGAAAAGGAGGCATGCAGTGCCCTTTTACCTGCTTCTAGACTGCAGGCTTTTAGCTAGAAATCCTTTTCCACAGTTCAGATTTCTCAGTCACTCAGTCATTTAGTCACTCACTCAGGGTATCTGTACCTCTTTTCCCTTGCCCAGCTCACTCTCACACTCTTTTTGCTTGCATAATCTGAAAGGGTTTTTCCCCTCCTCCACTGGAATATTTACATCTGAAAGATTTTCTTGTGACTGACACTGTGTTTGAGTAGTTGGATTTTTTAAAATCTCGTGTTTAACTTGATGGTATGATGCTGCAAACATTTTGGAGCATGTTAGAGTGTACTAAATGAAGACATATGTGCATTCTTGATGTAGTTTATACATACAGATGATATCTTTTTTAATCCATCTGTCTCTTTATTTCAGCACACTGAAGGCATATTAAAGATTATTAAGCATTCAGGGATGGCTGAAGTGCCATAGTAATTGCAGAAGTGGTGCAAGAAGCAAAGGGACACTCAAAGCACTTAACAAACACTCATGGCAAACATCTTGTAATGATCAGGCTCTGCCTTTATCGTGGTTTCAGAAACAACTGGGGATAAATAAATTACATAAATGTATTCAGGAGCACAAATCCTCTAGACTAAAAGTCAAAGAAATTGTAAACTGCAGCATCTTTAAAATTAACAACTAGTACAAAAAAGCATGTGTCAGATGCTTGGAGGACCAGTTGATTGCTTTTCAGATATAGATCTGGGAGGGAAAAAGTGGATCTTTAAGTGTCACTTGGGGAAGGGCAGAATGGGAAGGAAAAACTAAGAAAAGATATCCGTGAAGCAGAAGAGTCTTTAGTGTATTTTGAGATCTTGACAGATGTACTTATGATTAAGCTTGGCTGTGAAAAATATAGATGTCAGTGCTGTTTTACTAGTATGAGTCACTAAAGCGCCAATAATTCACAAGTAACTGCAACTCATATAAAACAGTCACGAGGATAACATAATTTTGCCAAGTTCCACTAGTAATTATATGTGTACAGTTTTATTATATGTGTACAGGCAGCAGTTTTAACTTGCTCCTGCAGAATGCAATAAAAACATAAATCTAAAGTTTAACCCTGTAAATTTACTGTTACTAAATTCCTGCTCGTAACATATTTATTAGAATTTAGGTCTGTGTTTGAACAATTTGTTGTATAGTTACAGAACAGTCTATAATATAAATTGGAACAACACCAAAATGGGTTTCAAGTGAGATAGTCCTGCAAAACAGTGGCAGCATAAACATCTGGACTGTTTGTATGGCTTGGACAAGGCTGAGGAATGTGCTTTCCTATGTCCGCATAAAATATAAAGCTGGGAATTTAAATTAATTATTTTAGTTCAGGTATGAACTACTGGGTTTTTTTTTTACCACTGACCACTGAATGTTTCCATTAACTCAGTAAGGCTAAACTACTGAAAACCTAGTCAATGTTTCCTGGAAGGGGAAAAGATATTTTTGTAGTAGTGTGTATTGCCTGTTACTATGAACATACAAATAGATCTAGAGTTTCTGCATAGCACTAAATGGGTGGTATTGTGCAGGGATAAATTGGAGCCTGTCAGTCTCCTGTCTTCACAGAAAACAGCTGTATAAGATGCATTTGAAGAAGATGTCCACAGAGATAAATGCTGCCTTTATGATAGCTAAGGGGGTGGAAAAGGCATTGAGTTTATCAACTTGTCTGACATCCATGATAATGAAAATCTAGAAAGGAAGAAAAATATATGCTGTCAGTTCTTTCATACTTCACAGCTAAGGAAAAAAACTACCTTTTAGAAATGTAACTGGTTAGATTTTCATTATTGGTTAAATAAAGCAAGAGATCTAGGCAATGATAGGTTTTATATGTGAAGAATCTGAGACTTTAAAAGCGAACACTTAGTTGAATTCCCCATTGCATAATTTTTTCCCTTAAGTGTGCTGTGAAAAGCAGCTGAATCAGTAGCAACTGTGGGAGCTGGAGAGAACCTATGAAATTTTCTGAACCCTATCTGACCATCCATAAGCTTTTTAATTAGCCACAACAACTGTCAAACTGTTCCCTGTCAGAACAGTGGAAAGATTTCCTTAGTAGGATCTTGATCAGTACAAATGTACTGGGTTTGGAGGAGTGTTTGCTCCTGTGGGCTGGCCTAGCAAACAAATGCAGCTAAGGTGGGGATGGAGGTCTGACTGTCCTTTGTGAGGCCAAAGGCAACTTTAACCCTGTATCTCATTTTCAACAGTGATCAAAAATGAAGGCTTAATAAATAATAAAACCATCAGGACAGGTGATATGGTAGCTCCTTCTGATAGTCTTGCATCTTTGCCCTGTTTTCAGTTCAGGGACTCAAGAGTTGGATGGGATTTCCAAACACTTTGTAATGCACAGTGACTTTTCCTTCAGCACATTTGTTGGACTGCAAAGGCGACAGAATCTTCAGTTCAGTCTTCGGCCCTCTGGAGATCTCCAAACTGCAGATTACCAGAAACAGGGGGGTTCATTGCTATCTTATTCTCCAAGACAGTAGGTCAAGGGCAAATCTCATTGTGCTGTAGCAGTGCAGACTTGGTAATGTTCGAAAGGTGCTCAAAAGCAGCAGGGGTGGTGGTCCTGTGTCACAGAGCTGTGCACTTAAGGCTTTCTTCATCTTGAAATAATACAGTGCGTGGCTGGAGATGAGAAATAAAGCAGAAAGCCCTTAGTTTAGTTTAGTTTAGACCAAAGAAGCAGTCCCAGAAGCTGCTGTCAGTGGGTGCTGAGGAGCGCCCACGGGAAGCAGCTGCCCTGTTCTTGTTTCAGAGGTCTGTGAAGCAGGAGCTGCAGGAATGTGCTGTACTGAGAAAGGGGAAAAGACTGTGACTGTTGAGGAAAAGGCTGTTTATGGTTCATGGCATCCTCTCTGTGTCACTCCTGAATCATAAAAAAGTTACTGTCACTTAAACCCCCCGAAGTATCAGCTTGTGCTCTTTCTGGCCTTAAAATGCTGTCCAAGACTACCTCTTTTCCTGAGTCATTTGCCCTGCTTCTTCTGACTGCTGCTCTGTTCCAAAAAAATTCCTCTTTTCTGTATTTTTTAATCCACTTCATCACCACTGAAATGACAGGGGCAGTGTAACAGTTTTCTACTAAGAGACTGGCTCAAGTGCTGTTCCAGCTAAAGGAAAAAAAATAAGTACATTTATTAATACTTCCGTTTCCATAGCACTGAAGAATTCAGACTTTTTCTCTCATGTTTTGACAAGCTGTCTTTGTACTGAGAGACCATAGAGATCACAAGTGGGTTTTATGCTGAATCCTTTTGTGATATCAGCTGCTTTTCAATCAGGAAATGGCAAATACATGCATAGTAGGGTTGCCAGACATAAGGGTCTGGTAGTCTGTCACTCTTCTCTGTACCACAGAAGTGGTCTCAGAGAAATTTTGACTGTATGAATGACAGGAAGATGCAGAGCTGAAGACAGGCAGGTAATTACTGTGAGTTTTTTGCCACTGAACAAGTTGCCTATCTCTGTGGCCTGGAAGAGAGCACTTGGTTAAGAATGATGATGGGAGTGCTGCAAAGTAATCATTTATGTAATTCTCTAGAAAGTGTCTCCCTTAAACTTTGCTGAGTACATAGGTGCTCGTGCCAGGTGGACCAAGACAGCTCTATTGGATATGAATTATTTTACATCTCCTGCCAAGGTACACCTACTGTGTGTTTCACATGGGCTGCACAGCTTTTGGGGCTGGCACAACCCTCTCTCCCCACCACCTTACTTACTGTCTACCTGCACTGTATATCCAAAATGTTCTATTAACTGCTGAAAAGTGAAGCTTTTGATAGGAAAAAAATGCAAGATTGAATTCTTTGTAATATTTTTTCATTCAGTTATTAAATGCTACAGAAAATACATTCAGTAATGAATCTACTTCACAGAGTTATGTAGTACATGATTAGTACAATTAAAACTTTTCCAGACTCTAAGACAGATAATTTAGTTGATATGTATTGTTACAATCAGAAAGTTTTAGTAGAGTCTGGTACATGGTAAAGTAATGGAAGTTAGTTATTTTGAAAAGCTGATGGCCTAACTAGATTGCCTTGGAGAGTGATCATGCTGAGATCGGAAACGGGAATAAAGAAGAAACCCTTGTGCTAGGTGTTAAATACACCAGCTGTTAGTCTGTCAAACTTTGCATACATCATCACCCCTCTAGGGCAGTCACAAGACAGGACAGCAGCTGTCTGAAGACAAAGGTGTGGTTTTTCAAGTCACTGTGAGGCAGCCTCCCTTCTCCTACCCCTTTGCACTGCTGGTTTCAGGAGGAGTCTGGATAGGATCCTTATATCTGACCAACACAGAAGCACTCAATCAGCACTGAAGACAGGGAGATCTGTAGTAGTGCATGTAGTGGAGTTGAAGGTAAAACCAAAAGTATTCCAAACCAGTCATGTGTTCTCCACACTGCAGGTTGTCAGGCATTCATCCATCTCTTACCTTCTGCCTTTGGGAATTGTCTCACTGTTTGTCTCAGTGATTTGTCTGCCTCTGTCTCTTTGGGAAATTTCACTGTGGAGAAAGTCAGATTAATCAGCATTTGTTTTTCACCCAGAAACAGAAGCATTTTTCAGGACGCATTTAAAAGCAGTATTTCAAAGGATGGACAGCCACAGTTTTATTCCTTCTTATTTTTCTAATCAAACTTTGAAAAGGAAAACACAGCTATTAATTTAATGGAATGCTTGCTTTTATGAAACTGATCTTTGCCACAGCAAATGACCAAAGGATACTATTACCTTGGGTATTTATGTATGTATTTCCTCAGCTGCAAATATATGTCCCTATAAATTAGACAATAAGGTATTTTATCAGAGAAACAGACTTCTTGTCTGTTTCAATATTGCTGCTCATACTGACTGCATTTTATTTCTCAGAGTGGTTACACAAAGCCTGAAAAGCAAGAAAGGACTGCTTTACTTGACAGAGGGTGTTACTGCTTAATTAGCACTTGTTTGATTTTTTGTGTGTATGTTGTCATTTATCTTTAATGGGAGGTTACAAAATTAAAAGAGTGAAAAATTTGAGACACTTCTGTTTGGCATCTCCATAACTGAGGATTATTTGAATATGCAAAGTCATTTCAGTGAATTGCAGAACAACTCTTGTCATCCTTTCCCCTTCCCCTTCCCCTTGCCCTTCTCTTCCCCTTTTCTTTCCACTTCCCCTTCCACTCCCCCTTCCTTCTTTATTTTGTTTTAATAGAACATGGATCTATATTCAAAAGTAACTGAATGAAGCAATCCAAACTCTTCTTCTGCTCAGAGTAGGTATAAGGCAGATTATAGGGTTTTTTCCCATTGGCTTTCAGTTAAGAAATTAACCCTCACTGTTTGTAAGAATGGATCTCACTGCGTACAAATTTATGTGATTATTTGATGGGGCTATGAGTGTACAGGTTAATAATGAACAGATAGATCTGATTCCTTCTAGCTCTAGGTGTAAATTACAGTAAAGCTTACCCCTTTTCAAGAGGTAGAATTCTCTTTTGCAGTTCATTTTTGCATTTGAATGCTATAGGGCCTTACCCAATTTTTAGAGCTGCACAGGTACTCTTCTACTTGGATGAGAACCAGGCAGTTCTCAATGATAAAATAATAATGATAATAAAAAACCCAACAACAAAAACAGCAGCAGGTCAGTGGAAAGAAGCCATGAGGCTGCTATCAAAGAGCTCACAGCAGGGAGTTATACGTGTTGTTTCCTGATATTATTCCTGAGACATTGCATTTCTACCACAGCAGAAGGGCTGGGATTTTCTTAAATTGGCACAATTAATTTCTGATTCCCATATGTTGGTATAAAAAACTCCTTTTTTTGACACAGTACCACAATTTCTTCTGAAATAGCTGGTTATGGATTCTTTCAGTCACTTTTTACAGAGACGAGCTGAAAGTGTTAAAGGAAGAAAGAGAACAGGGACAGAAGAAGAAAAAGGGTGGGGGAGAAGAAGTTGTTATAATTAGTTCCAAAAGGAGAATTTGTTACATTTCCAGCTCAGCATGCTCATCAACACCACTGGAGAATGTGCAGTGCATGTTAAACTGTTCTTTCTGCTCTGTAAACATAGGCATGATTCCCTGCAGTGCTCAAGAAAAACAATTCCACTCTCAATAACCTACAGAAACACTTCTACCAGCCACCTCTGTTTTATAAAAAATTCCATCTGTCTAACACTTCTGACTTTCTAGGAGCTGGTACATCTTTTTTATCACTTTCTTTTTTTGAAGTTGGTCAAGACCAAAGGCAATTCTCAGTCATAAAACTATAAATATTTTTTCAGTTTTTTTCAGTTACTTTTTCCTAAACCTTTCTAGCAATATCATCTATATAAACTTCCTAATTTGTATTTTTACATCTATATAATATCTGTAGCTCTCTATATGATTTATATTGATACAGTAATGTCTAAACTATATGATTGAACGTTGGAATATACTTTCTGGTAACAACAAAAACTACGAGTTTGGGATTCATATCCTTTCCTTTCCTACCTATTTCAACATTTGCTTTAAAAATTCCTTTCTTGCTCCAGCAGTAAGGTAAAAAAACCTCATGGATCAAAGGCAGATGTAGCTATGCAGAAAGAATGTAATAAAAAATACTGCTGGCATAGGAGTGCACACTGCAAAGTGGAAACTTCAGATCTGGAACTCAAAGACATAGTTTGCTCTTTCTTGACTTTTAGAGAACCATCTCCTTCCCTAGTGAATGCTACTGTGCTTTGGCAGATACTAAACTTTTGCTGTGGGAGCACCAGATGATCCCAAAAACTGAAACCATGTCGTGGGAGGTATAAAACTCTCTGATGAGGAGACCCTCTCTGCCAAGGACTGAGTACTCTACTTATATTTAACTTGCAAGCTAAACTCATTTCAGAGAACTGAGATACACTCAGGCTTTCTCAGCAGACTAACCTTCATGGTTTATTCAGCAACAAGAAGGGCTTATGTCCATCACTCCTTTTTAAAAAGCATGGTAACACTGAAATGTTTGCCCTTGCCTCTTTCTACACAAAAAGTGGTTTCTTTGAGTAAAAAAAAGAAATACAAAATTGAGACAGTTAGCATTGCTGAAAATGCGTAACTGTGGCTCTCGAAATGACTCCTGCAGAAGGCAGGTATCTATCACCAGAAGTGAAACAAATGGCCCCTTTGCTCTTAAGTAAGGCAAGGTATTATAACATTTGAGGTCATTTCCTCCTCTCCTTGAACACTGCTGTTGCAGACAGCAAGCATTCAGCTCCCATTAGAGTTATTTAGTCAGCCTCTTTGGGAGCGTGTTTGTTAGGCAGTGACCCATTCTCTGGTGCTCCTCCAGGGGAGGTGCCTGGCATCTGTTAGAAACTACAAGGTTATTAGGCTTGTGAAAGCCCTACTCTGCACAAATAGATGTCTGCAGCAAGTACCACATTTCAACACACTGCTCTCCAGCTCAGTGTCTAGGCTACAACATCACACAGGACAATGCTCAGTGAATATTCACTCTTCTGTTCATCCTGGCTCTTGCAACTATTTAATTTTTCCTCTCAGGGTGAAAGAAAGATTAAAAGTGCATTTTTGTCATTAAGAGCATCTTACTGTCTGGGATGCATGTTGTCCCCTCTTTTCTACTGTACTGTTAAAGTAGGCATAGAGGGAGCAAGGTTGCTGAACCTCACCCTAAAAGAGAAACAGAATTAAGATCATGCCCTCCACACATGAATTCAAGTTCTGGATTAAAGTTTAAGCATTGTCTCTGTACTCTTGGACTTATTTATTGACATCTTTCTTTTCAGAAGGAGAATATATTTGATGTGAACACTCTGTTCTGTCCATAAATACTGATCTCTTTTGGTACATAAACTCAAAAGGCTTGAATCTTGTATCAACTGTAAATACTTATTTCATATTTATTGTATTTTACACTAGTGCAAAACATACTACACATTAATTTGATTCGTTGAACTGTTTAAGATAACTTGATGATGGTCACTGGAAAAACCATTTCTAAAATGTAGGAAGAAAAAATGCATAGAGATTTTTCAGGCCTGACATTTCAATAAACTGACCTTTGCAATACTGCTCGAATGACAAGAACACAAAAACCTCATTGGAAATGTGACATTTGCTTTCAAATAGTTCCATTTATCCAGCCAGTGGGTTTTTTTAATGACATTATTTTTCAAAGTTTGATTTTCTATTAGTTTCCTTTACATTTCTGTTTGAACTTCTGCATTTATTTGAATGTGCTGTAAGTAGGCAAATGGAGTTTCTAATGAAAGGCAGTCCATAAGACTGGTGTTCCTGCACAAGCTGAAAAACTGAGCTTCTAACGTTTTTCTTCACAGCCAAGATAACACTTTTTTTTTTAATCATCTTTCAGAAGCAAGTGCTGTTATGGATTTTGAACACTCAATACACTGAATTATATCTTAGCCTAGGTGAACATCATCACAAGGATCAGTACCTCGAGAACTAGTGGCTACCTTAAATTCCATTAAGTTCTACAGCCCCAGTATTAATATCATTATAAATCTGTAAAATATTGTTCTAATAAACTACTCAGCTGATCTTGTTCTTAACAAAATTGAATCGTTGTCACAATTATGACTAATTCGTGCTCTGACTTTTATGAACAATGTTAAAAGCTGGATTATTGGAGTGACTTAGGAGGAGGATGTTCTCTGTAGTGATAAAAAGGGTATTCTTGTCAGCAAGCACAGTGCTTTCATGTACAGTGTAAAGTAGATCAAAGATCTATGGTTATCCTCTGACACCATAAATATGCAAACATTTGAAAATTTGAATTTCACAGTATTAAAAGTCTAAGTTATTAATTAGATGTATTATGTTCAGTTTACAATGTGAATAACCTGTTCATGAATATATATTCCCTTATCACATATTTTGGGAAACTAATTTGAATGTAACCTTTGCAATATGAAAATGCATTAAAACATTTTATTCTACTATCTGATTATCCTATCCTACTTTATCTATTATTCTATTTCCATCTTTTGTCTTACATTCGTTTGCTTTTCCAGGTTATGTTAAAATTAATTAATTACAATTTTCTATACGTTTTCCCCCCTTACTTCTTACTTTGGTTCAATATGCTTAGAACAAAACAAAAATCTTTCAAACTCTTGAGATAGAATCATTCTTCACCTCTGCTTTTTAAGACGTTAAATAGAATTTTCCTTCACACCTACTTCTTTTTAAAACATTATATTCTTCCGTGGGTTCCACTCTGTGTGAAAGAAGAAACTGCACTTCATGAGAGGAAAATTTTGTCGCCACTTAAGATTTATGGTAGTCATTCAGAACAGTGGAAGTAGAATCTGGCCACAGGAAACTACTGCAATTGTAAAAAATATTCCCTTTGTCAAAGAAGTACTTTATTCAATTTTCCATTAAACAATTTGTGGATTTTTAAATAAATCTTAAAAAACTATGTATTTATAGTAATATTTCTAAAGACACTTTGTACATAAGAATATTAAGCTCATTTAAATTTTCATCATTTCAAGATTAGGTAGATTTTTATTGAATTATTTCATTACCTTCAATATGAATGTTCAAATGATCAGAAGAAACAATTTGCTGAAAGCCATCTCCAAAGTCACATCAAGTTTGCCTTGATGTGATTAATCTTTTACACATAATAAAGACAGATTTCTAGCACATCAAGGACTTCCTGAGAACAGGAAATGCACCATCACTTGGCAGAACAATTTCCTTACTCTTTTATCTATAGTGTCCTGAAACCAGCCCTGACAGAAATCTTTCCAATTTAACATGATGAGTATGTTTTTCTTAAAAACAACCTTTTTAATTTAAAAGGTTTTAGTTGTGGACAAATTCTTCTTAGCTGTATCTCTGTTATTTGTAAGAGTGTCAATATGTCCTATAAAGCAGCAGCACAGAATTTATTTATTGATTAATATCCTTTCTGTATAATTTCAATCTACAGTGAAATTTCAAGTAATTGATTGAAATCGTATTCAACTAGAACTAAGAAACTTTTTTCCCCATATATTTTGTCTTTCATTGGGCATGGGGACATGGGTAAAAATATTACAAGCTAGGGACAAGAAGAATCTAGCCCAAATCTCTTTTTATCTACTCAAATTAAAAATTTTTAATGTCACTTATGTTATAATTGTTAAATAGTAATTGAATCAATGAGATGAAAATTTTCAAACATGAAAAAATGCAAATTTTTTTCAGAATAATTGGTGTATTTCAGAAAGAGGCTACTCAGATTTATGGGTTTATTTCATCCCCCCAAAGTTTCACACTATTAGGACAGTTTAATAATTTTAATTTTTAATATTTTTTATTATTTTAATTTTGTTTTTAATTTGATTTTGTCTTTTCTAGACAATGCTGTTAAGTATTTACTAAAAACAATTTCTTCAGGCTGAAAAAGTCAATTAGTTTTTGTTCTGAAAAACAACTTAAATTGTGGCTTAAATTTTCCTTCCCCTAATTTACATAGAAACATAAAGTGTTTGCAAGTACCTGTGCAAATAGATTCAACTTTCTTTGCTATAATTGCTACATAATCACCATTCATATTTTTTCCCATTAAATTAGAATGACAGAATGGTAGACTCACAGGATTTTCTAACAGATTTTATATTTCTTTCCTAGTCCACCATGACTCATTTCAATAGATAGAAGAAATTTAATAATCTGATAGGAACATGTAGAAACGACTTAATATTTGCAAAATGTAAGGATATATATTTCAGATGTCATCGTTACAGCACAAACTGCTGTAAATTGTTCTGGAGCATTTTAAAAAGCTTTATCTTTTGACAAATTGACTGATAAAATTTAACCTTGCTCATCCTTGCTGATAACATTGGCATAGTACTGTTGATGGATCTTTCATGCTGTGTTTGACTATTTAGTAAAAGAAATCTGGCATTTAATCGCAGATTTTTTAAAATCAGCTTTAAATATCCTACAGAGTAGGATGTTTTCTTAAACTATTATATGCATAGATTAAAACCTCAGACTGAAAGACCACAGGCTTTATCAGTGGCATTGAATTCACTGGCTTCAAAGGGAGCTTTCTTTTAAATACAAATGGTATCTCTGTCCCACTTCAGTGTTATCTCTGCTTGTGTAGGAACAGAATAAAATCCATGTAAAAGCCTGATGACTTTGTCTACATTGCCTTATATGTAGTCTAAATTTTTGTAAAATTAAAATTATTTTGATGCCTCCATTTTTATTTGCTCAAGCTGAGATATTTCAATGAAGTGTTGCACCCAATAAGGGAACTCAGCATTTCCTGAAGAAACATCACTGAAATATTTTTGCACCTGTGTGCCAATATAAGGGAGTGTTTCCAGTAGTTTTACATCAGCAAAGTTAATCTGGGGAGTAATCAAGTGCCAATGTGATAAATAGAATTATTTGTGCAAAATCACTATGAAAATAGCTGTTAAAACCTTTTTGGAATAGTAAGTTTAATTTTTCTACTGTAATTATCAAAGACTGCAGCAGAGGTAAGTTGAAGCCCCAGGATAACCTGAGTAATTGACTTTCCAAATCAGGTTTATCTTCCACATCACTGGAAGTCTGCTCATTGTTTTGTGTACTTTGTGCTACTGCATCTAATTCTACCAAGTATTTACAATATGTCAGTAAAGTCCTGGGCTCTTTATGGGAGAGCAAATTAAAGCAGCCCAATGAAACCTGCTTTCTCTGCTTCCAGGAGTAAGGCTATGAAACTGACTATTCACCTGATTAATGAACACATTTGATTTATCAGATTAATTATAAGTTTAAATTTCACCTCAACATTTAAAAATACCTAGAAAGCAAGATAATACTCAAGATTTTAAGGGGGTGGTTTCCTTCACAAGCCACATGAAAACTGATGAGGTTGCTAACTGACCTGGTTGCCATTCACTAAAAAAATAGCATGAAACACAAAGTCACACAAGTTCTACACATATGATAAACAAACAGGGTGGTGCTAATTACAGTGCAGAAAGTTGCAGGAAGACTTAGTGCAAGATTTAATGTAATTTAAAGTGGCTCCTACCAGAGGAGGTATAGGTGGCTGGTAAAATACCACCAGGAGATTTGGCATTTGACCTACTATTGAGCACTGTTTTAAAAGCAGGTTCAGACATGATTTGATTAATTCACCACAAACTGTCCTTCACTTTGTCTTACCTCCTAAATTTTTGATCATGTCTTTTTTGCCATCACTTTTCTTAAGTGATTACCCACAGAAGGAAATAAACTCACTTAAAATGAAGTCTGACTATAATAAACATTTTGTCCTTATTGATCTAATTATGAAAAGGTCTTTCTACTGAAACATTTTCTCCCTGTTGCTGAGTTAAATATGGGGAAATTCTAAACTTCTCCTATAGTTATTGAAAACATGCTTTGAAATATTAGCTTTGCTGAATACTTCCTTCATTAGCTCATTATGGATTTTCCCCTGAAAAAGTCTTTTAAAAAGTAGCATTACATGTTTCCATCTATTGACACTGAAGCTCTTTGGTCAGTGGTTCAGAAAAAACAGGTTAATTCTTCTCCATATTCAGCAAATTACCAATAATGATCCTAATAATTTTGTCTGGATCTGACAGATGAAGAAATATTGATTTTTTTAATTACAGTATGAACTGGGTATAGATAACAGCAGAAGCAGGACCTCAAAAAGACTTTTCTGTTTCATCATTACTTTGAATCATAAATTCATGACAATTCATCTAGAAACAATCTCCTTGCATGTGGGGTTCAGTACAGTTAATCTTTCCATGGTCTTTTTCAGTCTGTGCAAACATTTATCTTCACACTTTCCATTCTGTCTGGTAAAGTATCAGAATTTTGGTTTTCACATTCAAGATACTGATATAACAACTGTAGCTTCAAAGGCACTGTGTAGAATTCAAGGCAACTAAATTTCAGCCAAAAATACAACAAAATGTGCTGAAATATGTACTTTTGAATCACCCATGGTGCTCCTTCTAATTATGTAACTGGAAAGTTTTCTCTACAGTATTTCTTGAATACAAATAAATACCTAAGCTTCTTGGCTGCTGTTGCAAGCAAATACTGTGCCTAACCAGAAGTATATTAACATTTAGAAAGGTAATACTGATGGTGTAGCAGGTCATAGAAATGGGTATAAATGGAGATAGGAAATTAAAAACCAGGGTTCCACATTGATTCTGAGATTGTTTGTCCACTGAATAGGTATTCAGTATTATTAGAGCCTTGAGTATAAAGGGATCTGTCTCTGAAGTGGTATTACAGTACTAGATTTCTTTAACACCACATGCATTCATGCAAAAATGAAACACAGCACACAGCAGTAAAGCATTGGGAGGCTTTATTAAATTCAGCACTCCCTCACTCTGCCTTCCTGGACAACTGTATGTAATTTATTTTTGTTAATAGCATTAGACTGCAAATGTTGGATTAATGGGCACCGGAAAGTTCTTGCCTTTTCCTACACGGCAATCAGTGCTTACAGCCAAAACCAATTCAGCAAATGGCCTTTGCAACATACAGAATATTAATAATTTTTGTAGGTAAAGACAGGATTTATGGTTAATTTACTGTATTTGCCACCAACAGAAATTTTTAAAGTTCACCATCCAATCTTACCCCATTCAAATGAATGTGACCACTTAAAGGAGGGTAGATTAGGGCTTCTTTTTAGACAGACAAATTGCATACTTACTGAGAAATTAAGGATGAGAAAGACATAGTTTAGTTTACCCCTCCAAGCAGGTAGTTATGTTCCATAGCAGTGACTTATGTTAAATAGCAGCTTTGAGCACAGAAAATTGCCGTAGTGTTTCTGACCATGGTCACAGCCACAGGCAGAGAGGTATTCAGGCTGCATGTAACCACAAAATCTAGCCACTAATGGAATGCCAAAATGGATCAGCAGTTGTCTCTCACAGTATATGAAACAGCAAAATGATCACTTTTCCATCATTAGTGGCCACTGGTAAATTACTGCCAAATGACTGTATCAGATCCAGCCATTGGTGCTATGTATTATTATGATAATTTTTATTGGAAAGGAAAGGCAAATGCAGCTACCAATTCATTAAGATACTCTGGATTGTTCAGTATTTTCTAACCATATGCACAAAAATGCACATACTTATACATGCAGGGGTGATGGGCGATAATAAAAGTGTAGGAGTACTTATTTTTTTTCTTGTAGCTTTTTTGTGCTATGCCAAGGCAGACTTGAAATGTTCTGGGAGTAAAAAACTAAGAAACATGCAGAGAAAGAAAGTAGCTATGAAGCAAGTGATTTCTTTTGAAGTAGGCTATGACAAAACCTGTGACTCCAAAATAATTAATTTTCAAATTACAGAGGTATTTTGATGAGTAAATACGTTCTTCATTTCTTATGTTCAGCTCTGGATAATACAGTGAAAGAATCTATTCTCAGCCACCTTGTCTTGCTATAAACAAGAAAGGAAAAGGTATAGAAAGAATCCAGCAATGTAGGTTTCCTTAACAAAGATGTAATACAATCTTTTCTACAGAATTTCAAAATAACATTTCAAGTAACCTATTTAGAGTTGGAGTTGTTTGGAGCATATTTGGCAGGGAAAATAACACATAGGCAGTCAATAAAAAAAATCTAATAAAATCTGTTATTCTTCTATATACTCCCAGTAATTCCAAGATGAAATCTACTTTCAGTGCATCCCACACCAGTGGAAAAATAATTTCAAGTTTGTGTAGAGGCAAGAATATTATTATTACTTAATGTAATGATCATACATCTCAGAAAAAGTGAAATTTGTATGTTTGGGGAAACCAAAGAAGAAAAAGTAGGAGGGTTTTGGCTTTTCAAAAGCTTGTCCCTTGAAGAGAAAAACCCATCAAGCAGTGTCCAGTAAGATTTGTTATTCCTCTGATATGACTACAGGAAATCCCATCTCCCTGAGATAACCACAACTCAAGGCTCAAGCTAATAGAAGGCCCTAAATAAGCATTGAATTATTTCACAGTTACAAATATGTATTGAAAGAAAAAGACAAAAATGGTAATAAATATTTTTAAAACTGTGGAATGTTGCAGGACTGCAGAATCAAGCACCCTCATCCTGAAAGCTTGCAGACACATAGGATATGAATTTGTATCTTTATCAGGTAAAAAAAGTACTGCACTAATACTCAGCCAGCTCTAGAACCTAAAATTGTGCTGTCCTGACAGTGCCCTCACCTTGGACTGTCTGTGCAGGAACATTTGTTTGCTGACCAAGGCTGAGGCAATGCCATTATTATTACCAGGTAAGACCTTGGTGGTTTTTACTGCTATAATGATATTATCAATTTTTATTCTTCTGGCTAAAAAGATGTTAGTGGATTAAACAAACAGTATGGTTTTAATGACTAAAGCTCATATTCTAATTGTTTGCCTACCATGAAATATATGTTTGGCATGTCATTGTGGTAATTTTTGCAATTAAATTGTTGTTTGTCCATCTATTGGAGCAGCAGCATTTTGCAAACATTGCTGGATTGAGACATGACAAACATTTGCTTAAATAGTTAATCATTGGAAATGTACCGAGATCATAATGATGGAAAAAAATCAGAACCTTACAGCATAATTTTATTAAGAGGCAAAGAGAAACCTTTAGAAAAAATTCTGTTGTGCTTTCTTTAGATGGAGATAAGAACTCAACGCCTTGTCATGGCTTTAAATGACACCAGAGTCTCAGACTATTAATTCCTTTAATTTATATAGATAAAACTAAACCAAGACTTCCCATTTTTGACATTTCTCCACTTTGGGAAGAAATAGGGAAAGTCCACTGTCTCCGGGTTTTGAAGTTACACCTTTACCTGAATTCTGTTGATGCAAGTGTGATTTTCCAGTTTCAGGAAGGTTTATATGTAATATTACAACAAATTGAAATTCTGAATGTCAGCACTCCTAAACTTTGGAATAGGGTCAGTATTGGCATATCTAGTTTATTTTTAGGAAGCTTTTAATGGAATTAGTGTTTGTTACATGCTGAAATAAAACAAAGTAAACAGTGTTTTTTCCACAGGGTTAGGTCCAATTAGCTTAACACTTAAATGTTCCAAATCACTTTAAGGGGGAGGTGGGGGAGAATAATTGAATGGAACATCAGGTTCTTCCTGTAAAGACATGCATAGGTCAAGGGAGTACCTCCTGCTAATACTCTGTGTGGTCCACTGTTTAAAATACCAGCACATTTGAAAAAGAAAAAACAAACAAAAAAATGGATAGAGTATGGCAAAGTGAGAAACTATGAGAAAGGTTAAACCCACTTCTTTTTTTTTTCATCAGCATTTGCCTTACAAATCTAAGAAAACATAAAACCACTTCAAAATTTAAAACAAAGAACCCAAAATAACAATCACCCCAAATACCCTCTCTTCTGCTGGTATGTTTGATAGTTTTCCATAAAAAGCAATATGCATCTCAGGATTTTATGAGCTTTCAGTTGTTCGGGAACATGACTCAATAAATCAAGTGGTAAATCTTCTGGCTTAGCCTTCATGCTAAGAGAGTTCATGCTGATGTTCCTAAGCCCAGTGTTACTGCTGGGAAGCTTTCTGGGCATGCTGAGAATAGTTCCTTTAAACTATTATGGCAATATTTTAAGATGCTGTCATATGCTGCCCCTTCAAACAGTCAGCAACAATGAAGAGCTGTGTTTGAATGCATTTTTCTTTGTGCCTGAGCTGTTGAGGCCAGGAGGGAAGAAGGGTGCCTGATCTCTGAGCAAGAGTTGCTTCACTTTGACTAATTTTTATACTGTTTATAGATACAGGGAGTGATGGAGGGCCCAGGAAAAAAACCACCACACAAGCAATTTGCAATTAACCAGGCAGAGTTTCAGGTGTTTTTGTATCTCACAGTACAAATTTATCTCGAGCAGAATGTCAGACTCATTCTTGCCCTTTCTTGTGTTGGAGAGCTCCTTATTAAAACTGAATTTCAAATATTTCTTACACAAG
This sequence comes from Notiomystis cincta, assembly GCA_013398075.1. NCBI lineage: Eukaryota > Metazoa > Chordata > Aves > Passeriformes > Notiomystidae > Notiomystis > Notiomystis cincta. Next base: position 184,230 of record VZRX01017014.1, read on the forward strand.
TGCAGTCAAAACAAAAGTTTGGCTGATGCAGTATCTTGTCCCATTTAGGTGCCAAAAGCAGGTGAGGAAAGTACCTGTTATAGCCTTAATATTGGCCTGTCTTTGAACCATGTTTGGGCCAGGTTGATGGGCTGATTGGTGTCTGTGTGTTTACAGCAGTGCTGGCTCTCAATGTCCATACCTTCCATTGGTAGGAAGGTACAAAGCCTGACAGCAGCAAACTCACACAGACTGAGAGCTGACAGAGAGCACAGGGAGGGTGAATTTCAAAGAAATACCTCAGAAAAGGCATCAGAAAGCTCGATTTCTTAAATATCACCCTATGACCTGGGGAAAATGTTCCTGTTTTGTATAGTTTTCCACCATGTTGCTGAACTTTTGCAGTATGTGATATTTACTGTATTATTTATGCAGCTACTTTCTGTGCAACAAAGCATGTGTCATGAAATAGAGAGCAACTCTTTTCATAAAGCTGGTTCCAGGCAGCTCTTGAGTAATGGGTCACAACAAAAGCCTGGTCGTGGAAGCAGCCTAGTGTAGTCCTTAAGCAGCTAAACATCCAGATTTGTTTTTCACATCCTGGGCAGCCTTAGAGATAGCAAAGATTTACCTCTGTCCTCTATATTAACACTGTAGGGCTACCAGAACATTTTCTGCTTGGCTCACGGTCTGCTGGGGAACCAGCTCCCACATAAATTTTGCAATTGTCTAATTTATGAATTCCAGATGTTTTAATGCCTTAGGCTCAAAGGCTACACTGGTAGCTTAAGAAATCAGTCCCCAACTACAGTTAATAAAATATTACTAATGCATATATTTCAACTGAAAATAAATTCAGTCCTTGATGAAGTATTGTGACTATAAATTTGCAAATCTTTTCATGCAGTTCTTTAATCAGCTGGCTACTGGCATTTTTAATTAACTAATGAATTGAAAATGGGAGCTGAGATTTAAATAAACTATTTTATAAAGACAGTAAAGAGATGTTCACAGACAAGCACAATTTGGAAAAATTCTTCAGCCAGAATAAAAATAGCTCAGGATTTTACTTTAACTACTTGATATTCAGCATTTGTAGAACTCTTTGTGAAGGCAAAAGAATGAAGTTTCACTTATAAAAAGAGAAGTTTTTCTTTGATGGTAAGTAAACAAGTTCTTTTATGCCTGAGAAATGTCATCTGTTGTTTTGGATAATGACAGCATTTATGTTCCTGCTCATTAAGTTTGTAGTCTATAATTATGTTTTCTTTTGTCCTTTAAAAAATAAATATTACAGGTACTAGGTCTGTATTGTATACTATAGCACATTGCAGAAACTGTTTAGTCTTTATACAATATGAAATTATTTCAGCAAGTTGTTTGTTTGGCAAGTTGTATTGGGCTACATGTGTCTGAAAAGTAAACCATTCTCTTATTTCATTTCTAAATTAGTTAAAAAACCTAGATTTTAGACATCATTTGTTCTAATGAAAAGACAGGATTTTATCTTTTAGCACATTGAAGTGAAAAATTAGAAATAATTGGAATCTATTTTTTGGATATGATCTGATATTAAGGGGTTCTACTTCAGAGCACAGTTCAGTTACAGCAGCCTTCCAACATCTAAAGGGGGCCTGTGAGAGATCTGGAGAGGGACTTTTCCCAAGAGCATGCAGTGATAGGAGAAGGGGGAATGGCTTTCAACTTAATTTACGTTGAGGATGGCCAGGCACTGGAAGGAGTAACGCAGAAAAGCTGTGGATACCCCACCCCTGAAAGTGTTCAAGGCCAGGCTGGATGGGGCTTTGAGCAGTCTCTGGTTGGAAGGTGTCCCTGCCCATGGCAGAGAGGGTGGAACTGGGTGATCTCTAAGGTCCCTTCCAACCCAAACCGTTCTATGAATAAACGATTCCACGGTTTTCGCTTCTTATTCCAGACGTGGTACCTTGAGTAATGCAAAGGAGGATGCTGCTGAGAATACATTCTGGATTCAAATGCTGCATCGAACAGGATTTACCACAGGCAATTTCTGAATGCAGGGCTACACCCCTGCAATCTGGATTTGTAACTGCTGTCTTTTTTAACAACTTGTTGTATACTTGGCAACCAATGGTGTTCAAGAAAAATGCTAGCATCCCCTGAGAAACCATGGAAACCAAAACAATGTTTATGGGTTATTTGATACACTGAACTACCTACATGGCATAAGAGATGCTTTATATTTTACACTATATTGATGTTAATCATTGTAACAAGTGATGTGTTATCACTATAAAGCATGAAGCAAAAAGCTACACAGAAGGAATATAAAAAAGAAGAAGAATATCTCTCTCTTCTCAGTAATAAAGAAATTTAATGGAATTTTTATTAGCATTACTTTGGGGGTATTTTTTATACTTATTATTGATAGCCAGAGATACTTCATTTGAGTAATACAATGAACTAAACTTTTGTGATATCAATATTTGTTCATAATATTGAGCATCTGAAACTGAAAGTAGGGTTCTCAGATGTAAATGAAATTTCTCACAATACCAACATTTAATATTAGATCATTGTGGCTGCACATTCAATAACCAAAAACCCCCAAACCTCCTTTCTTTTTATTCTAATTGATGTAATGTTACTGTAAAATTCCTTAGTAAACATTTGAGAGACTAACTGAATTTCAATGTGGTCTTGCTCTGGCTTAGAAATTGCTTATTTTTTCTCTTTGAAATAAACTGTTCCATCCTATGTCATCCAAGAAAAATGTTCCTGAAGGAGCAAGAGTAATCAAATCACATAAAGTACTTCCAAAATGAAAAACAGTTATCAGTTATGGTTTCGAGACAGCAACTCAGGCTCCAGGTTTGCTTGGAAATGGGTGAGGAGAGTCTGAGAGTGGAAACCTGAATACCCTCTGACCCTTCCTGTCTCAACTGCTTGCTGTGGCCAGCAATCCTTCTCCATTGCTCCATTACAGCAGTGTCCCAAAAGATCACACAGCTGAGAATTGTCTCTGGCTTAATAAATCCTCCTTCAGAGTGCTGAGGGAGAGTCGGTAAATATGGTTTTGTTAAAGTCTTCCTGCAGTATGCTCTGGAGAAACTGCTTTTGCTTTGCTGGGCAGTGAGACTCTGTGCATCTCCTCAGTCCTACATAACTCACCCAGGGCTCATATGTTCCTCCCCCTGGAGTCTGGGTGTGCTGCTCGTTGGCCTGGGGAGGTTCTGTACACAGATGGGGAAGGGCAATTTGGGGATGTGAGTTAATATAATAGCAATGGTAAATCATTGGTGAAAACAGAAAAATAATTTAGAAAAACAGATGTGGGTTTCTGTTTCAGTATCTACTGTGAAGTCTAAAATAAGTAGAGTTCTTCTCCATACCATCAGATTTTTTTTCCTTTTGCAGTTCTAACTTACTTCTTTTTACTGTTACACCTGTGAATTACATCAAAGAAGAGAAGCTGCAAATAACAGCCTCTCCTGCCTTGTCTCCTGTCATATGAAAAGGCTTTAATAGATCTTGAAAGAACCATGTCAAATATTAAACAAAATTTATTTATTAATAAAATTATTAAATTCTTTACATTGTATTATGTAAGCAAATTAAACTCATGTTACATTAAATGAATGTTACATTGTATTATGTAAGCAAAGCTTGTGCAAAGGCTTAGAATTTTTTTGTCTGAGTCTTGAAAAGTAAATCGTATTTATCATTTACCTCAGCCATACAACAAATTTTGGTATTATAAAAGTATTAAATAATAAAATGTGTAGAAAACTTCAACTGCACTGTGGGAACTGCTATGGGAAAAAACAGGGTGAAGTCTCTAAAGCAGACCAGATCAAAGCACCCTGTTAAAATGAAATAAAATGAAATAAAACCCCATTGCTTGGGGAGAAATATGTTTGGGAAGAGAGGAGATCTAAGAGTTCATGTGGGTGGCTTGATACTTTTTTTCTTCACCTGAAATCCTCAAGCTGCATCTTTGTATGGATCTAACATCCTTCCTGCTGACCCTGGTGAGAGAATGTGACAAAGAGCAAAGCAGAGGGGACTGTCATTACCTCAAGGAGATAATTAAACTTGCAAATGAAGGTTTTTATAAAGAGAACTGCCTTTGCCTCGTGTGGCCAGAGCTTCTGCAACCAAACAGGAATTGCAATGCACGTTTGCATGAGCCCAGGATGTTGGCAAGCAGCCCACAGAGGATATCTGATGAAGTATTTTTCTTTAGCCAGGGAAGTGAAAAGATCACTGGTGGCAGATATTCACTGAGAGAATGCTTGATTCCAGCTGCAAGGAAAGGAGAAGGTGTTGGAATAAATGTCTACTATACATAATGTCATCAAGCTTACTGCAGGAAAAATCATCAGTACAAATTTAGGGTACAAACATAGCTGCTTTAAGACAAAGGATAAAAAGATAATTACAGACAGGGGTTTTGCAACAAAAAGTCAAATATCTAAAGTCAATTTAACTGCCAAAAAAAAAAAGATGTTTATTGACATGGAAGACATTTCAGAGAGCAGAAGGGAAGGTGTCCAGTGGGTTGATGTGGGCTGGGGGTCAGGTGACCACTAAAGCTGTTCTATCACTCCCTTCCTCCAGCTTGACAGGGAAAATAAAATGAAAAGCTCGTGGTTCGAGATAAGAGCAGGGAGAGATCCCTCACCAGTTCCTATCAGGGGCAAAACAGACTGGGCTTGAGGAAATCAGTTTAATTTATTGCCAATGAAATCAGAGCAGGGTAAAGAGAAATAAATAGAAATCTCAAAAGCACATTTCTCCCACCTCTCTCTTCTTTCTTGGCTCATCTTCACTCCTGGTTTTCACTGTCTCCTTGCCTCAAGCATCACAGGATGAAGAAGGAATGGTGGCTGTGCTCAGTTCATCATATATATTGTCTCTGTCCCTCATTCCTTCTCAGAGGGAGGACTCCTCGCTTTCTTTGCCTGCTCCAGTGTGAAGTCCCTCCCATTGGAGACAGTCCTCCATGAACTGCTCCAGTGCAGGTCCCTTCCACAGGGTGCAGTCCATCAGGAACAGGCTGCTCCAGCATATGGATCCTCCACAGGTCCCCTGCTCCAGCACAGGCTCCTCTCTCCATGGTCCACAGGTCCTGCCAGGAGTCCATTCCAATGCTGGCTCCCCATGGGATCACAGCCTCCTTCCCTCTGGGCATCCACCAGCTCTGCCATGGGTCTCCTCCCCAGGCTGTGGGTGGATCTCTGCTCCATTGTGGATCCCCACAGGCTGCAGGGGCACAGCAGCCTCACCAAGGGCTGCACCACGGGCTGTAGAGGAATCTCAGCTCTGCCACCTGGAGCACCTCAGTATCTGAAGAGTTGTTCCTCTCACACATTCTCACACTTATCTCCATCTGCAGTTGTGCAGTGCAGCAGTTTTCCTGCTTCCTGACTGTGTTATCCCACAAGTCCTACTCCCATTGCTTATGGGCCCAGCCTTGGACAGCTGTGGGTCCATCCTGGGACTGGCTGACATTGGCTCCCATTGGACATGAGGAACATTCTGACAGCTTCTCACAAAAGCCACCCTTGTAGCCCCACACTCCCACCCCCTACCCCCCAAAACCTTGCCATGCAAACCCAATACAAACATCAGTATCAAGCTGAAAAAAAAGTCTGAAGAGTAAAAGATAAGAGAAAAATATCATTTGTCTGAGTTATAATTCACAGGAGACAAAGAATCTAATTATCCTTAGGATGAAGGTGAGTTTTATAGGATGTCTCAGAAAATAAATGTAGGAACATTAAGGAATAAATCAGTGAAAACATTTGAAAACTGGAAAAGCTTAGTCATCTGGAAGGATGGCTCTTGAAAAGAGAATTGATTGGTAGGATAAACAAAATATGTCAGTAGTGAAAGGAACAGAGGAAATAATGCAAAGATGATGATCTAATGGAATTATCACATCACAAAAGACTGAAATGTGACCTGCTGAGCTATTTAGAAGATGTTAACTGAAGCTGATGTGAGCAAAACTATGGTAGATAAACTGATTGCTAATAGAAAAGCATGACAGTAAACAGCTGCTGTGCCCTAAGGGCTTATCTGCAATCTTGTAACTTGGGGAAAACCTGTCCTTTTTTGCAACCTTCTTTAGTTTAGTTATATGATAAATTGTACCAAAAGTTATTTTGTGAAATATTCAACTTCTGTTTCACTAGTGATGGTATGGGAGATTTTCTAATTTAACAATCCAGGTCAGTAAAGAGAACTTGAAATACATTTAAACAAAAGACTAGAAAGCAAAATATTGTCTTTCAGAAAGAATGAAAAGTAAAAATCTAAAACAACTGCCAGATTTTACTTTTAGTTTCAAAGAATCTAAAAGCACTTTTTAAATACATAGCAGAAGTAGGTATGGATTTGTGGACTGTTTTCCCTTCTGGAGCTTTTGTATCATTACAGGTAGATGGAAACAGTTATTTTTAAAGCTGACAATCACTCTCCCCTGTAAGAGATTTGTGATTTTTGGCAGACTTTGAACATTTGAGCTGGCTTTTTCTTCTGAGCTCTTCCCAAGCTAAATTACTTTCTAAAACAAATTTTAAGACAGGTCAATTGTTACTAAGACCCTCTGGTCTTGTCTTGTTTTAATTAAATTAGTGGAATTGAAATATAAATGTAATTAAACTTTAACTTTAAGTGCTCCAATTAAGCCCTCACACATACTGCTAGCTGTAAACCTTTAAAAATCTTTAATGACTTATTGCTTCACCTTCTCTGGTGAGTTAGTTCTGTGTACTTACATGGACTTTTGCACTGTCTTTTCAGTGGCATCCTTGAAATGATGCAGGCTTTTCCACATTAAATACTTTTTCTGAGAATGTTTTTGCTTTGTTCAGAATCATAGAATGGTTTGGGTTGGAAGGGACGTTAAAAGGATGTTAAAACCTTTCAGTTCCAACTCCCTGCAATGGGCAGGGACACCTTCCACCACACCAGGCTTCTCAATGCCCCATCCAGCCTGGCCTTGAACACTGCCAGGGGTGGGATATTCACAACTTCCCTGGGCAACCTGTTGCAGTGTCTCTCCACCATCACTCTAAAGAATTCATTTCATATATCTAAATTTCCACTCTTTCAATTTGTACCCATTGCTCCTTGTCCTGTCACTACAGCTCCCAATGAAGAGTCCCTCTCTGGCTTCCTGGTAGGCCCCCTTCAGATACTGGAAGGTTGCAGTGAGGTTTTCAGGCAACCTTCTCTTCTCCAGGCTGAACAGCCCCAGCTTTCTTAGCTTTCCTCTCATCAATTTTGTGTCCCTCCTCTGGACTTGCTCCAACAGTTCCATGTCCTTCTTCTGTTGGAAGCCCCTGAGCTGTACCCAGTGCTCCAGGTGGTGCCTGACAAGAGCAGAGTGGAGGAGAATCACCTCTCTCAGCATTCTGGTCATGTTTCTTTCTGTGCAGCCTGGGATAGGGGTTGTTTTCTGGGCTGTGAGTGAGCACTGCTGTCTCATGTTGAGTGAGTTGTTTGTGTCCTCTGCACTCATTCTGATGTAGGGCACCAGCCAGCTCAACAGAGAGAAAAAGAGACTTGGAAAAAGACTGGGAAACTTGGCATAAACAAATACTGGGCACAAGCACTGGCCATGGCTGTACCTGTGTGCTACCCATGTAAAGAGCTTCTGAATCCATTGGTGTGTGCAGTGAGATTGTAAAAATTATGGCACTGTGTAACCACTAAAAATTAACAGTAGTGGAAGTAGCATCAGCTCCTGTGGAGTGAGGATGCTTTGGCAGAGCAAGCAGGGAAAGCCAGCCAAGTAGTTAGAAAGGTGTATAGGAGTATGGTAGCTGTGGTCTGCTGTGTTTGTGTGGTCAAAATCACAATTAATCAAGCAGAATGTTCTGGAACAGTAGTGAAAATACCTGCAATGCTAAAAAACCTGAGGGTTTAATATGGATGTCAACAGGGCTGAAAGAATGTTACTCACTATTCCTTCAGCAAAAGTCATTATTCCCCCACTCTGTTGCATCATCAAAGAAGAAAACATTGAGTGCTGTATTTGACAAAGAACTTCCCTACCTCCCACAATTGAGTATCAACAGATAATGGAAACAAATAATTTGAAAACAGTAGATGGAATGCATTAACTTCTTGAAATGGTTACAGTACCACGTACAAGCTAATGATTTATTTCATTATCAGGATAGATCAGGAGCAGATATGAGAAAAATAATGTAGCCTAAATCAGTAAACTCTATAAGTCATCAAATGCTCTGGGGAAATCAAAAAGGGAGGGATGGGAAGAATTCCCTTCCTGCAACTTCCCAGCTTTTGATAATAAGCTTACTAAAAATAATTTTTTAAGAAATATCCTGAAAGATGGGGATAAACTGCTGTAGAGGAGAAACAGATAATAATTACATCTGATTCTGATTAAGATCTCACTGCACTTACATATTCAAAGCAGAGAATAGGTACAGATTTTTTTCCTTTTTTTCCACAGATATCTTCTCTATTATTCACATTGTTATTACCTTTTAGCATAGAACTGTACATCACTCCGTTTTTAACCCTAGATTTTGAAATTTTAAGTAGACTGGGAAGATTCTGGAAGCAAGGAAATGCTTAACAAGTGTACACAGACACATGCTCCACATAAGGGTGTTTATGCTTGAATTCAGAGCATGAAGAGAACAAGAAACCCGCTTTGATATGAATTATTCATGCAATGGTTTTGCATTTTTTGCTACTTTTAAATAGACAAGAAGTGCCAAAAGGAAAAAATATGTTCTGTCTAAAACCCTCTATTTTATTTCATTTGCTATAGGCAAAGGTTGAAATTTGCATCTACTATTGCCTAAATGTTTTACTCTTAGGTCTTGTCAAGAATGTGGAGAAGAAAGAGAATATATTGTTCTGTTTGACACATGCTAAACAATATAGAAAACCAGATCTTTTTAACACCAACCTGAAAAAGAAATTTGTGTACTATAATGTTTTAACACCCTAATTAAGAGTTAACTGTTAAACCTTCATTCTGACATACTAGAAATTTCTTAAATATGATTTTTATCTTCAGTTAATTATGTAAGAGTCATAAGCATTCCCAAAATGCTGAAGGAAACAGTGCAAAATTCAAAACATTTCCTAGTATATGCAGTTTCAGTGAAAGAAAATCGATTTTATGTGTTTATTTATTTTAACCTGTTACCATGAAAACTCTGCCTTGCATGACAGAGTATGATTACAAACTGTGTCATACACTTCTGGACAGAGATCACAGATGCAAATACTGATAGTTCCTCAGAGAGGGAGATCTAATTCTCAATATGTTAGCCTGAACTGTGCTTTTTCCAGAAGTCACAAATATTGTTCTTTTTCTTCTCTTGGCCTGAAGTTAAAAAAAGGAAGAACAAAAGGCTTGCTGCTGCTTTGAGGATGAAGAAAGCATTTTGTCAAAGGTCAGAAAAGCTGTGTTCAGGTGTAACTATTGGTTTAGAAGGCTGTTAAAAATCTGTGTGTTAATCTCTTGTAAGGGAAAAATAAATCTAATGTCTTGTTTACATGGGAAATAATCCCAGCTGTTCACATGGAGACCTGTTCTTCCCTGGCCACTGCTCACAGCACACATGGACAGTCTGAGGTGGCTTCTCACTGATGGGGGAATTGTTGGGACTCCTCGGACTCCTCGGTCCTTTCTCAGCATCACAGCATCTGAAAATCTGGCAGAGGTTTTCCCTACCCAGTGTCCAAGCCTGAGCTGCACCCAAGCTCCTTCCTCGTGGCAGAAACACATGAAGCATAGCCTAGATAGCTACTGCTACCAATTCTGGATGGACCCCACAAAATGTTCTTTTTTGCAAGATATTAGGGGTAATTTTCCAGTGATGAATTCTTATTCCTGGAAGGCAGACAGCGTGGGGCTTTTTGTTCCAAAACAAGTTGAAAAAATTATGTTAAATGAAATATTCCTGTCATTTCCATTGCCAAAATTATTCATTATCGTTTTTTGCTGGAGATGCTGTAAATGGCAGAAAGCTGGATGACCAGTAAGCTGTAATTTATAAAATATTTCAGGATATTTCAGTATGAAAAGCTCTACAAAAATGCAAGATATTAATAATGAACTTGACAGTCCTAGACTGCTCACATTTAAGGACAAATTCCCTTTAAAGGCAAAAATTAATTTCAGATCTACTCTATTTTTCATGCCAACATAATTCAAATAACTGATCTTCAAACAAAATTATGCTTTATCTACTGCTGGGGTCAAAACAGACTCAACTTGGGAAATTTAACTTAATTCCTTGCCTATAAATTTAATTACTGGTTTGGATATTGAGAAAGAAAGATGACAAATATTGAAGTATTCGAGGAGATCATCTGCAGGGACAGCAGCAGCTCCCCTCAGCTCCTGCAGTGGGTTCCTTGGAGCCAGCTGGAATCAGCATCTCCACAGCTTCATCCAATACATCTGTTTGGTCTATTTTCCTGGTTTTCATATTCAGAGTTCATTTTTGTACTGCATATATAAGCCAATGCTAATTTTTTTCTGAGAATTCGTGATTTCCCAGCTTAACTAACAGCCCAGACCTCTACTGTTCCCCCCTGAAGCAAAACAGAGTGTGTCAAAACAGAGCCCATATTTTGTGGGATGAAACTTTTACCTAAAACAAAATGGCCCGAGGGTGTTTTGCTCATGGGTGATTTTAAATCCTCAAACTATTTGTTTGCAAGAGTAAAGATGAAAGGCTCTTAGCCTGGTTTTGCTCTCTGGTGGTTTTGCAATTCTGGCAGTGCAGATGTAAATCCCACTTACTCCAGGAATTTTCCAGATTTTCTATGTCCTGTTACCTATAAAAGATCTAAGATTTGTCAACTGTGACTTTTCTTTTGATTTGATGTGTTGGAAAGTCTCCTAAGGTAGCCTGTACTGCTCACATCAGGTGAATCTGTGTAAGTTATGATTATACAATCACAGAACAGCTCAGGCTGAAAGTGATCTGGTCCAAACTTGCACAGGAATGGGAGCCGATGGAAGATCATCTGGCACCCTGTCCCATTGCTTCAGGAAAACCTCCAGCAATGAAGATTCTACCACATCTCTGGGGAGTTTGTTGCAGTGAATGGTTTTACTCACCACAAAAATACTATTTCTTACATCAAGATGAAACTGCTCCTGGTGCAACTTTACTGCTGCCCCTTAACTTTTCCATGGGGATCTTTATGAGGAGGGAGGTTCCATCCTCTTTGTAGTCACACTTTAAATGCTGGAATACTGTGATGAGATCCCCTCTAAGCCATCTTTCTTCAGGCTAAAAGACTTTACTCCTCCTGTCTTTCCTCACAGGGCAGGTTCTCCAACATTTTGTTTATCTTCACGGCTCTCCTTTTGCCCCCCTCCCATCAGGCCCCGTCTTTTTTGAATTGTGGGGACCAGAACTGGCCACAGTGCTACAGATGTGACCTGACAAGCACTTGGTAGAGCTGGATGATCACATCTCTACCTCTCTGCTAGATATATCCCTGTAGATGCAGCCCAGGATCAAAAATAAATCCTGTGCTTGCAGTTGGGTACAGGATGAAAGAAGCAACCTGACATTTCCCAGAAAGCAAACAGTGTAAATAATCAGCTTGGTATTTGGGTTAAAACACATTTAGTATTTGTCAATAACTTTGCAGGACAAATGGTGCTACAGGATTGCACATTGTAATTATGTGAGCACCTTACTGAAGTATGCAATTTCCAAACATTATATCTAATATTAATATTTGGAAAATATGACAGAATTTTTTTCAAAATGAGAACAACCAAAATCTGTGCAAAGAAAATCCTATATTAAAGAGAGTGCAAATGTAAGCTTCAACGGATGGAAATCTTTCTTTAAAACCAAACCAATTGCAGTATCTGAAGAGGTATCTAAGTACTATCTTTTACTTAACTCATGATTTTCCTAATTTCACATGTAAATGTGGAAGATCACATCTTATTTTCATTCTATTTTACAGAATAGAGATTATTTTGAAGTTTTGACATTTCTTGTCCAAAGATTAAATCCAGAAATTAATTGAAGTATGTCCAGGAAACCCCAAATGGTAAAATTTAAATAAACTTCTGGCTTCCACAGTAAATAAACTCATTATCTTGGATTAAACCAGAATGGAGGTTTTTTAAGGGAGATACATATCCTCACAATTATATCCAGTATCTAATTTGTAACTGAAATATTTGAAAGTATGGACCAAAATTTGAATCAGTGGAGACAAAAAAAAAAAAAATAAAAGTCTGTCAAAGCTTGTCCTTGCCTTGTCCTGTTGATGAGAAAGAAAATGCCTCAGTTTACATTTCTCACATTCTCTTAAAAGACTTACTTTGTATGTGATTTCATTTGTTGGAACATTGTGCTTCTTCCTTGCTGTTCCTTGTCCACCTGACAATGTCCAGAAGTGTTTGAGTCTCCATTATCTTTTGTCAAAGGCCTGGGACAGACAAATGCCATGCCAAAAGCAGTTGATCCATTTGCTGTGCATGGATCCTGGCAGCTTACCCAGAACATGGGTTTGTTCCAGCAGCACTGCACTTAATCTCTGTTCTTCCTCTCGTGGTACAGTGTTCCAGCAGGGATGTTTTTCTCCTTTGCCTTTAAATCAAGGCTTTAAAATGTGGCAATCACACCGTTGGCGTTGCAGGTAGAAAGGAGGATTTTCAGAGAGCTTCTGACAACTTATTGCTTTATGGGATATTGAATGGCATCTTCCCCAGAAGAGAGCTATTTCTCTCTCAGATTTAAATTTTCTGACTCTTTTCTTCAAGATATTTGAGTGCTTCAGTAATTACTATCATTTTTTATAACGACAATAATATTTTGTTGCTAGGTCCTCTCTCACTAAAATGTCTAAAATGATGGTGTTAAGACTTGTCAGAGACCTTTTCTGAGTGCAGATACCAAAACTGGTGTCTCACACTTCTATCTTCAAAGGCCAGGAGATAAAGGACAAGGAAATTACAAACATGATAAGGGAAACACTTAAGCAACAATAAAAACTGTTGACAAAGCTAAGCATCAGTTCTGGTTTTGGGTGGAGAATAATTAATTTTCTTGTCCTGAAGATGTCTGAATATCTGCCTGCCTATGGGAAGCAGAGAATTAATGCCTTGTTTTGTTTTGCGTGTGTGGTTTTTGCTTTCCTTATTAAACTGTCATTTTCTCAATCCATGAGTATTTTCTAGCTTTTACTCTCTGATTCTCTCCCTGATCCCACTGGTGGAGGAGTGAGCTGCGTGGTCAGTAATTGTTGGCTGGGGTTGAATCATGACAGCATCTGACAACAAGCAGTGTACAAAAATTTTAAATGTTATCTTTTTTTAGTTTTAAGCATCCTCAGTCCTACTTAGATTTGTGTGGATATGTATGCATTACCCATTTGACATCCACTTCCAGACTCCTCTTTCAACACAGTCAGTCCCTTTGGGTCCAATTGTAGAGATTCCTACATTTTATTTTAAAGATCCTTGGTTAAAAGCTAAGAATTTAATATGAAGATTTTGCTTCAAATTCAACGTATTTGAAACTGAGAGTGTTAGAATGGTATGGTTCTTTTCAAAGGATGGGTATTAATGTTTAGCTGGTATTATATTGTTCTTTATGCTTTGCTGGAAGTGTAAGCCAAGCTCTTTTCTATGGAACTAATTCATCAGCTCAGATCATAAAGGATTATGTTATAGCAGGTTCTGAGCCAAACATTGTGCACATGCCAATTTGGTGCCTGATTTTTTCCTTCCTAACAGTATGATTGAGCCCATTTTATCTGGAAATGCTTTTTGGTCTGGAAACATGAGTAATGATCATTTGGCAAGAGAACTCTTCCAGTGAAATACTATAAAAAATAATTTTGTGCAGAACCATCTAAGCAAAAATACTCTACATCCAATTCAGTAGAGTATGACATTTTTTATCATTGTAACAGCAAAAACATGATCATTTTAGTTCATAAATAAGGGTTAAACAGAAATAGGTTATGTTTTAGTTATAACATGTCAAGTCACTAGGAGCTTGCATAGTGATGGAAAAGATACTGAGCTTTTTTCTTTCCCTTAGAAACCATCTGGTGTTGGTAACAAGGTGGCATCCATGGAAAGGGAAGTTGCTCATATTCCATCAGGATTTAGCTCTTCTCCCACCCAGTGCACACCAGCCTTAACCCATACATATTTCAGTGTCTGCAATACTTTCCTTTACTCTGTAAAGGGTACTCTAAATTAACTTTTATTAATGTAGATAAAAGGAATTCTGTATTCATAAGTGTACTTTTTTCTTTCTATGGTCCCCAGGCCTTTTAAAAACTTAACCATTTCTTTATTCTTACTGCAGTACAAAATTCACTCTTAGCTTTGAACACTTAGTTCATTGATTTTATTTTTTCTCTAGATGCATAGAGTGGAGAAAGAACTTTTAGTTGTGAATTTTTAAGCAGAGTGAAAGCAAATTATTTAAATCTATTTATGCAAATTAATTCTTTTCAGTTGCCTGAAGTAGTAAAAAGGAATGATGAAATTCCAGCCTACAAAATTAATTTGATGAGGATGTATATCCTACCACTGAAAATTAGATAATATTTTATATCTCTCTCTCCCATTCATTTCACAGAAAATTTGAGAAGTATTCTATTACATTTAGCATATATATACCTTGGGACATAAATGCCACAAGGGCACCCTAATGATTTATATAGCTAGTGGTGCTATGTAGAAGTACAGAAAACAAGCTGCAGAATTTTTTAGTTGTTTGTTTATATTTCTTGATTTTTTTTAAAGAGAAGCAATTAAAATGTCAACATAATTAATTCCTTTCCTTGTAGCTGAAAAAGAAAACTAGGAAGGAGAAAATTAATTTCCATACCAGTCCTTGGTTTTGGAACCAATGAATATTTGCTGCCCATGGAGGTTTTCCTGTAATGTTTTAAAACTGACATGTCTCTTTGTTTTCTCTATGTCATAGTAAATAAAGACTATATTGACTTCTTGTAAGGCAAAGATATTGATTGTATACAAAAGTAATGCTCCCTACCAACTCATAAATTTTACTGGGAGAATATTGTGCTGAACACAAGATAGCAATTAATTTCCTTATTAAAATTTGCAGGATGTAGATGGTTAAAAATTAAATATTGTATTATTTGCTTTCTGGTGTTGTGTATTTACCATCAGATTTCTTTTCTGGTGCATTCATTGTTAGGTGTACAAAACTATATATGAGCAACTGTGTATGTATATTGTGGACCATGAATCCCTGCATGAATTTTAATGAGAAATTTGTGGGCATTTAACAGCAACAACAAAAAGATTAAATAGAGATTTAGTGGAAAATTTAATGCACATTAACTCCATTCAATATTTTTATTCAAACTGAAGATGAAAAATGAATATGGGGAATAGCAAAAAGAAACAATCCAATCTGACTCTGCTGGATTATGAATCCGTGCAAAGTAAGTACATATCTTCTTTCATCACTCTCCTTTATCCACTCAAGGAGTTATTTGTGTATCTGTCATGCTTTCATAAGCATTTTCTATTTCCCCACAATATCCCTTGTGCCTGGAGTGGTTTACATACCTAGAAGTAGGCAAACCCTTACTGGTATTTCCCAAGAGCTGCAGCAGATTTCCCATTTCATAGAAGCAGTAAGATCTGTTAGAGCAGTTGAGAAAACTTTGCTATAAATCCGCCTGCATCTTCGAGCATTAAAAGGAATAACGTCTGCCCCTGTTAGCCCACTTATCATGCAATAAAATATTGTGTAAGTGTTGTTAAAGATGAGTAGAAGCATTTCTTGATATTGCTGCCTTTAACAGAGAGCTGTCACCTGTCTGGAGCAGCCTGAGGTCTCAGCCTGAGGTCTCAGCCTGTGGGCTGTTCCCCATGGAGGTGTTCAGCCAGGGGTGCTGGTGCTGCTTTGGCACAGCTGACCTCGACCCAGAGCTGCGGTGGGTCAGGGCCTGGCAGGGACTCTCTCAAGGCGTGGGAGAGTTCTCAGCCATGGAGTCAGCAACCCCTCAGTATTTCCATCGTCACTGAGTCCCCTCCCCATGCCTGGGCTCCTGGGGCACTGGAAACAGCCCTGACCTGTTTGCAGAACAAGACTGGGGATGGAGCAGGGTGGCAGCTGTGCAGAGGAACACTCTGCCTGGCTTCAATCCTGCTTGAAAGAGACTGCAGGGTCTGGGGTGTCATCAGCCACAGTCTGGTGACTGAAATGAAAAAAGGAAAGCAAAACCACAGCACTGATAACAAGAATGGAGTTTAAATTTTCCTAGACATTCATTTCTCCAGGAAGAAAGATCACAACTGGAAGACATTCAAATTTCTCTTTATGCTGCATCTGAAGCCAGAGTGCCAGAAGAAAAATGAAGAAGGGGTGACTGTACTCTCTTGATTTCTGTTAACTGGCTGGATTTCTGTTAACCTGAGCACTGCTTCCCAGCCTAAAGGACACATAAAGGCAGGAACTAAAGGAAGCAGTGATAAAATGAATCCATATCAGTCTTCTGTAAATCATTCTATTACACTTTAGTGCTTCCATCTTTTTCCATTCTGACATCAGTAAAAATGAATTCACTGAAACATAGCATTTGATTTATGATGCTTTTCATTTTCACAGAGATAAAATGAATAATGTAACACAATTATATTTCAATCCAGCATCATAGATGTGTGCATCTTTAAATTTAATAACTAATTCAGCCCTATTGATTTTTTTGAAATGTAATCATTTATGCTAAACTGAGATAATCTTTTCTGAAGTAAAATATTGATTTTTACAATTGCATGTCCTATATAGTATTTTTAGAAATTATTATTACATCAGTCATTACTTTTTTCCCAAAAGTAATACACTAGATGTTCCAAAATGAGCATTGCCATTCATAAGAAACACAGCAGCCTAGAACATGTGACAGTAAGTTATACCACTTAATTTTATCACCTCTTATATATTTTTTTCCATTAAGTAGACTCCAAAAAATAAGAAGCCTCATTTTAGGTCATTTTAGGGTGCATTTATCGATTTTTTTTTGAACTTTTTCTTTGACCTTTCTTATTTGAGTGATTCTGCTGGAGTTTCATAGAAAGACAAGGCCTAGCTCTGTCTTCACGTTGTATTGGAGTCACTATAGTTGAAAAGAATGGGGCATCACCTGGAGATAAGGTGAAAATGTCTACATTCATTCATTTACAAAAGAAATTGCCTTTAACCCAGGTTTCACCCTTGAGGGTAATGGTTTGACTTTTCCAGTGGTTTGTAGTCATCATGAGGAGAGAAAACAGTTCATAGAATAAATGTGGGGAAATTCTGTGAAGATATTGGAAATAAAGAGTGAAAGTTTGCATGCAACTGGGAATTATTTGGGGAATTAGGAAACAGAGAGAAACACAGACTGGGGATTTCTGATTAGGATTTCTGGTCAGATGAGCTGTATTTATCCCTCATCAGTCCTGCGTTCTTTAGAAAAGTAAAGATGAAACAGGCAGGCAAATTACTGGACTTTAAACTATGTGTATTTGGTCATGCCTTATTAGAATAAAGTAGATCAATAATTTTTAATGCTCTTAGTGTCAACTGATCATCTACTCCAATCAAATGGAGTCATGAAACAGATACCAATCAACTCCAAATTGCCTTATAACATGCAATGTGATGTGCTTTCATGCAATTTAACATGCAACATCAATTACACTACTTTGGTGCTATCAAGCACATACAGAATAGATTTTATGCTTTTCAGAGAAATATTTCATCACTGACTTTATTTATCTAATTGAAAATGCAGAGAAAGTTGATTAAGTTTGAAGTATTTTATTGTTCAAAGTGGCATTTATTAAAATATAAAGGGATAACCAGTCAAACCCTGCCAAAGAAATCACAAAACAACAGGTGTTTTGAAAGTATGTGGATTTAATCATTATGCTTTTGTATATGGTCATATAACATTTTTTTAATTAGTTTTTATTTTCTCCATATTCAGGCAAATATCCATTGATCTTATGCTTCTTTTCTTCACTGTGCTTTACTAACAGGAGCTACAATAATGAACTACAAATCAGCTATAAATCATTATCGAAGTCATAAAGCCGTGATCTTGATTTAATAACTTCAGTTGTAAACAGTCTCTGTAATCGATTCTGCTTTGCAGCCTCCACTAGTCCTGCCAAGGCAGAAAGGAAGGTGTGGAATGTGAATTAAAGATTCAGGAGCACTGAATGGTTTGAAAATTTGGAGCCAAGTAAAACCTGAAAGCCAATGAAACATCTGAACTGTAAGGATAAGGTGAAAAGAACAGAAGAGATGCATATGCTCTTAATGTAGCTTAATGTAACAATCTAAACTGGACAGACAACTCTGTATGTGCACATATGTACATATATGTGTAGAAAAACCACAGTAATCTGTGTCTGCTGATGAATGGGGTAGGTTTGCTGATAACCTGTCCTCAGAATATTTGTATAAATGCATCACGTAATTCTTTAGCATGTAGTTTAGATGATAAAATTTCTTACAACTTTCATAGTTCTCCCAACTATTAATTTTCCCAAAGAATGGACACTGCACAGAAGGAAATTGTTTTGACACACTTTGATAGCAGGTCTGTGAATAAAAGGTAAAATTCCCTTTCTTTCTGTGTATTTCACTGGAAATATTCAAGGAAATATAGGGCTCTGAGGAACCTGATCTAGTTGAAGATATTTCTGCTATCGTGGGGAGTTTGGACTGACTGACCTCTAAATGTCCCTTTCCAACCCAAAACACTCTGTGAGTCTATGATTCTATTTTTGCCTACGAGATGGATTCTCCCTGTTGCCATTCTGTACAAAACCTGTGTAGAGTGGGAAGAATCTGAGGGACTGGTTGCATTCAGATAATATTTTGAAGATTCTGCCCAAGTCAAAAACCAAGAAGAGAGGGATAACTCTGAGGGAATAAAAAAGCTGTGAACTGTCTTGTGGGAAATTAATGGGAATGACTTAAGTTTGGGATAGTTATTTCTTACCTGAACTGATTTTGCTGTAACTATTCCTATTTCTGTAAGATTTTTCAACTTGCAGGATTGCATTAGGTAATTCATAGCTGTAAAGAAATAAAATGTGTCACTTCATTCGATCTCATTTTTACATACAGTGTTCATTACTTGTCAAGGACTGAATGTTGGGAGTGGCTGGCTAAGAGCTGCTCAGCCTGGATAGGCAACTGCTTATGATTTTCATGTAATTTTCATACTATTTTATTCATGTATACTTTCCTACTCCTGTTAGAAGGATTTGGGCCAGCTGTGATGTTACATTTGCATGGATTTATGCAGATATCAGCCATTCAGGCAAAATGTCACTAGGCTTAGCAGTTGCCTTGAGCTTTTCATATGCTTGTTGGCATGTGGGATTCTCATCAGGGATTTCAGGGATTTCAGAGCAGATGTTTCTTATATCAGTGTGAAAATATTGTATTGTCACTTGCAAGTTTTTTGTATTTTCTATAACAAAATACAGTGAAGAAGAAATGAGGAAGATGGTTATGAGGAAGATGCTATGAGCAAGATGCTTTTGACCAAATCTTTCCAAAGCCCAGCCATATTAAATCAGGGCTTGGACTGAAGCCAAGCTTTTCTCTGACTTCTCTCTCCTAAGAAACCAGCAAGGTTTTCCATTCTCGCCTAAGTTTGCTGCAAAGAAACAGAGCCTCTTTGTTCAAGCTTCACCTCTGCAACTCCTTCCCTTGCAGGTATTAAGAATTATCACCGTTTCAGCACTGCTTATCTACAGAAGTGTAACAGTATCTTCCTCATTTCCCAGAAACCAAAGAAAATCCTGACCCAAAAGTATATGCCTCCAAGATAATCCATCCCAGCTGAAGACCTGATAATACCTGAGGAGTCTTTGAGGGAAATGTGCAGGAAAAAGCTACAAGAAATTCAGGTTTTGATTATTTGTTTCAGCAAAGATTTATATCAATGATAGTTGTTTGGGATTTTTTTTTTAATTAGCACAACAAAGACTGGAAGATTGGGTTCTGGATCAACCTTTTGTCTTAAAAGAATCCTTTTAAGAGATCCTGTTTTCCCAAAAACCCAAATAATGCTTTATTTTTAGGGGTGTTCTTAACTAAGTGCGGTCTGCAGCTCTGAACAGTGCTTTGTTAATGACTCCTGAACCCCTTATCCAACTGCTCCTTCATGCACTCTCTCTGATGGTACAGACATGCCCTTTCCCATTAGTGCCTTCAGGCCATTCATCACAATAGTTAATGTACAGAAAAACATTAAAAAGTTTTAAAGTTAAAAAAGTAAGAGTAATCTAACATAAAACCTGCTTGCTAAAAGCATTGGGCCACATCTCACAACTTTAATTAGCAAGGGGCTATTTAGACAAAAGAATTATGTGCAATTCTAAACACCATGACAGAGGAATTTTAGGCATGGAGGTCTGAAAACAATAGAGAACTTTGCATGACCTAATCCTAACAAACCTGAAGGATCTGCAGGTGTCTGCACAGGACGTTCCTGGCTGAGATTCCAGCCCTCAGTAAACTTCTGTCTTGTTGGATGTGTCACCAGGGCCCTCTTCTCTCTGATTCAACCTTCTTGCAGGCTGAGCTGCTGTGCCAGAATCTGCTCAGAGCTGCCTGCAGGCACTGAACTTTGATGTGATTTGGACACAAAGGTTTAATATTGTCTAGCAGTTCATTGTAAGCTGCAACAAACCGTAGTTGGCAAGGCTTTATACAGTCAAAGATATCTGGGTGACTTTAGAAATAATCAGTATAAGTAGAGTTATCTGATTTATGGTGCTTTTAAGAATAAGGTTATCTTATATTCCTGTAACTGAGAATAAATATCTGTTGACCTTTTATTTTATTTCCTCAGATTTCTTACTCCTTCATCTGGATTATGAAAGACAGGTCTGGGTGATAGGCCTAAATAGATAGTTGCTCTTATGCAGGGCTAGAGCATTATTTTCTATCTCCATCGAAATGTGGTGAAAACAGGTTACTATTTTTTTCCCAAGGCTTTCAGTAGCTCAGCTGTATTGCAATGATTCAAATTAGCTTATTGATTCTTACCTGATAATGCCTATTACGTGTTATTTTGAGATATCATTTCTTTAGTTTGTCTTCTATTTTTCCATCAGTCACCAGTTTCAGATCTTCATATGCCAGTTATTTGGGAAAAATCAAATGCTCTTTTTTACTGAAACTCTCTAAGCACTTCAAGGTGAGATAAAAATACACCGTTAATATCTCGGCATCTTCCATTTCAGCTTCATAATATCTTTCAAAACTTATCCCTCAGTTCAGTAATAGAAAGGAATTGGTTGAAGCAAAACTTATTAGACATATACCACTTAAAAGACAAATCAAATAAATAACCAAAATGATGCTAGTAATAGTCTTGCTATCTGAAACTCTTTTTTCATATGATAGCATCTATCAAAATGTGATAAAACCCAAAAGCCACAAATCCCTATAACATTTATATGCAGCAGCAGTAGTAGCAGCAAAAAAAAAAAACCAAAACAACAAAATCTTGTACAAGCCTTTATAATCTTACCCCTGTGCAAATTAAAAAGGTTGCTTTGCATCTAAGCTTGAATGTGAAGGAAAAATACAGGAAATCAACTACAAAACTGACAAAAGATAGAACAAATGCCTGAAGACAGTCCTGAGAAGAGCCTAGAATAAACACTACCCTATTATTTTCAGAATTATAATTATTTCTGAGAGACTGATGGTGCATCCAAGAAAGAATATTGCATCATTTATGATACAATACTTTATATTACTGGATCATCTTTATGCTGAAACAGAGTTGAGAGCATTAATAACATCGTAATGTTTTCATTCATACAGTATGAACATTGTTTAATTTAACTGTTTCCAATAAAACAGTTTCACAGTAAGACTCCTGACATTGACACAACTCTTTCCTAGGTGTGAGTGGGTATTTTACAGCCTGAAAGAAACAAAACAGAATAAAATATCATGGAGGGTCACTACTGATTGTAATCACAATCCTGAAGTGCATGTCTTGCAATCCCCAAGAACTAAATATTTCAGCAAATTTAGTGGGTTCATTGTAACTTTTTATTTTCACTGTTCACTTCCACTTGTCTTGTTATGTGTTTGGAACAGCACCAGGCTACAATTCTGGAGACAGGCCCCTGCTGCATCAGGAGAAAGAATGAACGTAAAAGGAGCTGTTGATATAACCCCATCTGGTCTTCTTGAACAGACTGCAGCAATTATTAGAAGAAATTGAGGACGATCCCCCTTCATTCTTCCATCCAGGTGTGAGAGACAGAAATGTTAAATGTTAATGACTAAAAAAATCAGCCATTTGCAAAAGCAGCAGGTGCTCTGCTGAGGCCAGGATTGCACTCCTCTGTTGAAGGGGAGGAGGAGAGTTTGTGTGCATGGTGGTGAAATCTCTGATCCACAAAGGAGAGAGGGGGAACTCACCCATCACTGGAGCATGACCAACACGAACCAACCTTTGTGTAGCAGCAAGCTTGTATTTACTGGGATAATATACAAACAGATGCAATACAGCTGCAAAGACCTTTGCATGCTTACCATTTTGTAACATTTAATATTGAATTTTAATGCAACAGATATAGCCAGCAAAATTAAATAAAAACATAAAAGAATGGTCTATGATTTGCTCAAATTACTCATGAGCATTTCCATTTGAGTCTTGTTATACAGGTGCCAAGAAAATATCACAAAATCATTAAGTACTGAAATGACAGTGGCATTTTAGGCAAGTCATGAATGATGTTTTACAGAGCACTTTGAGCAGGCAGGGAAGCAGCTACTTGTGTGTATCATTATCTCCTATTAGTAATGTACTGATTTTGAAAGAGGAATATTCATTGCCATAGCAATAACTTGATGGCAGTTTTCAAAAATATCCCACTAGGAAAGAAGGTGATAGGGGACTGGCCTGATATAACCTATGTGCCTTTAAAACTACACCTCTCCAGTTAAATTAACATAATGCAGCACACAGCAACGAGGAGTGCAGCTTTTCAGTTTTGAATGTATCTTGTCAGCGTGACTTTATTTTCCTCTTACCATCATGGCTCATGATGAGACAGGAAATGAAGAGGAGGAAATTGTAACAAAGGTGGACAGTTGAAACCTATACAGAAGAGAAATCTGAGAAGAGGGGAAAATGGAGAGGAGGTTGTTTGGCTCAGAGAAAGAAGGATCTAAACATAAAGGTGGCTGTGGGTAAAAGGAGAAGACTGGGGCAGGATGATGAGCAGTGCACACGCCTGTGAAAGCAAAGTTGCAATGAAGAGCATAAGCAGTGGCAGTGCAGATCAGGATTATAAATTGGATGGGGACTGAGGGGGAAATATTTGTACAGAAGTAGTTTTGTTTTTTCATCTTGTTAATCTGTACACTCTTCCCTGTGGCCAAATTCGCACTTACACTTACCATGTGAGAAAGTCCCAGACACAAGAAATTTATTGTAAATGGAACCATATCTTCAATGAAAGGCAGCTCCTAACAGCAGGCAGGCAGCAGCCTCTCCACCAGCAACGAACAGCAGAAGTGCTCTCATACCTCTTCACAAAGAATGCAGCTAATGGAACACCAGCACCTGTGGATGCAGCTTAACTGTCACCTTGCACATTCCTCCAAGACGGTCGGCCTAAGTAAATCAATGTATTTTATTGATTTTTTTTAGGATATTTACTTAAAAATAGTCATAGAGCTTTCCTCCTTACTAGGATAGTACCATTTAAAAGAATAGAAAAAAGCTCATGTTGAATTTTCCTTTTCCTCAAGTCCAAGCTGTGATATAAAGTCGGCAGTTTGACTCCACTCTGAAAATACTGAGAAGTCCTCATAATCCAAACAGCATCACCTAGACACATACCCATGGAAGTAACATATTTTACAGAATTAATTCTTTCTGACTTTTCATTCCAAGTTCCCACTCTTTTAAGGAAAATTAAAAAGTCTTTTCTGTTTTTTCTTTTTTTTATTATTTTGAGGGGGAGAGGGAGGGTTGCTGATTCTGTGGCTACTTTGAATGCTGGTGCCAGAGCTGAGTATCTTTCACTAAAGTGCTACCAGCTGAAGCAGCAACAGTAGAACCAGAGAAACAGAACATATTTGCTGAATGTAGCTGCTTTTGTCCCCCTTCCCTTCAGGTTCACCACATAAAATGTCTTAATTTTAATCTGATGTAATTTCTCGTACGCATGTGAAGGGAATGCAAAGAGCAATCTAGTTTGGCAACGCTGAAGATACATTAATTATATAGAATACAATGACGGACATATATGTTGAAATATATGTATCTTAAGTTTCTTTTTCCAAATTCCTGCTATTTGCCCAGTAGCACTGACATTCTTCTGGTATTTTTGTGAAGGCTTTCCTGTGAAGGCAATCACGTTTTCCATAGTGCTTTTCAATCCAGGATATGCTGGTAACGTGCCTTGCCCTGCCCTCTAAGCCCTCTGGGTACATTCATCAACATATTGCAGCATCTGGACCCATGGACAGTTCCACCCCAATAGCCTTTGCTTTATCCTCTAAAAAGGTTGCTATGGGAACACAGTGAGGCACATCCAATAAGCCCTTACAGCATAACCCAGTTGTTTTTAGGTCTAATAACTTCAGAAAGGCCTCAAAGGTTGTTTGGAGATTTTTTAGGGGGTTGGAAAATGAAAGAAAAACAAACCTATGTATCAAGTACCAGTCATGGTCCTTTAGAACAAGGTACATAACCAGATGACAACTTGTATCTGTCAACATAACTTGGGGGGGGAAGACACTTTAGCAAAGGAGAACTTAATAAAATATTTATCAGTGGTAATACTCACTTTATTCAGACAAACAGTGCTCAGAAAGGGCTCCCTTCAAACAGAAAACTCAGCTTTGTGGGAACTGACCAGCAGCATCACTGTAAATGACCAGTTCTGCCCCAGCTTAGCACAGACAGGGCTCTAATGACACTATGAAAAGCAGGCAGCTTTTGTACCCTCAAGAAAATTGCTTTGCATGTGAGATAAAGAGTTTTTCAGGCATTCTGGCTGGGCTTTTGCAATGGGAAGGGGGTAGAGAAATCTTATGTGGAACACCATAGCTAGGTTTGACAATTTCCTTCTCAGTGAGACTTTGGGCTGTGTTGACATAGCTGTTAAAGCTAGCACACTTAAACCCACACATTTTGCTTATAATGACACAATCTGTCCATGATGTAGAGTTATGTTGATCTCTCTAAAGGAAATATTTTTATTTTTCCTGATTTTCTGTATTTTTAGTGCTATGAAAGTATTTTTATATTCAGAAGACACACAGTATCTGAGTTCTCTTACAGCGTATCCCATTCCAACCTGCTCTGAGAACAGAAAGCACCATCAAATACTGAGAACATAGAGTTTCTGTTCAAATATATAAATAAATAAATGTTATCCAAAACCCAAAGAAAAATACAATTAAACCCAATTTGCTACATGGCAGCAAAGTAAGATTAGCTAATTGAGGATGTAATTTCTAATACTATTACTGTGAATACAGTTCACATCCTTGTAGTTTTATTGCATCAGTTTAGGGGTTGGTTGTTGTTGTGACATAAAATTAACCACTCAAATTTGCTCTGGGCTGAAACAAGGCTTACAGAACACCATTTAGTGCCAACTGCATTTCTTTCCCTACGTCAATAGCAAAACATTCTTTTTCTCCTGGGTATTGTGCTGCGTGATTGGAGTATGTGTAGGAGACAGTAGTTGAATTTGAGCTCATGCTGATAAGAACCAGCCATTCCAGAATTTTAAACATGCCTCAAAACATGGTCTCCAATTTGGGGCAAATGCTGGGAAAAGTCTGGAGTACAGCCCAGTCCTGCTATTTTCCAGTTATTCCTTATTAGGGAAAGGTTAACAAAGGTTATATTGCAAAGGAACATAAATTAGAATGGATTAAGGTTCCCTTGACTCCTCTGATAAGAGCCAGGGCTGGATCTGTGATGTAGGAAGCACAGAGCTATCCAAACATAAGCTTTTTTTCCCTCCTGTGTCTGATGATGAACACATCTTGGAGGAAAGGGCACTGTGGCAAAGTGCTAAATAAACACCAGGCATAACTGCTCAGGTGGCCACTTCCACACTGAGCTCCATGCAAGTGTCACATCACTTCCCACACACATCTACTGCACCGTGTCATCAGCACTAGCCTGAATTAATTACAAGCCTTTTTCTGAAACTGTGAGTTTCAGTCTTTAGCAAATACTCTAGGTTAAATCAGGGTACTTGACAGAATGCTCCTGAAACTGGTTAAGCCAACTAATTCTCCTTCTTCTATAGAATCATTCTCTTATTTTCAGCATTGTAGCCCATCTGGAGGTTTCTCCTTCTCCCATAAATATTTGTGAGAGGAAGTTTGAATTCTTGTTGAGTCAAGAGCAAAGAAACAAGTAAGTTAAGCCAGTAATAACTTTTTTCCCTCTGCTCTTAAAAGAGAAATACATATTTATGCACTTGTTTTATTTAATGGAGAAATCATTCAGATGAAAACAAAAAGCCCAGGCTCATTAAGCACAACCATTTCTCCAGAGTTATCCTTACATATAACTTTCTCTCTAGAGAAAGATGGTGCCATTTACATGTAGTAGGATATTGCAGTTAAATAGAGATCCTGGTAAGTCAGCTTTCAGCAAACCTTTTCTATTAATACATTTGGTCACGGCAGCTTTCATACTACTAATACAAAAAGTTGCCTGCAAAATTATGATGACTTCTTCAACAAAGCTACTTAGAAAAAAAATCCCTGATCAATGAACTCCTGTTCACAGAACTTGTGAATTTGGAGGGATACAGACACCACTCAGCATTAAGTCTTGCACAAAAAACAGAGACCATGACAAAGGTGCCCTAATAATTGTGCCATATACTTCTGTGTCATGTGTTCTTTCTCTTACAATCTATAAAGAACATATGGAATTCACATAGACTAATCTTTGGCAAAAATTTGGGTTTACTACATGCCAATCAACAGATTTGTGTGCACAGACAGAATGTCAGGAGTGCAACATGTTTTCTCACACAGTTAAAGAGTGTTTCAAAGGTAAAGGATGTATTTGCAGTGGTGGCATGATGGAGACATCAGTAAGCTATTGGTAATTCTGAGGAAAAATCTTTAAATTAGCTTGGAAAAAAAGAAAGGATGTTGAAGGATGGGATCTGGCATTGCTGTGTGAGATCAGGCAGCTGACAGAGGCAGGAGTGAAGCTCAGTGTTCAGCTGGCTGTTTCTATGTGCAGCTCTGGCAATCCTACTGTGCTGTGCTCTCTTTCCTCTCGGTTGATTTAAAAGCCTCTGAGAGGCTTTCCTCTGGGGGGAAAAAAATTCCCAAGGAATTAAACCCAAAAAATCAGTACTTTTTTTTCCTGGGGATCCTTAAACCAGTCTTGCCAGATTGCTCTACTTGTACCCACTGTGAAAGCTGTCATTTGTCTCAGCCTCAGTATCTGTTTCACGCTTGTCCAGATTCCTCTCTGCCTTCAAATCTTCTTTCCACAAAATAATTTCTGCAGATTCTAATAGCCTTTTGCAAGAGTATATAAAGTACATACAAAACACAGAGATTTGGTGCTCACTGTATCTAGGTGTGGGACTGATGTCTATTCAGTCTCAAAATCTCTCGCTGGGTTATTTTATTTTTGACACTGGTTGGGCTCTGAGCACCTTAATAGTTAAAAAATGGGTCAGAAATTATTCTGGCAGATGCCAATTTGCTGATAATGTTGCCACGATGAAGACTTAAGGATTTCCAAGCCTAAGCAGTCTGCCTGAATGCCTTTTAAAGGATACAGCAGCATTTGGATTGTTCTCTCAAGATCTGTAGTAAAATAAGAGCCTAAACTCATTTTCCAGGTTTATGCCAAGCACACAAATCTCTAGAATTTTGAGGATATTCATCACAGAACCAATTTAATCATAAGAGCTAGCAGGCATTACAACAGGGTAAGACTGTGGTTTTGTATTGATTTGTGGCAGAGGAGAAATGAAAGGAAGGACTGCACTTTTCAGCATGTACCAGAGTCTGGAGATCCAGAGGTTTTAAAAGCCCAGAACAGGGATTTGTAGGAATGAAAAAGTCAGAGGTGTTGATGTAGGAGAAGATTTGATCACAGTAGAATCTAGACAGTGATAGGCATGATAATATGGAGACTGACAGGTTTGCTCACAGGAGAGGAAACATGGGAAGTGAAAGAACAGTACAAACTTGGAATGCAGTGTAAGAGGAAAGGAGAGCAGCAGCTTTGATGTGTATGTGCAGGTATTGCATCTGATCTGTGAAAGCTAAAGGTACAATTCTCAGAATTTCAGGATTCATATTATCTGTATACTCCTATACTCATAAGCTGCATTTTTAATATCTTAGGACCAGATGGAAACATTCAGAAAATATTTCTGTTGGATACTACTAGTTGAAGCTAACTGAATAGCGATCACTATTTACCCTAAGTGAAAAAAAATTGTCCAAATACACGTACATGCATTCCCTTGCTACTCATCAGCAAAATAAAAGAGAAAGAAAGAAAATTTAATCAGAAAATCTCTAACCCTTCATGTTAATTTGAAATTGATTTTCCTAGTGGTATTCTCATATAGTGGGTTTTCTCTCCTTTGGGAATAAACCTGATGCCTGTGGTTGAAAGGGAATGATGAAAGTCAGAAGGTCCACAAAAACATAGCAATTTTTGTTAGTATATTATACATATGGCATGGAAATTGGCATGTTGGTCCCTTATATTATAAACACACAGTGGTGGATTTTAAATAAGGATGAAAAAGGAGAGGGTGAATAAAGAGAGGGAGGGAGG
>VZRX01017014.1:217798-252655 GCA_013398075.1 Notiomystis cincta
ACCCTCCCATACCCCAAATTTCCAGGCCTTGTAAAAAAAAAAAAAAAAAAAAAAAAAAAAACAAACAGATAAACTAGTGGATTTTTTGGTATCTCAAATCTTATATTTATTAATGCTTTCATCTATGACAGCAATTTTAAAATTTTCTTCAATACTGTTTTTTCCCTGTAGTGTTTATCTATTATATGCAAAGTCTTAATGAGTGAGGTTGAAATGATAAGATTTCACTGGGAAAGGAGGTTCACAAATTCTCACAAACTTTTCTGCCAACACTCTAATCTTCTCGGAATGTGCTTTTCCTAATCTTCTTTCAGAACTCCAGGCCAATAATTTAAAGATTATTTTTAAAATTTAAAAGTAAATTTAAAAATATACCATGTGATTTGAAATGTGTCTAATTCCTTAGAAAATTAAAGCATTCTGTGTCTATTATTCTTTCTGTCCAAACAAAATGGTTTTACATGAAATAGTATTTTGCACAATTACATAATAATGGCACAATTATATTATATATACTAGTAAATAGCTATTAATACTAGGATAATTATTATTCTCAGAGAAGTTAGTAGGCAGCCTTAGGTAAAAGTGATAAGTAATTCAGTTTATTTTATCAGCAGAAAGCAAGCAATTCTACTGCAATGGAAACTTAACATCATATATATAACACATTTTAGAGAAGTAAAATATGAACAAAGGGTACAGCAACCCTGCTGTAGGAAACTCTTCCCTAAGTGCAACTTATGATTTATTAGATTCAAACTGAGAATGTTTCTCTAAAAATAAGGTCAGCTATGGACACAAATAAAGGTGTGCTTGTACATGGACCTCGCTTACTTGTGTACTGTGATAAATCTGCAATGATAATTATACTCTACAAATTGTGCCTACACAAATGAAAGCTGTAAGAAAGTAACTTTAAAACTGTCTGCAACGAATCCTGTGCACTTCTCCAGCTGCTCAGGGACAGCTCAGAGGCACGGTCTGTCTCTTTTTGTGAAGAAGCCTCAAATGCAGAGAAACGGCTGGTAAGTCATATTCTGCTGTTTGATAGCTTCTTATCTACACCAGCCACTCTCACAAGTCCCCTGAAAGTATTCCATCAAACCAGTAATTTTGCAGCTTCCCCTGAAATCAAAACCAAGCAAACCCTGCTTTGCCATCCCCTGTCTACAAGACATTCCACTCATTATTTGTATAAATACTCTACAGCTCTGTATGCTGGTGGTCCAGGTGGGCCTTTGCAAAGGAAATCTTATCACTGTATTTAAAGGGTAGTTTAGGGGTAATTTTGTGTCAAGG
This sequence comes from Notiomystis cincta, assembly GCA_013398075.1. Classification (NCBI taxonomy): domain Eukaryota; kingdom Metazoa; phylum Chordata; class Aves; order Passeriformes; family Notiomystidae; genus Notiomystis; species Notiomystis cincta. The sequence continues at coordinate 219,098 of VZRX01017014.1, forward strand.
TATGGTTTTCTCACCAGGGATGGCTGGATGGTGGCTTCACTGGAAACAAATTCAATTTATAGTCAAAAACTTAATGGTGGCCCACTAGAATTATAAAATGCTTGGGTAGAGTAAAGTTTGCAAAGATTGCTATGTAAAGATTGCACTGATATTTACAGAGGCTCTTAAACATTTTCTGGTGATCCATGATAGTTTCTTTTCATAATTAGCAGTCTGTCTTCAACCTTTGATATTTTTCTGTCAAGGCTCATCATCACAACCTCAGTCAGGGAAATCTGGAGTAAAAAGGCAAGGATTTTCTCAGGGCTCATACCATCTACTGGTGGAGTGAAAGATCCACCCAATACAGGATCCATTAGGAGGACTTTCTATATCTGCTCAACAAGCAGCAGTTGCAGGAACAGAAGTCTGCTGGGAACCTGGGAGTCCTGGTTTAGTGGTCAGGACCACACAAGCTCTGCTCAAGAGGCACATGGGGAAGAGTAGATGTGAATGGAAAGTCCTAGGTACATCCTCTTTCCCTCTTCTGCTCTGTCCCTCTCCCAGAGAGGTGTGGGAATCTCATCCTGTCACAGACGTGGTCAGATGTGCTGTGTAGGCACAGCAACAGCCAGGTTTGTCAGGCTGGAAACTCAGCAGGACAGCAAAGCACATCCCAGTCTGGACTGGTACAGCCCCAGCAGAGTGAGCTCCTCTCTGTGCCTCCACTTGGCACATTATCTGACACAAGACACCTTTCCCAGCCAGAGTCACAAAGACCAGCTCTTGAGGGGCTGTGATAGAATTAGAGCTTCATTTGAGAACAAATGGAACAGGGACTGACCTGGGTCTGATATCAGAAGGTGGCTGGTAAAATATGACTAGGAATGAGATAATTCTTTTATTTGTGGGTTTGGGGGTTGTTTGGTGTTACAGGACTGCAGTAGGGACCAAGGAAATGCATGGTCTAGTCAACCTAATCACCTCTAGAGCCTTGGCATCTGACTATTTGCAGTCATCACCTCTGAAAGTGGGCAAAAGGAGACTATTAGGAGGTTGTGGAACAGGAGTCCCAGGCTGGATGTGTGGGACAGGTCAGATGGTGGCCAACCCAAACTATCCCAGATATTAGGTGCTGCTGCCTGGAGATAGGAGTGTGTCTCTGGCTGGAGCATCCAGAGAATTCCTCTGTACGCTTGGGGTGCAGCTACAGAGTTGCTCAGGAATGTTAGGTTTTCCCCAGTAGAGTCTCAGGCAGCGGACAAATAAATAAATAAATAAATAATTTAATAGGGAGGTCCAGCAGCAGGTCAGCTTGAGCTGGATACCTGTGAAGAGGGACCCAGAACAATGCAATCCCCAGACATTTTTACCCTCACAGTCTATGCACCCGTTCTTCAGGTGCTTCAGATGCTCTTCGCCTTGCATTCACTTTAACGTCCAATGATGATTTCTGGTCTAGTGTTTTATAAATACTTATTGGATTCTTTCCCCAGCTATCCACTCAGGTGGGCTGTTTACTGTTGTTACCCTGCCAAGTGGCCAATTCTGAGGGCTATGGCCTCCTTGTGTTCTGGGGTGTACTTCTTGTGTACTACCTCAGTCAGCAGAGCACAGGAAATGAAGAATTCCTGGATTTAGAGTAAGTACCACAAAACAACAACTAAACCATCGGTGTGTTGTCAACATTATTTCTGAATTCAAAACACAGCACTGTACCAGCTCTCAGGAAAATTAACTCCATTCCAGAGAAAATCACATCTAGGTGAAAGTTCGCAGCTTGCAGCCTAAGGCTTCAGCAAAGCCGGCTGCTCGGGCTAAGCAAGCACAGTTAAGCAAACAGGATGCTAAAGCACACAGTGTTATAACTGCAAGTGACCTTTTCTTATTTAAAGCTTTCTTATTAGGCTAAAGCACATAATATCTCTCAACAGCATCTTCAAAGGCAATTGCTGCTCAGTCCATGCAGGCAATTTTGCATCAGTTTCCTGTCAGCTTAATCTTCGGCAACATGATTGCCATTAACTACGCTTAAAATGCAGGTTAACATATGGATTTTATAAATTTATATAAAATAATATGTATAAAACTTGTAACATTTGATCCAAGTATGCTGTCTTAACATAAAAGCTGAAGGGTATGAACAATTTGCTAGACTTTTAAGGTCAGAGTTGTAATTACACAGCAATAATTTAATTACTCAAATTTAATCTTTTAGACCCGCTTCTTATCATGTTTTAGTCTGTGTGACTCATGAACCGTAAGCATGCTAGAACATTGAAAAAACTATGCCATACACTGTAAGTGGAAGCAAATTAAATTTTTGGTAATTATTTGAAACTAAATGGTGTGTGGGTGTGCAAAAGTAACTCATTACTATTATCCATTAACCATATTACATAGGAAAGGTTTTACATTCCCCAAGTAAAATCATTTCAGGTTACATATTAAAAAATAAGCTTTTTATCATGTTTCATGTAGGTGAGGGGGATTTCCCTCCCTGAAGTTCTTTTCCTCTTCTACTTTCTAACATCACTCTTACTTCCACTTCCTTCACTCTTACTTCCACTTCCTATGTATTTTTGTTCCATTTGGTTTCTCCTTTAATTTGCTAGTGTAAATTACAAACCTTCTGTTCTGAGATCAGGAAAGATATAAAACAATGAAAATCATTCAAAGAGAGACTTTCAATATAAAGCCTGGGACTTTAAATGGAGAGTTAAATTCTCATGAAAGATCATGCAGTTTTAAGATGAGCTGTTACCAATATGGTCAAAACCCACCCTTCTGTCACAAATCCTAATGTTTTTTCATCTCTTCCAATCCTTGAGAAGGTTGTTGCTGAGCAGACTATCTGCACACTCTGCCCAAACCAGAAACATCCTCATCCAGTGAGGTCTCAGCAAACTGACCTGAACCAGTGCTAAAGGACTTCACAGGACAGCGGAGAAAGGAACGGAGTCTGAGCAGACCTCGGTGCGGGCTGAGCTCAGCAGAAACAACAGCCTCATTAATTTCACAAACATGCAGGCAGGTTATGGATTGCACAGCCCTGTGAGCCACTGTGCTGGTTTTGGCAAGGGTGGGGTTAATTTTTGTCACAGCAGCTGGAATGGGGCTGTGGTTTGGATTTGTGCTGGAAGCGGGGTTGGTAGAGCAGGGATGTTTTTGTCAGTGCTGAGCAGTGCTAGGACAGAGTCAGGGCACCTCCTGCTCCTCACCCCACCAGCAAGGAGACTGGGAGTGCACAAGGACTTGGGAGGGGACACAGCTGGGACAGCTGACCCCACTGACCAAAGGGACATTCCACACCATAATGTGGTCATGCTCAGCATACAGACCTGGGGGGAAAAGAAGAGAGGGACATTGGGAGTGGTGGCATTTGTCTTCCCAAGCCCCTGTGACACGAGATGGAGCCCTGATTTCCTGGGCATGGCTGAACACCTACCTGCCCCTGGGAAGTGATAAATAAATTCCTTGGTTTGCTCTGCATGAGTTTTCATAATTTTAGTCTTCCAATCCTTTCCATCACCCCAACAGGAGGGTAGCTAGCACGAGGCTGCATGGAGCTCAGTTGCCATCTGGGCTTAAAACACAATGGCAATGAAAGCAGGACTTCTAAACCAGATCTTGAAGAAAAATCAAAATCTTAATGCCCTCCAAACCTGTCTGTTTACCAAAATATATAACTGAAGCCAGATAGAGAAGGTAGGAAAAAACTACTTAATATAATGACAAAGGCATTTTGGTAGTTATCAAAACTTTTTTGCAACATATAGTATTTTCAATCAAAATAAAATTAAAATAAATAAAATAAGTTTAAGAATTAACATTGTCTGCTCTTCTCAATTAATCTTCCCAGAAGCAAATTTAAGTATTTTATTCTAACATTTGTCTCCTCAGGAATTGCCACTCTGTATCAATATTTAAGACCTTTTTATAAACTTTTTTTGAGGGACATTTTATAAAAATCAGGCAGTTGATTATGGAGAAAAGTTGACTTAGTCTTCTTTGAGAACAGTCTAGATAGTGTATCCCATGATCTTCCTCAGTGCCCCAGGAGATTTCACATCATTATTCTGTTACTCATTCTGAAGTTAACTTAATAATGTAAGATAAGGACACTCCAGAGATATTACAAAGCCATAATGTATTATGTCTAATTTATTCAAGTTAATCCACTATGGAGATATTCTGCTGAATCTCTCAGTGACTTTCATCAAGGGGTCATTGAAGTTTCTAGGTCTGTAAGTATGCCACTAAATCATTTGCACATAGGACTTTTCAGTCCTTCTTATCCCAGACTAATAGGATCCTCACTTCTGTGGGTGAGACCACATGGCTAATGTCATAACTTTCATAATGCTCTCAAATCAAATGCATCTCTCTTCTGGTCCTTCCAGTGCATGTCACTCCCTAAGGAAGATATTTCTGGTTTCAAAGGAGTTATGTCTTTTCAAGACCCTCAGCACCGGTTTGATCTATCTTTCTTTTCACAAAATAACATTTGATTACCTTGGCTGTAATTGTGAAAAAAATAAATAAACATGAATTTTAAAGATGTTCAAATAGTAGATGACTTGTAGCAGTATCTAAATTTTGCCAGTTGTGCAACTTCCAAGTCACTCTGATCAGACCTGTTAGAAGTTTGAAAATGCTTTTATAAGGGCTAAAGTACAATAAACTTTTGTATTGCTTAAGAAGGGAATATTTATTTTGTTTCTTTGGATAAGATTTGCTGGATTTACTTTCTTATTAATTACAAAACTTACCTAGAAAATCACATCCAAAAGCGGTGTTTCAAACTTGTGGGCAATATTTTTTTAGGTACAATGACAATTATTATTTGGAATATTTAATATTTTTTACAGCACAAAAGACAGACCAATTAATTTTCTCTTCAGTAGTGATTGTTATCAAGGATTTGAATTTTTTCCATACTTTCTTCAGGATATTTCTATGAATCTCTGTGTAGGGATATCCCAAATAAATTTGTCTTGGATTTAATGTACAGGCATCCTGCTAATCTTTTTCTTAGAGGTAATAAGCAATATTTATTCTCCTTATAAGAATTCAACCTGTAGCTAAAAATAGTAATTTTATTAAGATTCTATTTCTACAATCATTTTAACCTTCAGTAACTCTTCCTTGAATTCTTCCTAGAGAATGTGGTCTAGTGTGACTTCCCTTGACAAAACACTGGGTAAGTACCCAACTCCAGTACCCCTTGCTTTTCTAAAATTGTGGTTCAGTGTACATGAAAGAGAGACTGTAAAGTTCATGTTATTAAAGAAATGGCTATGCTTTTAACACAGAGAAAGGTAACCCTAGAAAGTTAGGGATGGATAATAAAGGAGTATCTATATCATAGTGGATTGGGGATTTATTCTTTTTCCATTTCCCAGTGAAAAGCTCTGAGTAACCTGAAGTTTAACATGAAAAGTAATAATAGTTATATGTGTCAGACTTAGATGGTACTTCATTCTGGTGCTGAAATTTTGTTCCACAGCTCAAGTCAGAAGTCAATTAAGGATGTGTGACAATACAATGTACAAGTGTACAACAACTCCTCTCCATATATAGTTTGTAGCACAAAGGAGACAGTAGAACAGTGACATTTAGGATGATTTTCTGTCTTATCATTGACTTATACTAAGAGCAGCTACATAAATGGCATTGAGTTTTCTTTCTTTTGTTCAAGAAGTATATTGTTTCATGGGTTTATTGCTTTTCTGGACTGTGATTCATGAAAAAAATCATAATTAGTTTTTATGCCATAGCATTTACTGACTGAAGTGTTTACTAAAAAGTAAGTCTAAAGTGTTTAAATTTGTTTCTATTGTGCTGTTTATATTTGCTGTAAGAGCAAATTATGTCTCTAGAGGTATTTCACTCTATGTTTCTTGAATATATCTCGTGTGAACATAGAAATTTAAAGTGAAGATTGCTGCACAAAATTTTTTGGTCTTCCCAAAACAACCTTTTGCTTTTTCTTCTCTAAGATGGCATTGAAAACAAACAGGAAATACTGGCTGTAATGCCCTCTGTGGTTTGGTTAAGCCACTCAACAGGAGGCAATGTAAATTTTGGATGGCAGAGGGTTTGCCTACCAATAGACTTCATGTTCTGAAACCTTCTGCATATTCATGTTCACTTGCTTTTTGAAGAATGCTGCAATAGAAATAAAAATTCTACACTTTTTTTGGTGGTGTTTTTATGCTTTTCTTTGTGTAGTGTTTTAGAAATTTAACTGATTTGTAAACTTTTTTCAATTATTCACAAAATAACATGAAAACAGCTTTTCAGCTGGTTGCCACATACTTCTCTCCTGGAACTGTTGGGTAAGTACTGTTTTTAAAATGATACCAAAAAAAATTAGTAATGATGTTCATTTATTCTTCAATAATTAAATGTAGCTCTGTGTCTGCAAAGTGGAACGGATTACTTTTCAATGGATCAGAAATCTGACCTGATGCATCCCCAGCTGTTTGAGAACATGCATTGCCTTGAGGGAAACTATTTGAGAATTAGCAATATGCTATGCATGTTTTCCCCAGATGCAAGCAAAACACTTGAAATATTTATTTTTACATTAACATGAGAAATGCTTCCAAAAGTTTTCTCCTTCTTCAGCCTCTCACCATAAATAAAGTATACTCCACATCCTATCATTTTTCTTGGTGCTCAGTGATCAAAGGCTATAGATACCTATTAGCAATGAATGCTGTAACTCAACTTCATGTCCTTAATTGTTAAGCTACACTTGCAAGTTGTGTCAGCATTGACAGGATAAATGGTGTGCCCATTTCCTACAAGAGTTAGAAAACTTTCCCTTAGGTTTCCCTAAAACTTAGACTCACAGAAGCTGATCTCTGTAGAAAGCTATTGCTCTGGTGAACCAAAGCCACATCATTTGCAAGATTGATTTTTGATCATGCTTTATATTCATTAAAATTGGCTGGAAATAAATGGGTGTAACAGAATGTAGTTTGTCCTAAGTAGAAGTACTCTGCAGTAACAGCACTTACTGACAACTTAAATGCAAATGATAGCAAGACTTCAAATTACTTGAAATTTGCCAAGATTACAAAGGCCACCTATGACAAATGAGACTACTGAGCAGTAACAAAGTCTTTTTAACCATCAGACAGCAATTCAATAAGCAATTTCTGTGGTACTTAAAAATTTAAGGTATTAAGCTGTCGAGGGAACTACTTGCTAATAAATAGCCATCTATTATGTTTGATGGAAACACTGTGTGTCCTATTAGTTAATACACTTAGGGTGTCCAAGTGATCATAGAAGGAATGACAGCAGATATTATTCTAAACCAAAAACATTGATGCCCAAAAAATGTTTTCAAATCATCTTGGAAAGTAGGAGTTAGTTTCTGTTTTGGAGGACGTAGCAACTTCATTCTGGCAGTTTTTCTGTTATGTTCACTGGTACGTGCTTAATCTTCTACAAAGCTCAAATCCTGGCTTTCAAGATTTGACTGATTTATTTTCTGGATTGTAGTTTTCCAACAGGGAAAACAGCAGGGAGCTGCAATTTAATGGAGTTGTCAAATATCACAATGAGAAGCAAGTAGCCAAGTTGAAAGACCTTGACATTTAACAGATTGTGTCAGTAGTTAGAGGCATTTGATAAGATCATTTGGTTCTTTCCATCTAAGCTAGCATGCTTTTATCCCTTCTTCATTTTTTTCTTACTTTACACACTTTGTTAGAGCCTTGCAATAATTTAACATGCCATTATCAGTTATCTGCAAATTGCATTGATGCAGAGGCTTAGGTGGAGTATGCAGTAACTTTATATGTCTATCCATTAGAATTTTATAGAGTTAGTCTGTGTTTTTTATTTACACTGCTCTTTATACATTTTATGACTAATAGTAAAATTTCTGTCCATTTAAAACCTTTTTTTTTGCAGATTTTGACTACTTGAGTTGTTAAATCAGAATTTTCCCTTCCAAGAGGTTTGACAAAATGTGAGTTGCATGCACAGTATAAATGTTGTTGGATTGTCCTGGAAGAAGGCCACAGAAACAAAAACCTTGAGCCTTCTCTTTACTGAAATATGGCCATTCTACTTCTGCAGAAAAGTACATATATGCTTTAATACGTGTCAGATTTGCACCTCTAGTTGATTTGGTGTTTATAAGTTTGAGTTCTGAGTGGAGTGCTCTGTACACTCCACAGAAACACAGGACCACAGAATGGGTCAGGCTGGAAGGGACCACAGGGGGTCCTCTGGTCCAACCTCCCTGCTCAAGCAGGGTCATCCCAGAGCACATGGCACAGGGTTGTGTCCAAATGGTTCTTGAGTATCTCCAGGGAGGGAGACCCCACAACATCTCTGGACAATACCCACAGAGTAAAACAGATTTTCATGTTCCAGGGGCACTCCCTGTGCATCAGTTTGTGCCTATTGCCTCTTGTCCTGTTTCTTGGCACCACTGAGCAGAGCCCAGCTCCATCCCCCCGACACCCTCCCTTGAGATGCTGATAAGACATCGATGAGTTCCCCTCTCAGATGTGTTTTCTTAAGGCTGAACAGGCCCAGATCCTTCAGCCTGTCCTTGTACAATTTATCAAGGAGTATTTATCTTCTGCTCAAAGCTGCAGAAACTTCCTTTGTATTAAAATACGACGCAATCGCGTTTTCTTGTCTGGGATGAATTTCTTCAGGCCAAGTTCCTAGGAATTTGTTTCAATTCTCCCAACTTGAAGGTATATTGGTTAGATAGGCAAGGTGGGAAAAAAATAATCCAGCAGGGTAGATAAGAAGGCAGTGTGATATCTATGCACCTGTAACATGTCTCAGCTTGGTTGGTCTTAGAAGCAAACCAAACTTTTGATTTTGGAGAAGTACAGATGGCAAACAAACAAAAAGATGTGCCTTTTAGTTCCGGATCAGGTTTAGCTTCGACACTTTATTTCTCTTCAAGTCAGAACTGGTTCAAGTCTGAACAAATAGTTTTGTTTAGAGTTGTGCTGCTGTCATAGCCAGGCAGATATTTCAAGATTACATGCACAAGTGGCATTGTTTGACAAGGATTAGTGATCCCTTTACACTGAATGGAAATAAAAATCTCATAAAAGTAGATTTATGCTCTTTCAATGCTCACTTCATCAGGTCTAGGAAAGACAAGCATCTCTCAATAACTTTTTTAAGTCCAACATGTTCTTAAAAAAAAAAAAACAACAAAAAACTGAGAAGACAGTACTTCTCTTTCAGAGATTATCTGTCTGTCTATCTATCTATCTATCTATCTATCTATCTATCTATCTGTCTGTCTATCATTACAAATGATTTTAAATTCTTCGTGTTTAAAATCTACTTTAGCATGACAATTAAAAGAAATGTATACATGTAATCAGAAGCAAGTAATTAATACTATATTCTTTTTTAAATGGCAAGTGGCACTATATAGTTTTTGTTTTTCTTCTTTATTCCATAATTATATGCCAAAAGATCTATTAGAAAACAATGTAACTAATTTCTAAGAAAGATCAGGATCAGTGATGATTTACAATGATTTTTTTCTCAGCACTGTAGCTGCCAAAAAAAGGTTTCAAGCACCATTAGCCTTAAAATCACTAGTAGAGAAACACAATTTCTTCAACAGATTTTCATCCAAAACCAATTTAAATGCTGCATACTTAATTTTAAATTACTGAAAAGAAACATTCTTGATTTGACTCAATTCCATAAAACCAACAGGACCATCTAAATAATCAGAAATTTTCCCAGATGAAGATCTCCAGATAAAAATCTAGCACTTTTTTTCCTGCCATGCAATTAGAAAGAACAGAAGAACTCTATATTTTTTAAAAGAAACAAGCATACAGATAGCTTCAATGAGCTCATGTTCATTTGAAAATTGAGGTGACAGTTATAGTTCCAAGAGAAAAATGATATTGCAATCTGTGCAAGGAAATGGTAGAGGCAATATCAGAGTACGAGGCAAGATGGATGCATGAGGTAACAGTATCTGAAATCCACTGGCTTTTGATTTTCCTTAAAAAATAAAGCCCAAATCCCTCAAATAAACCAACTCTGTGAAATATCTAGAAAACCCTTCAACCTGCCTTCCTTCCTCAAAGCCTCAAAACATTGAATGTTGCAAAAAAAGCTGCCTGCAATAAAATATGTTTAGGTTGCAAATTATCAACATTTTGATACATGCTTCCCGTGCATTGCAGAGTGTCACTTGCTCTCTATCTGCATGGTCCTTTGGCAGCTTTTCAAATCTTAGCCTAGCCTATTTTGTTGCTTTTTTATACATTATTGACTTATTTTTTCACCATCAATACTCCCTCTCATGGGATTCATGCTCTGGAAACAGATAAAAACCAGTCAAAAATTATAAAATAGAACATATTTTATAAAACATATCTGCAATGTGTTCTGTTGGTAAATACAGTTTCCACATGATTTATCTTTGCCAGATCTTGCTAGTGTTTATTGTGGGAAAAACAGTCAAAAATATGTTCTAGATGGATGTGTACACATCCCCATTTCATTGTGACATAAGCTGTGTTCACAGTACCAGGAGAGAGATGCTAGTAAGTGATCTTCTTGTTTTTCTTTTTGAAGACAAATCTGGAACTTAGAACCTAGTTGTGTTAGGGTACTTCTGATGCTTCTGAGAAGTGGAATTTCTGTTCATTCCGTTATCCAACTCTGTCAAAATTTCGGAGTGTGTAAGGCAATGTGCTCCATTTCATTTCTTCTATTTTCTCTTGATCTGATGGTTGAACTACTTGTAATTCTCCTAGCAACTCATCTTACCACCTGAGGTTAATAACAGGTTCATAGAAAACCAGGGTTTTATTCTGAAGCTTTATTTATTCAGTAACACAAACTTCAAGCAGTGTCCATATGTCTTGCCTCTTCTGAGAGGATAAGAGTTTCAGATTCAACAACCTGCACAATCAGTATGCAATCACTCTCTGAATCACTTGCTCTAAATTAAAATAAGTTGCAATTTCTTGCCTCTTTCTCGTCACCTTGCTATGCCAACATGGAATAACCCAGGGATTTAAAGTGTCAGAACTACAGCAGACTTGTAGTTTACTGACTTAGTTTTCTTCACAGTTAATATTGTGGTTTACTTTGTGATATTTCATATAAAATTCTGTATTTACAGAGGTTTTTTTAAGTAAGAATTATATGATCTTTATTTATCTTATTCTATCAATGTCATCTTTCTTGCATTTTGAATTAAAGGAAAATTTTGACAGTCTAATGAAATTTTTAATTTTGGTTCTGAAAATGAAATGTTTTTAAGTATCTCTGTAACATTACCCAGCTCTGCCAAGCATTCCCTCCTTGAAGAACCCTAAGAATCAAAAACAAAGTTTGTTTCTCTTTTCCTAGGATAGGTATTTCCCTTCAAATGCATAAATTTTGCTCAGCATGGAAACCTACATCTTAGCAATACAAGGAAGTAAGTAAATTTAAACAGTAGTACAAATTAAGTAAATGGCTAATGTAAAGCACTCGTATGTACAATATTATTGCTCTTAAAAATAATGTAAAAATTGCCTGAGGTTTTTGCTGTAAAGACAAGCACTTATATAGTTTGAAAGTATGAAAATATATTAAGCTGGTGAAAAAATTAAATAAGAATCGTTTTCCTCTGTATCATTATTACTCTTAAATCACATAATTGAGCTTGAGAGAATGCATTTCTAAATACACTTGGAGGAGAGCCATTGGCTTGTTGGAACATACTCATATTTATCCAATGATTCAGCTTTAGTATATCCATGTTCACTTCATTATGCACTGTAAATATATTTTAAAAACAATCTGAAACCCAGCTAGTTCAGCTCAGTAATTATAAAATTCATGTTCATGGCTTATGAAGAAGGGCGTGGTATTGTTGTTAATAAACTAAGAGTGAAGGCCATGTGGGATTCTGAAACAAACTTATTTCAAAAACCTGAAAGTTACATACTCCATAATAATGTTCTTGATTAGCAGAGCCCATCACTTCCTCTGGAGCACACACAGAAGTTCTTTGAAAAGGATTTGCCTGTGAGTGGTATCCTAAAAATCACTGAGCTGCAGGAGTTGGAGTGACAATGATGACAGAGAGCATATGGTGACATTCTTATCTGCAGACTCCTGTGTATCTCACACCTTGCTTAACCCTGTTTCTGATCCCTCCTGAGTACATGTTTTGGAAGAATCAGAATAAGAAAAAACATACAAAAAATCCTACTGACAGTGCAATTCTGTTGAATAATGAGATTCAGCAACTTACTGAAATTATTTTTAAGAATAAGGAGGAAATGTGTTTCCTCCTACTGGTAAAGTGTTTCAGGATCTCACTGTGTGATGATTGGAAAGTGCTTTCCAATCTGTAGCCTAAATTCGGTCACAGCCAGTTTCTGCCCATTGTTCTGCTGCTGGCATCATCTTTTATTTTAAACATCCCTTCTCTATCTTCTTGGAAAATATAATGATCAAAATCTCCAGTAAGATAAAAAAGCAAAACTTTCCTCTGGTTTTTGGAGGTCATCATGAAAATCAACATCGGTGACTTCTAACTTGTGAGGGGAGAAACCTCCTAAAATCCCTGTTATGAAAATGCAGTTTAGGAGGGAAATGAATATTGAAGTGACTGGATCCTAAGGTGCTGTAATATCTCATTTTGCTGGGATAGGAATTTGCTGTATCTGGTTAATCTTCCTTAGGAATAAGCTTCTCAATTGCTGTAAAGCTATTGAGTTGCAGGCAGAGCACTTCTGACCAAATATTGTGCTGTACCTGAGATCAGCACTGTTTGTGCAAGTTTGGAAGCAGGAAAGAAGATATTTGCTTTTGATTTACTACCCTAGCAAGTTCAATCATTTCTATTTCAGAATAGAACTCGGTTAAATATAAGACACTGCAAGTCCTAACAGTGGGGCTCAAAAGCTGGTCGAGATGTTTGCCATCAGGCAGCAAAAAGTGCTCTGAGCTTATGAGGAGGCTCCAATTAGCCAGCACTGATTAGATGACACAGGGGTGTGGGAGGAGGTGGTTATTCTCTGGGAACAGCCACCTCTAGGAGTGCAGCTGCATCAACAGTTCAGTGCAGAGGTTCCCTTCAGCAGTGCATTTCGTCATCTCTGTACCTGATGCTCTGTACAGCACCTCTTCACTCCTGCTCAGACAATGGTTTTCAGGGTTGCTCATTAGAGCAGAAGCTGGTCAGGATGTTCCCAAAGGTTGCCACAGAGAGGTAATGTTTCTAGAAAGTTACAAAGAGCTTGGTTCAAATAAACTGCTATTAATGAGGTTCTTCCATACAAACTCTCCAAATGAGGCAATCAGACTGAAAAATGTCTTAACTAAAACTCATTAGCCTGAGCAGTCTGCACTGTCAAGCAGCTGAGCCATGTACCCACCGCTCCAAAACTCTTTATAGCTGGCAGGAGGAAAGAGGGTTTTGTCTTTTGTTTCAAAATCATCTCCAAGTGTTTAAGTCATTATACCATATTATCTGCAATTTTAGGCTGTGTAGCCTAAATTGGTTTTGCATTGGAGAAGGAAAACTGGGTTATGAAAATAATCTATAGAGTTGAACTACTTTCTTCCTAATTATTAAATAAGTCCACCTCATATATATATTTTTATATATATATATATATATGTAAAAACAGGACATTTTGAGTTATGAACCTTTTCTCAGTGTCTAAGCTAAATAACCCCTCTCTAAATTTAAGTCCATTGCTTCTTCCCTTTTCCATTTGGACATGGGGGAGACTTCTAAACACACATGGAGTGTCCTTCAGTTTCTCAGCTCCGAACTAGAATCTCAGTTGTGTTTTAGCCTTCTTTAGTGGAACCTTCTTATGGAGTTGTAATTCTTTTTGCTGTCACTTTGAACTCTCTTTGCTACTTGTTACTTGCAATGTGATACTCCCAGCTGGATACACCACACCATCTTCTTGGTGTGATTTTCTTTAGAGGAGAAATCTTCTTCCTCTTGGCAGTATGAACTTGGAAGGAGAGGATGATGCTGATGCATGTTCAGCTTGCAAGATTCTACATGTCCCAGCCCTCTTCCACAAAACAATTGTTCACTAACTGTGTCTCTGTGCAGCTGATTGCTCCTGCTTAAATGCTGAAGCCTGTACAGAATGATTCCTTTGGTTCATATTTATCCACCTGATCCTGCTCATCAGTGGGATTGCAGCACTCTCCAGCTCCAAGTTTTACATTTACCTGTATTTCTACCTTTTGGATATCTAAAAACTTCCTTATAAGACACTGTCAGACAAGACCTGATTAGATTTTAAAGGTCTGATTCAGAGTCTGGATATGCATATTTTGAGATTCCAATCCATCCTCAGGCCTTTTGCCCTGTCACAGGAGGAGATTTGATTGATTATTAGGAGAGTTCTGTGAAGTGCATACAATTTGACATTACTCTTCATTATTTCTTCCTTTACAAATAGTTCACTGGATTATTTTTGCAGACAGTGTAGCACAATATATAGCATCTTCTGGTTCTTCTTTATTCTCTTTTTAAGACAGCCATTATTTTATCCCCTGCTACATTATGCTTCTCAGTTCTCTGAGATCACTTATCCAATTCTTTAAGCTTATTAACATTAGTTTTATCTACTTTATATTTTTATTTCCCACCATTTTTTCATTTTTCTAATAAATTTTGGTGATTTTAATTCTTCTAGGTCTCTGTTTACTACATTTATTAAATGTGGAAGAAATGCTGATGTTATCACAGTCATTCCTCATGACCTGTCACTTCTCAGGTCATCTTGTAGCAGATTTTCTTCTTCCAAAATCAGCAGAGTAAGACTTTCCTTGGTATGTTCCCTATCCTAATATGCAGAGAGAAAAAATTGTCCCTCCTCAAGTTTGTTGAGAAGAACAGCCCATGAATCAGAAATAGATAGACAACTGGAAAACATCTCAGGATGAAAATTTTGTTGTCTGCATTATAGACATTTTATTGCTGTCTCCAGAAACATTGCTACCTAAAGTACAACCCTTTCCTTTTTTGATATTGAGCATTTTTGAACTTCCATCATGTGAAAGCTAAACAAAAAACTTGTCAAAATGAGAAAGACTGCAATCACTACTAAAGTGATTAATTGCTCTTCTAAATGGTGGAACTGACCAAATCTACTATTCATGTAAAAGAGTAGAAGAAAAACAGATGGCCAATTGTTCTAACCAATAACACATATTTAAGAAAAACAAACTCAACAAATTACTAAGCAAAAAAAACCCAAACCAAGAGCACTGCAGTAGAGTATGAATGCAACTCACACTGAAACTTATGCAGTAAAAACACCCTGAATTACAAGAATATGGCACAGAATGGGGTAACAGCAGGACAGAGCACAGGAGCCAAGAGGCCTCTTGCTCCACAGACAAGTGTACATTCACTGACCTCCAAGTGTAGTGCCTGTTCATGGGAGCTTGGCATCATGACCTCACCCAGCCATGAGAACCAGTGAGTTTTGGTTGTGGGAAACACATTAGAGTGGCAATGGCCATAAAATGATGCAGAGTGAGCAAATGACACCTTTTTAGATGATGTGAGAGTATGCAGCAGTGGAGGACTTCTAATGCTTTCCTTCCTCTTGTTTACTCAGCCGTTTCCTGGAAGGCAAATGGCTCTCTGACAAAATTATTGCCTCAGATGAGCTTTTTTTCTTGGAACTTCTGCATGGTTTTGTTGTTGTTATTAGACCTAATGAAAGATGAAACAAAAAATCTCACTTCCGAAGAGATATGACTTCATGCTTCACTACTGAGACCCATCTGTAAATTCATAAACAATAACACACTTCCTCCATTTTTCATCTTTCCTGTTTTTGGATTATATTAGTTTCATCTTATCTCCTTTCCTCAATCTTATTTGCCCCTCAGAAATTTCTTGTGTATCCCAAGATTGATTCCTAAGTAGAGCTGAAGCAAGAATTGAAATACTTCTCTGAATTTTTCATTTTCCAGAACCATCCATGTGCTATAAAATTAAAATAAGTTGCAATTTCTTGCCTCTTTCTCGTCACCTTGCTATGCCAGCATAGAATATTATTCATAAAATTTCACAAGGTGAACTGGAAAATAAAAATAATATTTTTATAACAGCTCTTGTTATTCTTTATGTTGTGTTCTATGAACTCTGACAAATGAATTTTCACAGAGAATAACATAATTCAAATAGGTGTTTGAGGGTTTTTTTGATATCCAGATTTCAAATATAACCCTCAGGTGCTTAGAGATTTTAAGCTGCAGTGTAATTTAAACCTATATTTTCCAGAAAAACAATGGTTTGTTTTAAACCATTTATTTACAATATTACACATACATTTATAATGTGAGCATTAAAAATAATATCAATATGTCTAAATTATGATGTGTTGCATATTTTTATATATGACTGTGTTTGTCTTCATGTTTATATTTATATTTATTAATGTTTTTTATTAAATTCTTCCTCCCACAGCATAGTTTTTACATTTATTCTGTGCAACAGTTTCTTACAGTATTTTTGTTGCTGCCAGTGCAGGTTCAGGCTAGAATCCAGTGAATGTATCTGTGTGTATTGCTGTGCACAGCAGTGGCTAAAATGAATTAGCTTAGCTGTGACTTTAGAGAAAAATGGGCTCTATCATCAAGTCAGATAAGTTTTATATGATGGGATTATTGCATCCTTTTATTAATTCTTATGATAATTAAATCATAATGTTCTTGTGCATCAAAATTTTTAGTTTTGAGAACATGAGATGGTTTCAATAAGTTGCTGATTTTTTCTGTTGTGACTTCACAGAAATCTGAAGGGAGCTGGCTTTAATTGTTGCATTCTCAAAAGCTATAGAAATACCATCCCTTTTATGTGTAAACACAACTGCACTGTTGAAACCAGCAGCTCCCCTAATGAGAGCTGGTTTTCAAATCTGACTTGGGGAAACATTCGCAAAGTGATGTGTTACATAGGGGGCATTTTGTGAGAGCAGCACCCAGCTGTGGTGCTTCTTGTTGTTCTTGGGTTGTCCTCCTATTTGCTGTTTCAGGCTGGGCACTTAAAATGCTCTCCTGAAGGCAACAGTTACATGAGGAAAAAAGCTCAAGAGAATTTGCATTAAAATTGTTTTTAAGCAAGAATTGCATTTTCAAGTCTGGATGTGATTGGTTTATGTTGCAAAGCAATAGAAAAGCACATAGGTGGCATATCGCATATTTGGTTTCTTTATCTCTGTCTTACACTGAGGCCAACTGCATGAGGTGAATAATACTGTATTATAAAAAAAAAAGGTTTTTAGCCTAGGAGGTTCAGGCATTACTTAGTGAACACAGGCAAGTCTCCTCCCAGTCTGGTTTGTTGGAATTCTACTAAAATTCTGTGGCCAATTTGCACTTTTTGTAGAAATACATAAAAAGATATAAAGGAAGAATAAATAAGTTTTTAAAGAGCCTTGCAGTCTCTTTACATGAGACTATCATGGGTCACATCCTAATAGAGACTTTCAAGAAGTTCCACACCAATTCAAAAACTACTGCAGTCTGTGTTATATCTCAGGGTAATTTATTTGCCTTCATAAACAGCCACAATATAAATTTTGGAAATGTTAGTAGAGGCAAGTCAAATAATTTTAGGAATGTCTTTCTCATCATCATAAAACGCAAAACTTCCTATTACAAAGTAATAGTGCCTATGCAAAGTTGGTTGCAAAATGTATCATGAGATACATTTATCATAGTTTATATAAAAGTAAATAAAAACAAAATAGAGGGGAAAAATATGTCCTGGAATAAATGACACTGCAGTATTTCTCATGACTTTTTTTATATCATGCATAGTTTTCATTCTTTAAAAATTGTTTTGTCAGCTCTATTGCATATCTTAATTACTTATTTTAGTCCTAGGAGTAACTATTTTTCTGCTATATTATATCAATACCCGCTTTTTAGTGCAGGAATACATTATTTGAAAAAAATGTATATTCTTCCTGTGATAATTTCCCTTATCAACTATTAAAATCTAATCAAAGAAGTTTTAATTTGAAAAACAATTAAGAAAAGAGTATAAGGAAAATGGCTGTTTTTCCAAAAGTTGAAAAAATTCAGAACAAACAATGATATGAAGCTGCAAACAACATGTCCAATTGCAAAAATGTAAACAGAAGAGGTAGAATTTAGAACTACATGAAAAGGAGTAGGGATAGTAAAGAGAGGAGCTAAATGCTACACATTCAAAAATAATCTTACAAGTACATCCAAGATCTGTGGAAAGGAAATAAAACTGTTTGTAAATACTTTCCTTGGCTGGAGGAATTTGTTCAGACATGCAAATTTCTCAGATATTTTGTGGTTCATAAAATGTTTTCCTACAGCCATGAAGATCTTCCATTTTGTTAATGCCTTATTGCGTATTTCAAATGTTGTCTCATCTTTATTTAAAAAACCACTTTAAATAGGCCAGGAATATAAACCTCAGTATTCTCTACAACCATTGAACCTTGTGTAGCTCCAGTGCTTTGCCTTTCTGGAGGAGAGCAGCAGGAGGATGGTGCTTCCTTGGCCCACGGTGCCACAGCTGGAGAGGACCAGGATGTAGAGTGCAGAAATAACTCAGTGGAAATGTGTCGCGGTTTGGACAGGTGTTTACCAAGAAAGGCGGGAGCCTCCCTTGGAATGAGAAATGTGAACGCCCCTTCCCTCCGAATTAGTAATATTTTGAAATCAAGGGGCTCTCAGGCAAAGACAGGGAATAGGAATAACAGATCTTTACTAAGTATTTATATGNGAGGGGCCGCACCCACATGGCCGCTGGGCTCAGCCATTGTCTTCCCTAAGTAGCGGCTCATTTGCATTTCTAAAGAGGAAAAAATTTCTCTAAAAAACGTCGACAAAAGGTCTATACAAGGAATGGGCAGCACTACTCCTAAATGACCTACTCAGTGCATTCTTCTGCAGAAAGCATAATAATAAAGTGAAATGGGAGTCTGAGAGATCACCTACTTTACCCCACCTCATCTAATAGACCCATCATCTCTCGTAGCTTTCTAACCTGCAGGTACAGCCCTTATCCTTTTTTACCATTGAAGCTTTCTACCTCAGAGTGTGGTAAGTGTGTCCTTCAGGTTCATTCCTGTAGAAACACTGTCGGCCTGATTATTCCCCAGTTCATGCCTGTGCTGCTGGTTATTTCTCTTTTTTTCTGGAAATCGTGCCATTTCCTGCTGTGTCCAAATGCTATTCAAGTGGTTCCAACTATAATGGTATTCTCAAAAATACTAATTTGTCACTTTTTTGTGATATCTTTAGGTTTATGACAGGTCTTTTATCATCCAGTTATGCTACAGAGAAGCTACTAAAGAAGAAAGAATACAAAGAATACAGTAAAATTGAGAAAGTAAAAAAACCAACCTCCTTTTTTTTTTTTAATGAAGGAGCAGATCTGGGTTTTTATTCAGAAAAACAAATAACTTGTTTGAAGAGCATAGTGAAAAGTAGACTTGGATAACTCAGGCTGGACCTATATTTATCTGTAGATACACAAATCTACTAAATCTCATTTCCTTTAGAGACTGGATACAAGAGTGTCTCAGATAAGCACTACATTTGCAATCAAAGTGTGTCTTTAAATCTCTGACATATCCAAACTTCCTTTTCTGATTCTTTGGAATAAAATAGCAGAATCTTTAGCATCACTCAGCTTTGCAAGAGCATATTTAACACAGAGGTCTCCTCAGCTTTATTCTTCTTTAGCGGTTTCAGACAGTGAAGGATAAGAAATATCTATTTAGATAATAGTATATTTTTCAAGTGTTGCAATATAAATTTTCCACTTATTCTCTAGCTTAGAAAATGAAATGCTAAAAAGCATGGCCCTTTTCCATCAAAGTGAAATACAGTTTTATTTGAAGTTCATTTCTTAGATTTGATGTGAGGAAAAGACTGTAGATCTGTTTGTCTGTCATCTTCCATTAATTCCATGTCATCTGAATTCACTCTAATTTTGTATCCATGTTTTATATCAATAAACCCTAAACCCTCTCTTTTTGATTTATCAGTTTTAGAGTTTTGGAAACTCCATTACTCTCTCAGTTAAACACATGAATGTGTTCATACATGTGCATGGTCACTTAGCCTTTAAGAAAAATAAGGAACTTATTTCCTTTATTACAGTCAGCTACACAGAGAATCAAACCACATGAAAAAGACCACATTTTTACACAGTCATTGAAGTAAGATTTCTGCCTGGAGATCCAGTCCAAAGCTTTACAGTGTTTCAGGTCTGGCCTAAGAATCCAAAGGAGACTCTCTTCACTTCTCTCTCTTTTTGTTTTGGTTTGTTTGAGGGTTTTTTTGTTTTGTTTTGTTTTGAGAAAACTTTTTTTAAACAGCATTTTGTGTGAATGAACTTTTCTGAACTATATTCCTTAACAAATTCAATAATAAAACCTATCAGTTATTAACTTGGCAGCTTTTATAATACAGATTTTCATACTCCCTGCATTTTATAGTATTGTATCTTTTGAAATCTTTAAAGCATGTCCAAAATCAAGCTTTTATAATAGATATTTTTTATGACACACAGAAAAAGCACTCTAGATTTTCAGGTTTAATTATGTAAATTTCTCTTAACATTCAGAAGATAAAAGGGTATTAAAATTAACATAGTCATCCAGCTCCTGCATTCCAAAACCTCTACTTTTAGGAATAAGCCCTGCATTAGACAAATAACAGGAAATTTATTTTGTGTCTTTGTTCCCAAAAATTTGGTCATTACATTTAGGAACCTGACAGACACTGTCACTATCCTGCTAAAGGATAATGAAAGGAAAAAGATTTTCTACTGTGTGATACAATGAAGACTCATTGCTTTCAAAGGGATGAGAATCTGGGCGAAACCAAAAATCAATGAAAATGGCAGTGGGCCTCAACAGGAAAGAACAATAGGTTTTCCAATTAGGAATATGATGAAAACAGTCTTGTCACACCTGCTTCATTTCTGACTATTGCACTGTATATTTTTTCTACAACTTTTTGAAGACTGAACATATTACAGAAGGAAGGATGGAACCCCAAAGGGTTTGCAGTAGCAAAGTCAGATAGGCTTGGGATTTCCTAAGATCAGTTTTGTCCAGAGAACCCACAGCCTCTGGGTGAATAACGCTCCGTTGTTGGTGAATTGAAGTTACTAAGCTTTGCAGAATCCTGCCAGCTCCCCAGAGAAAGATGTGTTCAAAGAAAAACAAGTTTTTATTTCCACGAAGAACTTGTGGACATTGTTGTCTCTACTTCCAGCAAACTTTCCCAGATGAAATTAATTCTGGATAAACAAAAATAAGCAAATTTCTCTGTCAGCTGCTGATAGTTACATACAATCTTATGTCATTAATGCTGCACATCTCCTGTCCAGCTGGTCTTTGAGGACAGATCCCTTCCTGTTTGAGGACACATCCCTTCCTGCCTGAGGGATGGTCTTTCTCTGGTCCTTGCACATTTCTTAGCATATGGTCAGGCACAAACATTGTCCTCAGTGCACATAAAATGTCTTAGATGTTAAAATTAAGCTGGGTTATCTGTCTTCAGGTACCTTATGGAACAAATGGATGACTCATTTTATCTTTTGACAGGTAAAAGCTGAAACAGTTCAGTTCATTTAAGGGAAGAAGCTAAAATGGCTTTGCACTAAAGAAAACCTTGTGCTACTTATGAGGGACAAATTATTAGACCCTCTTACGCAAGCAAAAATTTGAACTAAAGTTTAGTAATTCTTGGAGTTCCTTAGGATGATCATATATCCTTTTCTGCCATCTGTGCCATTGGCATATAGTTTATAATTCTGGTAAAATCTGGTGTGAAGTGATCTCATTGCTAAAAATGAGGGAAATACCAGAGAATGTTTTTTTATGTCAGTAAGACTGTGGTCTTGCTGAAACCTTATCAGAGAACACTGAGAGTAATGCATCTGAGAGGGATGAGAATCTCCTCTATTTTTTTGCTAAACATACTCAGATATGAATTTATATTTACTATCTGCAATGCTAAGTTACTGAATTTACATTAAGTTATTTTGAGAGTCTAAACTCTTAATGGTTACTTTGCAGTGAATAATTATGGGGACCAACATTAAGCACGAAACATTGCAAATCTAAAATTACAAAACCTGGCAGAGAAAATGTATCAGATGGGCTTGTCAAGAAGAGAACAATGAATGTTCTACTAATATGTAACTGTGGTAGAATGGCACCAAGAAGACTGAGGCAATTAAACATTGAAAGTTAATAATATGATGCCGAGACAAGTCCTCTGCCTCATTTACATTGTCAATCTAACAAAATAAAAAGAAATAAGCCTTGATTAAGCAAAGCTGTGCCCAGAGTTAGAGCCTAACATGAATCCTGCTTCAGGCTTACCAGGACACCCTGACTCCAGACCATAGGGACCTGTCAGAATTTCTTGTGTCCAGTCTGGTGTCTGTGAACTGAACTGTGCAACCTCGGTCCTTCCAAAGTGAGATCAGACTAAGGCTTATTTTCTCGTGCTGAAGGCTGGTTTTCCTTGGTATTTGGGATTATTAAAAATATTTCAACTGTGTGGGCTCTCTTTGTGGTTTTAATTTCCTTTTATTTTCTTTTGTTTTCTTTTGTTTTCTTTTGTTTTCTTTTGTTTTCTTTTGTTTTCTTTTGTTTTCTTTTGTTTTCTTTTGTTCCTAAGACCAGTACTTTAAGGTGGTTAATCTCACTTGTCTGAAACTCATTCTTGGAGGAAATAGAGTATATTTTAGATTAAAGATTAGATTAGAAAACATACTTTGAGATGAAAATTTCTATGTTAGTCACAGTACTCATTTCACAGCCCAAATTTTTCTCAGTGCAGCTTACAAGGACAGCTGTCTCCCCCTCATATTAATTTGTGTTTGATTTGACTTGGGTACAGACTTCTTTCCTGGCAGGACAATACTGAAGACCACATCACTGGAAATGCAGTGCCTGCCCAGCCAAAAGCACATAGCAGAAAGCAGAGCCAGATGCCTTGAAATGGACCTGAACATTACTGTGTTCAAGGAAAGAAACCTGGCACTTAAAGGCTGAAGTAGTTGCCTGTTAAAATTTAAAACAAGGCTGGTGGACAATTCTGCCATTTGATTTAAAAGAAATGTAGACATTTCAACTACTGCTTATCAGTTCTGCCACGTAATTGTTCATGTTCATTTTAAATAAATACATCTGCCTTTTGAATAGTATCCCAACATCTTATCATGGGAAAACCTGGTTGTGTTCATGCTGTAATTAATAGCAGCACAACAGGCTCAGTTAAACTTACTAAATAGAAAGCAAGAAAACTCTAATACACCTGCACTCAACTCTAGAGCACATATTTAGAATGCACTAAAAGTTCCTTGAAAATGTGCATTTTAATCTTCAGCATGGTACTTCTCAATATCTTTCTTTTGCTCTTACTTTCTCACATCTTTTTTTTCCCTTCAGCTCAGAGTGTTTCAGAGCATCAGAGAATTGCCTTGGATCTCACTGGTAGAAATTTTATATCAGGCTGTGCTCTGAATGTGCTGTTGCTAAAGGGCACTTGGAGATGCTTGGAGGTGC
The DNA here is from genome assembly GCA_013398075.1 of Notiomystis cincta. Lineage (NCBI taxonomy): Eukaryota > Metazoa > Chordata > Aves > Passeriformes > Notiomystidae > Notiomystis > Notiomystis cincta. Next base: position 242,674 of record VZRX01017014.1, read on the forward strand.
ACATAAGAGCAGTGGAGGATGCAGTGACATCCACTATGCTCCAGGTGAGAGCTTGATGGAATAAACTGTATCTTCAAAACTGTCTGCAGGCTTTTCTGCCGAGAAAAGCTGTAGGAACACTACAAAGCAGACCCAGGAACAAGAGGATATAATCCTCACATTTGTCCCCAGCCCTCTCTGATAAGTACAGTATACCCAGTCAAGAGCTCCCACAACAGCAAGGTGAGTAGAAGTCTAAAGACTCTAAAAAGTCACCTTCACCTTGATCAACACAATGCCTTGCGTGTGTGTGTGTGTGCATGTGTGCAATCTGATTTGAAGCCAAAAGAAAAGGCTGATGTCTTAAAACAGCTTCATAAACACCTGAAAATGGAATAATTTCTTCTCTTTATATAAAAGGAAATATATCTTTCAAGGAATAATATCTTGCATTAGATCAGAAAACGATGGAAAAATAAAAAAAAATTAGTGATTGAGCCAACAGGTTGAATTCAAAGCATAACATCTCGATTCTTTCATTCCGTTATTTGTGTTTATCTCATATCAAACCAGTGGGATTTACAGTTACAAGAACTGGATCCATACTTCCTTTTGTGCAGCTTGTTTTGTGTCAGTGTTACAGAAATGCCTACCAGTGTTTCAGGATTGCTGTCAGGTTGTTTTGTTTTTTTTTTTTTTTTTTTTACACTCCCCCTAAATACTGGGTTTANTAACATCTCGATTCTTTCATTCCGTTATTTGTGTTTATCTCATATCAAACCAGTGGGATTTACAGTTACAAGAACTGGATCCATACTTCCTTTTGTGCAGCTTGTTTTGTGTCAGTGTTACAGAAATGCCTACCAGTGTTTCAGGATTGCTGTCAGGTTGTTTTTTTTTTTTTTTTTTTTTTTATTACACTGCCCCTCAAATACTGGTTTATCACAAAGAGGAATTCTGTTGTCTCCAATTTTTGGGTAGTAGGTAAAGGAAATAACTGAAAATGAACCCCAGGCTTGTATACACCAACAGAGCAGCAAGTAAACAAGAATGTGAGCAGTGCAAGCCAGAGGCAATGGAGGGTAACTCATCCAAAACACTCATTTCTTGTGTGTGACCAGAATCCTGAGCATTCAGAGCTGGGAGGACGAGAACTTTTTAAAGCTTTACCAGCTATATCCTTAGCTCCTTCTTTTCTCTGGATCTGATAAGTGGCTCTGCTATGAAACACTGGGAAAAGATTGAAAAAAAATCAAATTTTAAATTTTTTCCTTTTCTTTTTTTAGACTACTGGAGATGTATTTGTACTATGGGAACAAAGAGCACAGCTCTAGTTAACATCTGGAAGTTAAAATAAAAACCACCTTGAGGCAACAATATAACTTTTACTACTCTTGGCACTAAAAATGTAATTTAATTTCCACTTACTGAGTCCTTTCGTTGATCTCCTGATTTCTCTTCATCTTCCAGTAGTCACTGCTTTAAGGTGGTGCTTTTCACACAGCTTATTGAGTCAGTTTACTTAGCTTGTTGCCTTGTAAAAAACTCCAATAATGTTACTTTTCTTGGCTGCATTTGAAATAAAAATAATATATGTAACTATTTTTGCTTCTATTTATTTGTAGACAGACAGAAAAAGATACTAATTTATCTATTTTCCTGTATTTCTTTGCTTCAGATCAACAGGATGTATACAAAGGCATTGAAAATGAAAGGACAACTTTAGGAAATTCAAACCTGCATAATTTGAGAATCTGGGAATTCCACATTATTTAGGATGAGTTTCTTTTTAACTTATAAGCTTCTAACTACCTTAGAGAAAAAAAATTACATTATTACTTTGATTCTTTTTGTTTTCACCACAAATCTTTTCTGCTAGCTAATTAAGTTCTGCCTTTCTTCTGTGAGAGCCTGAGGCTTCTTCAATTTAAATTCTCATTTCAGTTCTTCCTCCTCTCTTTTGCCCTCCATTAATCAAGATAATTACCATTAATGATAGTGTGCATGTGGGGGGGAATACAATTTCTTGGATACAATTTTTTTTTGATTGATGTTAAATAAACAGTCGTCAAAACACTGTTTCTGTTACAGCAGACAGACTTTTAAATTTTTCATTTTTATAAACAAACTTACCAAATTTCTGCCAAATCTTATACAGAAAAATAGACCAAAAGGTAGCCAAATTAAAAGGCAGCTGATATCTTCTGAGAAATTCATGACACACACACAGGCAAGCAAATCTCAGTCATCACTGTACAGCAATTTGAAAAAAAATCCTAACAACTTTACATTTGCTGCTGTTGTTGTCTAGGATAGTTACATGTGACAGTTCTTTGAGGTCATCTGAATTTCTGGATGTATTACTGTATACCTAGGAAGATAAATAAAAGATCTTCCCCAAAGGAGACTCCATGCTGACTACAAAATGCTATAAATATGGAAAGTAAGCAATAAACACTGAAAAATCACAGTCACTGCCAAATGAAATTGCCATTCATTTCAGGGAGGTGGATTTCACTGCCTTTTCCAAAAAAAAGTGTTAATATTGAAAAGTTGCCACGTTCTCTTTTAGTCTGACAATGTAGTCCTAAGGGAAGCATTTATTTACTTTCACCAAAGTACCATAAATATCCAGAAATCAAGAAAGAGCTGTGAGAATAAATAATATCTTACATTAGACCAGCAAACAGAGATGGAAAAATAGAGCATGCAAAATATTTTTCAAGCTTACATCTCAGAAACACTGAAATTTAAAATGTTTTCACTGGGAAAGGTGATCACCATGTCAATCAAGGCAAATATTACTGGTTCAGAATCAGGCAGAAAATTAAATTATAATTATGTAACTTTTACTTACATGCTGAAATACATATTTTTCTTTCCCTTATTTTATTTTCCCTTATTTTTACTTTCTCTTGCATTTCACATATAGCCTGAATGCTCAGGGTCCCATACCACAGAAACCAAATAATAGGAAGGCTGCTGTGTGACTGACTCTTTCTCCAAGATATGGATCAGACTAGAGCACACACCTCAGCTCTTCTTCCTTTTTATTCTGCCCCCTTAAATGATTAGAATATAATAGGGAGTTCTGCATGCTGTAAAGTCTGTAAAGTCAGAAGCACTCTGTCACATTCATCAGTGTTAAGAGTGTAGTTTGCAATGAGTCTTATGTGCATCAACTGACCTTTGAGAGGGAAATCAAGTGCTAGTAATTCTCAGGCAGAGAACAGGTAACAAATAAAAAGGGCATGATGACATTGTTTGGATCCATGATTTGCCCATGTCCTGAAGGTACAGTTCTGATCCTCTCTGCAGAATTAGTGAGAGAATTGAAAAGCAAGCTAAATAACCTGCTTGCACTTGTCTGGCTGCTGAGACAGCCCACTCAGCCTGCCAACCCAGTGGAGAAATAGTCCAGCAAAACTGAATGTCATTGACCCACGTGGCAGGGAAGGGGCAGAAGGCTCATTCTTTTAAATCAATCAATAATGGTTTATGTCGAATTTAAAGAATAAATTAGATGTCCTTCTTAACTTTCATGAAGATATTTAAGATTGATAAAAACATGTGAAATTTTAGAGTGACACTACTTACCTTCAGTATTCTTCCCTACAACAAAGCTGAGAGTAGGCAGAATCAAATTTTCATATCTGCTAGATCTTTTAATGCTACTGCAGCAGCATAGAAGAGATTGTAAAGCAGATGTAAATTATATTGGCACACACATTAAGGTGATGTTACATTAAGATAATGTCAAGAGCCTTCAGAGTAAATGGAATACTGGTTTCAGCTATGGCTGGTAAGTGTATTCAATTATATTAGTCAGCACCACATTAAACAGACAAGGACTGTCAGACATTATGGAATAAGTCAATGCTTAATTAAGGAGGCATAGAAAAAATTGTTTGAACAATTGAATGTTGTCTGGGCATATATTTCTTCTAATTTCTATTTTTTGTTACATTTTTAGATAAAATCTTGTTGGTTTCTTCTGGGATACTGGACTAGGTGCAAGTACTGTGTGGCAGATTTTGGTGAAGAAACATTAAATACAGTAATTTTTTTTACATTTTGGAGGAGGTCACTAACTCATTTTTCCACTTTAAGGAGCCTTTCACAGAATCCTGTCTTGCTCATTTTACCAAATTGTTATCAAACCACATATTCGGTAGGAACTGCTTCAGATTGTTTTTTCTGAAACTTTGCTTTCTTCTTTCCTGTAAAAATATTCTGTCACTTAGGAGAAATATTAATTAGACATTTTATTTATGAGCTAAATTGATGAGAGTTAAACCTTCCAGTATTAATTGCTGCATAAACAAGTAATTAGACGACATGCTGTTTTCTGATCAATGTGCTACTTCAAACAATAATAATCCCTGGGTGGTAGAGATGAACAAATCACAGCAAAATAGATGACAGTAGAAACAATATTTCCTCAGGCATCCAGTGATGCTCTAAGACATTATGTTTTTCAACAGGAAACCCAGAAGCAGCCCTAGAAGGCAAATATGCCACAGATTGCCCATTATATGTAATTGGAAACTCCAGTATTTGGTCTCCTGGGTTTACAAGAAGAAATACCTTTTTATTTTGGATATAATCCAGATGAGTCAGTATCCCTACCCACCCAGTTCTGAATGACTGCTCCCCTACATATATATAAAGATAGATATATATATATATGTGTGTGTGTGTTTGTGTATATATGTGGATGGGTGCATATATATGTGGATGTGTGTGTGTGTATATATATATAAAATTTATTTATTTAAATACATATAAGTATATATATATTGATATATTTATTATAATATATATATATAGAGAGAGAGAGGGAGATCTATGTAGAGATGTAAAATACAAAGATGCTACCACTTCATAAATCATGCTATTATTAAATTTGACAGTCACTAAACTGCTAAACCAAATGTTAGTATAGTGGGGAAAGGACAAAAGATAAGACAATGGCTTGTCTTAAGACTCTGACAGTTTGGTTATCAAGCTAAAATAATCAGACACACACAATGGATGTTGCAGTGACACAGTCCAGGCCTTTTGCCCAGATTCTCCCCACTAATTTTAGCTGCCTAAAAGTTAGGTGTCTGATCTAAGCTAGCTGTCCAAGTGTCCTTAGTACTCAGGAGAGATAAAGGCACTTCTGGAGGGTGATTCATCTGGCTTGTTTTACAGAAGTGCTTATTGCACGCCTGTGTTGGTTTAGCTTAGTAACTGAGTTGTTAGGGCTTAAATAAGCACCTTCGTAGTGAGCGTGGCAGGGGGTCATACAAACTGTCAGTGCTGGTCATGGCCAATTCACAACGCTGAAAGCAATTACAGCCGAGGAGGAGAAGTAATTTTTGAACAAAGTCTGTATATTTCAGGTGTGATGACACGAACTGAGGAAGCCTGGATCCTCCCAGATCTCTGCCAACAATGCGTGAGCGCTGGCTGCAGCGCTTGTCACGTACGTGGCAGGTACAATGCCACACTCATCTTCTGGGACAGGGGGCTAGGGTGGCAGTCTCCTCTGCAGGTAGATTTCCTGCTTCACCTTGGCTGCTGCATTTTCATTTGTTACCCACTTGGGGTTATCTTACCCCTGGCAAACTGAGGGAAAACTGAGCTATGGGTTCAAATATTAGTGGGGCTATGGACGAAGGAGACACACACACATACAAATGAATGCTTGTCATGGTCACAGAAACCTTCTTTTCATAACAGCTCATGCTTACAGGAGTGGGGCACCTCTCCTACAAGGAAAGGCTGGGAGGATTGGGTTTACTCAGCCTGGAAAAGAGATGTTTTTGGAGTGACCTAATTGTACCCTTCCGGTACCTGAAGGGATCCTGTAGGAAAGATGAAGAGGGGCTCTTTACAAGTGCAGGTAGTGACAGGGCAAGGAGGAATAACTGAAAGAGTAGGTTTAGGTTAGATATTAAGAAGAAATTCTTTACTGTGAGGGTAGTGAGGTGTCAAAACAGGTTTCCCAGAGAAGTTGTGGATGCCTGATCCCTGAAGTGTTCAAGGCCAGGTTGGATGGGCTTTGGAAGTGGTCTATGGCAGAGGGTGTTGGAACAGGATGATCTTTCTTGTTCCTTCCAACTCAGGATTTTATGATTCTATGATCCTGTAAAAAGGTAACACTTCTTTAAAAAAAATGAGATGTTCTAAACCCACAATCTAGTGTTTAATCTTCTCTGTCTGCCACACTAATTAAAAATGCTTTGGCTGGCCTGCTTTCAGCTTCAGGTAAGGCTGATGTTAATTAGAAGCTATCATAATCTTAACCACAAGACCTCCAACACTACTCAAATGGAAAAATTTGCACACTGATACCAAAAGCTGTGAGTTTTATGCAGAGGATGATGTAAAATATATAAATGAAGAAAGAAGTAAGTAGGAAGGATTAAGGGCAGTCAAAAGAAATTTTCAGTTATTTAAAAAAAAGTGGACTAGTAGCATCAGCATGTCATGAGGTACATATTGTGGAGATGCTGATAACAATTCAATGAATCTTATGTTCTGAATTTATGTGAAAACAAACAATTTCTGTTGAAGAAGACTGATTAATTAATGTGTGCTAATTAAACTGTGGCTCAGAACAGGGTGATCAATAACAACAGATGTTTCTAAACCAGCAGCTCAAGAGGATTTCTAAACCAGGAGCTGTCCAAGAAGATCCTTGTGCTGACAGAAGACCAGCATTGCACCACTAGTCAACAAAACTGAAAAAGATACATAAAAGTTATTTAGTCCATCAGCCACTGCATTGATCCTGGACAAAGTGAAGAAATTACTGCTGCAGGTGTTAGGAAAGATGAGGCTGAGAGGACTGAGGAGCAAAGTATCTGAAGGCAAATCTTAGATCTACAGACTCAGTAAAGCTCCTTCCTGGGATCTTATCCAGTCATAATCTTTCAAAAAAATTATATCTGTCCATATTCTTTATAGGATAAATTGAATATTGGAAAGTTGATGTACCTAGCAGCCCAGTTTGGGATTCCACAAAAGTCATGTACAGTAAAAGATACTAAATTAGAACACCTCTAAGAGGGGTCAATGGCTAGCATTTCTAAGGCAAAATCCCAAAGCCAAGTAAGTTTGTTACCTAGACAAGATTTGAAAGGCTTAAAAACCCAATGGCTCATCATCAAAATAGCACAAAACAGCTGAGCAAAAATGTAGGAAGAAATATTACACAAGCTCCAGTCACTCCTGGATGTTTTGTTCACTTTACAGACCATCTGAACTCCTCTTCAATACCAACTTCACGAGCTGACTTTGCTAGCAAAGTAAACGTGATAAAAGAACAGCCTCTATGTGCTTTCACAGCTTTAAGGATGTTCTTTGCTGCTAGCACAGTTAATTCTTGATGACATGCAAGTTTGGTTGATAAAGGTATTATTGATGTAGCAGTCTTGTTCCTGCAAGGCATTTGACTTAGTGTTGCATGACATCTTGATTAATTATCCAGGGCAGTACAGTATCACCATGGCACTAATGAATTTAGGACAGATTAAATTACAAGTCCCAATAGTAATTATAAATAAGAAATTATTACTGAGTGTTTGTTCTTCTTGTGATACCCTGCAGAGATTTTTGGCCTCCAATGCTTAATGATTTTTTCAGTGTGCAGAAACAAAATTAAGTATTGGTGATGAAGTTCTCAGTTAAGATGGAAAATTAAGTGTTGAATTATAGGGTGTTTGATTATGAAGGGAATATGTATTCCCAACAACTCTGTTTCTACATGTGCTGTGGAATGCAGTCTATCAACAGCTAAAATCAGATAGAGGAGTGGATTGCTCTCTGCAGATCTGTAAAGGATGGTTTGAAATCAGATTTCTGGTGTGGTTGAGACGAAACTGTGAGTATTGTGCTTGAAGCTCTGAAGCTCGTTTAAATCCTTTTTAAGCACTATAAATCCAGCTACAAAAAATAATAAATTGTTTTCAGTGTGGTTAATGATCTGAAATATCTCACTGCAGGCTGATGAGTGCTGTGGCCATCATGAAGAGGGCAAGGTGAAAGCATGGCAGAGGAAAGGGGTGCTGGGGAGGGCAGGACCATGGTGACCGAAAATCACAGCATCTCCCGTGAAACTCTCTTGTCACAGAAAGGTCCTCAAAACTACATCCTCAACACGAGTTATATAACCTCATAATTTTTATTTATTTACTTGTGAGGATAAACTCATGCAATAAATGCATGCAGAGCTAACCTAGCTCTCACTTGAAAGCAAACTGGAGAGCCTGGTTTTAGCTGGGAGTGCCAACACAAATAAGTCACAAATGTTCTACAACAGGGTCTATTAGAAGATGACAGCAAAGTTCCAAGAGGTGTCTTCAGGGCCTGGAAATCTCTGCAGCATGGCTGCATTTGCTGCCCTGTTTGCAGCTGTGCAGCTCTGCTGGCTGGAGCTGGCTGGGGGCAGAGCTGTCACGGCCGATCACAGGCGCACAAGGTCACAGCCTGCTGACACAACAGTCCCAGTGGGGCTGGTTTCACCCAGGGCAGGGCTACAGCTGAACATACAGCCTGACATAATTCAGCTAAAGGAGCTTGACTGTGATTCTATTTAGGAGCCAAGAGCACCTGCTGGTTTTTTTTAATTTTTCCATTTTCATATCATTTCAACTCTGTTGGTTCCATTGGAGGTAATCCCTTTGAAAACAGATTGTGTGAAATGTGGTTCTAGTTCTGTCCCTTAGTGGATAGAAGGTTAGTGGAAAGCCCACATGAATATAACAGTTTGCCTCTTGAGGAGTGATTCTTTCAAAGGAGAATGTTCCAATGACAAAGCATTCCACAAAATACTGTACCAGCCTAGATCTGTACAGAATAAATCCTCCTGTGTGACTATCAGTCTGAGAATACACGATTAATTTAGCTCACAGGGACATCTCAGATTAAGCCCTCTCCCTGTGACATTTAATTATACCAGTTAGTGAAGCAAAACTTTAATCTAAGTGATACTAAGATAGAAGTAGAGAGTAAACTGAGAAGTAAGATTGCTATGATCTAACTGGTAAATATTTCTTTGTCTTGAAAAAAGTGTTTGAAAATTAATCTGATGTTAGGTGGCTTCACAAAGAGGTGCAGAGGTGAAAATTTTGCTGACTGCATAGGAAATGGCAAAGTATTTACGCATTCTGAATGAGAAAGACTGAAGATAAGTGGCATGTATCTTCTTCAAAGATAAGTAAGCTTTATTAATAAAGCTGAACATCTCTCAGTAAAAGAGGAGATGATAACTTTTGTTTTGGTGAGGTTTTTTGTCACTTGTCCTTTCGACTTGCCTTGGTAACTCCATGGTAACTGAGGAGATAAAGGAGAATTGTTAGAACTAATATTTAATGTGTTCAAAAAGTTAAAAGTTTCATAACACAGCAGTGACTTACCTCAGAGCAATTTTCAGTATCATAGGACTGAAGTTTTCTCTTCTCCTTTATATAGACTTTGGAAAATTATTATTCACAAATCAACCACAATATGACGGTTCCATCATTTAGGTTTTAAAAAAAGAATTAGAGCATGCTTAGAAACTGTTAAAGGTACTTATAACAACCTGGAGAGGCAACAAAAAAATATAAGCACTTTTTTTAAACTAAAACATAAGTAGAAATGGCATTTAATTTTTTATGGTAATTTTTTTACCAAATTACAGGTATGCAGGTGGAAGAGTGAGCTTAGAAATAATTTTGTATTTCTAGGGCAAGATTCTCATAGTACTGACCTTTTGATACATTGTTTCGTTTATTTTGCTTTCATATTTTATTTCACTTGTGCAAAATACACTGCCAAACGTAAACCTTTCTTGACTCATAACAGATCCTAAGTGATGTGGGACAATCTTTTTTAAAGCAGAAAATATTAACTGAACGGCTCATTGCCTGAAGTCCTGCACTGTGCTACCAAGGTCAATTATGGGATGGGCTGGTCGAAACTTCCAGCTTGATCCTTTTGAAAGAGATGATCCTCTCCTCTCCTCTCCTCT
>VZRX01017016.1:333-36302 GCA_013398075.1 Notiomystis cincta
TTTCCTGCGGCGGCTGAGTGAGTGAGCTCGGGCCGGGGGCTGTCGCCTGCTCGGGGCCGCCGGAGCGAGTTTGGGATGGGTTGGACAGCACGGGAAATGACGAGCGTCGCTGCCGGGTCCCTTGGAGCGAGAGCCCTGCGGGGAAGCGGGAGCCCTGGCGTAGGAGAGTCCACTGTAAAGCCCATCGCTGGAGGCCACAAAGGGGAAAAGTATGTGGGAGCCTTTTTCCCCGTGTTTCCAGGCCTTGGAGGGTGCGAGGAGCAATTAGAAGGAGACAGCGTATTGTTTCGCAGTATTAGCAGGTTCCCCGGAATCACAGAATTGCTAAGCAGGGATTATATAGCAGGATTATGGAGGGGTCGGGTTTTACTGTCTGGATTTCTGCAATCTGCGTGCTCGGTGACTAGTACCATGTACTTTGCCTGCGCTCCGATATTTATTGTTGAAGGTGACTTTTGTCCCAGTCACGACAGCCCTTAGCTGCTCTTCTGTTACCTTTTTTGTCCATTGGCTGCGTGTGCTCTGCACCCTTTCCCCTCTCTTCATTCCTTCCTTTGCATGCCGATCTTTGGTCTTTTTTGCAGCTTCTCGTTTTAAGTTCTTCAACCGTTCCCAGGCCAGAGGTGCACCTGGAATAGCTTTTTTATTTTATTTTTTTTTTTTGCCATTCTGGGGAAACCTGTTAGTTGGTAACTCTTAATCCCTTGTTCTCCTAGCGATGCTGGGAGGGAGGAACCGAAGAATACTCTGTTGCTTATTGTAAGCCAAAGAGTGGCTAAGCCTCTTCTGCTGCTCTGCTTCATGTCTGAGAATCATTTGTCCTCTGAGGAGAGCTGTAGGGAACTCGGCAGCTTTCCTTCGGGAACCTGCCTCAACAGACACTAATCAGGAGTCCTCTTTGCAGCAAAGCATCAGCTTCTGCAATTTGGAAGAGGAATAGCTCTCCTTGTGCCATTGCTGGCTTTAACTACAAACAGGCTACTGTCACTCATAAACAATTACAAGATTTGGCAGCATGGCTGCTTTTCTTCTGGAAACAAAAATGAAGTCATGGGCACAGTGATGTGTACCAGGCAGTTGCTAAAAGGACTGGACTTTTTAAACAGGCCAGTGCAGATAAATACTGTAGGAAGTCACAGAATGCAGTAACTGGGGGAAAACACAACTGAATGCATCCACAGTCTTCTAAATAATTCAAAAATAATATTCCCTGTATAATATTTGCGAAATAAGCCCAGATCTTTTTTTTTTGGCCCTCTGCTATGCAGAAAGTTTAAACAGAAAATAATATCACTGTTGTGAATTTAAAAATCTTTCTGAGGAAAAAACCCCACAGATCACTTGGTAGTGAGCTGGTTTCACAAGAGTCTCAAAATATTTTTTCAGGAAACTGTCACAGTTCTGGAATTGGCATGGGGCTGCTGTATTCTGGTTTTGATGTGTAGTGTTGAAGTGAGAAAATAAGGAACAAAAGGATAATAGACAAGAAGAGGACAAAGAACGTTCTGGAGGAACAAAAGGTCCAGAAAATGGCGCAGTGTTTGGTTGCTCAGTGGAATGGTGAAGACCAGCAGAGATAAGCTGGCAGCAAATTACTGTGAGGGACTGCACTGGTTAGTGGGAAGATGGCAACTGGGATGAAACTGGGATTGAACTGGTAACCCAATGGTGTTCAGTTTGTTTAATATGTTCTTTTAACCTGCCATTTTGGACTCTCAGGATGGGCCTGGCACGACCTGGACGGACATAAATGTAAAATGTTTTGATTATGGGCAGTAATGTTGTTGGTTACCATCTGTTCACTTGGCCTCAACCTGACTATAAATGATCCATTTTATTTGTTTCCTGGCTTGATGTTTGTTTTGCTGGTGCTATGCTTTGTTGTATGGGATTACTTAAAGGACCCACTTGCAATAAATGTTTTTCAGTAAATCCTTACAACCCTCTGTCTCTGGTATAATTAAACTGATTTGCACTCGGATTATTTAGCAGAGCAGTTGAGACAAGAACGGTCTTCACATGAGTCAAGCACAGTTCTTCCGTGTGCTTAGAGAAGTGGGTCTGTCATGTTGGCGGTATAGTGTCAGTGTGATTTACAAACCTAAAAATATTTTAGTTACTTTGTAACAGTAGGTTGGGGCTTGAACAATGTCATCAGCCATAGAAGGAGATAAGGTGGAACCAAAGATGAGCGATGAGTGGCAGCTTTCACTGATACTCTGCAGAGAGGAGTTCTCAGGAAAGACCATCACTTTTGCCAGACAAGCTCTAACATTTTCCTGGCAGACATAAAGTTTCAGTCTGAAAGTTTGCACTAAGCCTGCAGACTTCATGAAGCTCTTGTAATTTGAGACGTGTCATGTTTTTATTGTGTTGCTGTGTTAACTCTGAAACCTGAGACTGATGATATGATGTCACCTTTAATTTTCACCGTGTTGAAAATCATTTGGTATGCTAGAAAGCAGGGCTATTTTGTAATGTTGCCTTTCATCTTTGTGTGGCATGCTGATGGCATAGCAGCAGCATCACTCCTGTGTTCGTTTTCCTGCCCAACTTTGTAGCAAAGGGCCAGTTATATATTTTTCCAGTGTGGTTCTTACCCTCATGAATATTCTTTGTCCTATGGAAGTGAAATGTGTTAATTTGATTACTTTTATTTTCTCTTTTTCAGCTAGCGAAAGTGTTAAAGACATCTTTGTTGGAGCCAGAAATGGACAATACAGGCTTTTAAAAATAGTCATTGACAATGGTTAGTCAAATTTTATTCTTTTTTTTTCTGGTTCTTTTAGGTATTTTCCTAGTCGTTTTGATGATTTGTATGTACAATTGTTTAAAAACGGAACTCTGCCAAACTTAATATTGCTAAGGTTTTTTCATACACAGAAGGTAAAATTTAAATTTTGGTGATCCTAAGCTTTTTTACTACAATGCTACTATATTTTTGCTTTTGAATTTTTCTCCCAAATGTCATTTCATATTTTACCAAGAACTGCTGTGTATTTCATATACATAATATAAATAAGCTTTTTCTTATCTCTTACTAAAGAAAGAGTAGAGGAAATGAAAATTTCCACACCTGTGTAGCATTTGGACACTCTGGTTACTTTCATTAGACAGAGAGCTAGCCTTACACAACAACCAGTCACCTTAGATGTAGAACTGTAAAATTTATCTGCCTTTTTAACCAGGATATATCAGTATGAAAGTGCTGCATGTAGAAAGTCCTGCTAAAGCAGATGTTGAGATAGTAATCTGGGTACATAGAAAATTTCTGTATAAATATGTAGCTTTATTTAAATTTTCAAAGTTAAAACTGTTTCTTAAATCTCAACATATATGTATAAATAGAAAATTACATAGTTTTGATCAGAACTTGAGTTTGATTTTTGAACTTCTTGGCAAGGGATATAGGCTGCAAACATTGAAAGATAGAATATATAATTACTTTTATTTTCTTTAATAGCAGTGTTGGTTGCATATTTCCTGGTTTAGTCCATCTTTTCAAGTATGTCAGTTGTCCACTTTGAAGTCATTTGTTCTAGACCTCATTCATTTACAGTACACTAAAAATCTGTTAGCTGGAGAAAGGTACATGTATGTACATACATAGACACGCTTTTATTGTTAGGTAAGTAACCTACTGTTACCTTCTTTGTGTTTGCTTTTCTTAGGAAATCTTCTGATATTTTAATATAGCTTTCTTTAAGGCAGTGGCAATAGATTGCAGGCAGGACTTTGTGATAGTCTCAATAGCACAAGGTAAATGCTGACATAACATTGTTTTGGGTTTTTTTTCCCATTAAGCAAGGCAAAACAATATGCTTTTGTGTATGTACTACTTCATAATATGAAATGAGGCCTAGAAATAAGATACAAATTGAAGACTTCCCCTGTTTTTTCATTCCCTATTTTTTCATTTTTGTGTGTATGTATACATGTGTATACACATATATATAAACATATAGATTTCATATATATGAGAAGCAGAATCCAGTCTTTGACACTAGTTTCTGCAGTTCAAAAAGAAACCTGTAAAACTCCCAGTATACTGGAGAAAGGGCAGTTGCCTCATCTGTCTTCAGGAGCTTTCAGATACAGATAATAGCCAACAGATAATGTTCAAATTATATTTTCTAATCTGAGTTACTAAGAGAAGAGATTTGCTGCTGGGCATGAAGTTCCTCTGGCTGTACCTTAAATCCAAGTCGGTATAAATCCACCTGGAGTTCAGAATTGGCAAGTACATTCTGAATACTCTTTGTTTAGGTACAATATCAGGTACTTTGGGTACTTTGCATCTAATTCAAAGAAGGGCCAAAGACCCTTGCCCTGAGCTGTTCATGTTCTGTGATTTACTGTGGCAGAATGCTTTGCTTGAAGTTTTGCTGTAGAGGCATTTGCGTGCTGTTGTACTTTTGTCCCAAGTTTTAGAAGTTAAAAAGGTGATTTGTATAGTAGCTACTATGATGGTCTTCACACTGCTGCAGGATCTCATTTAAACAAGGCATTTCTCTTCCACTTGTGGGGACTAGTATTTCTTAGGAGGCTGATAAATGTTTTGTAAGACAGTATACTAATACTTTCCTTTGAAAGCTGAGATGTGATGTATAAATAAGAGAAAAATCTTGTTGCTACAGCTGTTCACATAATTAAATACCATTGAAGTATTCTATACAGACTTAAGCCAATTATACATAATAAACAACTTCATTTAAAGAGACCATTGCTGTGAAGCTGTATTAGAAAGAGGTTTATCTACTTACATAGTCAAGTTAGTGATTAGTGCAAGCGTAGTCATTCTAAACTCTTCTCACTGTATAACTGAGTTATTGATTCCTCACAGGCAGTACAAATACTAATGTTGTAGCAAGAGCATCAGTAATTATAATTATAAAATTTGAAAGCTTACTCTTATTTATACCTAAGTATTCCAAATTAAGAAATAAACTGTTGTAAGACAGTTCTTATTTCCCTTCTGTGTATGTTATGCTAAAAAAACTGGTAATCAGTAGTATCACTTCAGATCAAAGAACTTGATGACAACCAGCATGTTACTTCTCAACTATCAGCATTGTGGTTAAAGTAAATTAGGGTTTGAATGTACACAGCTTTTGTGGGAATTCACCCACGTTTGTAATTACTGTTCTTGTCTTCCATTCTTCTGGGAATTCATAATTATGAACGATTAAGTGCCCAATTAACTTCTTTTTGTAATTATTAATTTTGACAGACGGTATTAACTGTATTGTTGCTAACCTGTAGCTTTGGTTATTGGTTTTAGAGCAGCTTGTTGTGGGATCCTCTAAACGGCCAGTTGGATCATGGGAAAAGGATTATGATTCCTTTGTCCTTCCCCTTCTTGAAGACAAGCAACCATGTTATATATTATACAGATTAGATTCTCAGAATGCTCAAGGATATGAATGGATCTTCATTGCGTGGTCACCTGATTACTCTCCTGTAAGTAACAGTCATCAGAGGCTTCCTGTTAATGATTTTTCAACAGTACCATTTGATCTGAATCCAAGATATGAAGGAAAAGGATTTGAGGAATGAAGCACTCCCCAGCCTCCCCCTACATTCCCAGAAGAAAAGTAGGAAAATGTTTCTTTAAGATGACTGAAGAGCAGATCAGTAGGTCTACATGGAGTACAGCTGATACAATCTATTTTTAGCCCTGGCAAACTGGCAAACACAATACAGTTTGTTTGCCCTGTTTGTCTGTCTTACTGTCAGTACCTGATAAAAATTTATGGAAGGATATAGGACAGAAATCTTAATGGATGCTCATATAGAGAAGGATCATAATGTGACCTCAAGCTGTTTATTCTGTTTGGCTTGCTGGTTGCCCAGCTGGCACTTGTAGATATGTGGTGTGCCACAGAATACATTGCTTCTTGGTGGTTTGAGAGCATGGGAGAGAACTGAGGTTAGAATTAAGGATTTCTAGGAGAAACTAGGATACTCTCTGCAGGTTCTGGGAATGTGAGATAAGAGAAGGCAGAAAGCAAAGCTGTTCCAATATTCCTTCTGCTTTCACTAGCAGTTAGGAAATAATAAGACACCAAAAGACACCAAACAGCTATGTGGAAAAGGTGAAGAATTTTGGAGAGAATAGATGATGGTGAAATAAGGTGGGAAGGTGGGATTGCTGAGAGAGAAGTAAGTGACTTAGACACAAGTTAATAGGGAGCAAACATAATTTTTCTACTCTGCAATTGAACCATAACTATCTGGAGTTAATACCAAATCAAAAGTTATTTTCAGTCTGCTCTTTTGCTGTTTGCTGTATCCATTAGTACACAGAGCAGGTAACAAAAGATTCAAACAATTGTGGTTTTTCTCAATTTAAAATTAGTAAAGATTGATTTTTCTTTCCATTTCAAAAACCCTCATAGTCCAACTAAAGCTGTAATTCAGTTTTGCAATTACTTTGATAATAATAAAAAGTATCATGACCTTGTGAGTTTAATAGCATGAGTATCAAGATTCAGAGCTCTACAAGTTTATAGTGCAGTTTCAACTCTTAAAATACTTGTTCCAGAAAGATGTTTGTTAATGGGCTTGGTACACTAACATGCTAGATTCTCTGTGTTCAGCAAAATTTAACAAAAGAGCAAACAAGACCCCACTCTTTTATTATATGCCAGGTTCGTCAAAAAATGTTGTATGCAGCAACCCGGGCAACACTTAAGAAAGAATTTGGAGGTGGCCATATAAAAGATGAAGTATTTGGAACAGTACAGGTATGTTTTTCTTTTTAAAGTCAAGACATTGACTTTAAATACTAAATATAGTAGATGATGCTATTGGTATGAATGTGGATTGTTTATGGTCTTTTTGGATTAAGGAAAAAGAGTTAAAAGCTGTGTGTATTTTTCCAGTGTTAAAGTGTATTTAAGCTCATTTGAACAAGTTAATAGGTATAGTTAACATCATCAGGCTTAGAAGTCCTTTCTTTGAATGTTATGAAAACTAAATAACCTAAGAATAATAGGCATATCTCTTAATCTCACTGCATGAGCATGAGTCCTCTAAAAGTTGCAACAATAATTTCCAGGCCAACAGTATACACAAATTGCTTTGGATGTATGGCTCTGAATCAGAAATGGGCTAGAACAATGATCTATAAGCCATGAACACTTGAAAACAAATGTTTTTCTCTTGAACCAAGGATATGAAGTTGTCAGTTCTTTAGAATTTGACCATAAAATAAAACTCATGTGCATGGTTGTCAACTTCTTAACTTAGGGAAGCAGAAATTTTGTGGCTACTGATTTGTTCATAGAAAATATTAACAGTTGTTCACTTATGGTAAGGTAATTGGAAGGTGCATGTATGGAATCTAGCAAGTGTCTAAGGGGTATTGAAAAGGCTGTAAGTGCTGTAAGGGAAATACAGGACTATTTTGTTACCTTAGTTTCTGTGAGAAATAAGTCTTGCTTGGTTGTGATGCCTGCCTGTTTGTCAGGCAGATGTCAGTTTTTTGAATCTGCTGCCAGTTTTAAAAGAAATACAAATTAGACTTCTCAGAGAGAAAGAATTCCTATATTTAGAGACTCATATTATAAATTCCTCTGCTCCTCTTTCAGCAAAGACTGCAGCAGTTATTTTCTCTTTGACCTGTTAATCAGTTCATCTGAACAAATCTCACCCAAAGTGGTGCCACTATTGGCAGTTAATGCTGAAGGAGTGGAATGAATTGGAGCTTTGGGGAAGAATAAAGGATATTGTAGCAGGGAAATAAGCTGTGAAAGAGAAATGGGCTGTTGGTAGTGGACATGAAACTAATAATTCTGTTGCTCACTGAGT
Source organism: Notiomystis cincta (assembly GCA_013398075.1). Classification (NCBI taxonomy): domain Eukaryota; kingdom Metazoa; phylum Chordata; class Aves; order Passeriformes; family Notiomystidae; genus Notiomystis; species Notiomystis cincta. The sequence continues at coordinate 8,146 of VZRX01017016.1, forward strand.
AAATAATTCATTTTCATTAACCTGTCATGGAGGCTTCATTATCCTAACAAACATGTAAATAAACTTCTCTGGAGAGCCTGTATCTAGGGAAGTAAATAACTGACTTGCTGAGAGGGTTTACTGGTAGAGGTCCTGTTATTTTTTCTTGTCTGATCAATCAACCAATCTCCTGCCACCACTTGCTCCAAACCATTAGCAGTCTGTGTAATATGTGGAATTTGTGTCTAGCCCTACAAGTCTGAGCTTCCTTCTCAGTTTTGAGGAAGGAGCATTACATCTGTCTTACTGTTATTTCAGAATGGGCCTGGGGCACATGGAGGATGGCATTGATATAACTCACTTTTCCCAGGTTCATTGTGTTACAGTTTATATCTCTCTAAATTGTTGGTTTCAGTGTCTGTATAAATTAAATTGTAGCTGGCCTTTAATGTTCATCCGTGTGAAAATAACAGCTTCTTCAAGGTGTTCAAGTTGCTAACCTCAGGATCTTGATCATCAGCATCCAGTGGGTTACTTTGTCTTTATTTTGTTAAACCTAAGGATGGTTTGGTTGTGACCAGCTCTGTTATTCTGGTGGAACCCTATTACGGTCTCACCTGCTAATTCACATGTACTGACCTCGATACTTCTGGGCTTCTGAAGCAACACATAATGGAATATTTGAATAAAATGATCATAACTGTATGGAAGACAACTACTTTTTGCAATGCTCCATAGAAAATCTTTGAAGAAAAGTTCTATTCTAAAAAAAACGCTGAAAAATACTGATATTGTGCTTTCAGGATGATGTTTCACTGAATGGATATAAAAAATATTTGATATCACAATCCTCCCCTGCACCTTTGACTGCAGCAGAAGAGGAACTTCGACAAATTAAGATTAACGAGGTACCTGAAATGTCTTCAAGCATGTGTGGGAAATGGTGCAGAGTTCCATATGTATTGTAGGGAAATGTCTTTCTAGGATAAAAAAAGGTAGAACAGAAAGTGGACAATTTCAGGAAGTGTGAGTGGATGAGCATATAAATGCACTTCTCAATGGGTTGAAACTGCAGGCTGATGATGGCTGGAGTTGCAGTGGCATGATTTCACTGCGTGTGAAAGGCCTAGTGTTGGAATCAGAGGCCTGGCAGCTGCAGAGCTTCTTTGTTGCAACTTCAGCATTTAGTGTCACTGGATGCCCTTCTCTGTGAAGGGTGACCAGGCACTGATTGCCCCGGGAGGTTATGGGGTCTTCATCCTGGAGATATTCAAAAGCTGTTTGGACAGAGAACGGGGCAGCTGGCTCTAGGTAGCCCTGACTGAACAGTATGGTTGGACAAGGGGACCTATGTCTTCCAACCTCAGTCATTGTCCAAATGTGATTGCTCCCATGCATTTCCCATGGTGCCAGAAATTGTAGAGAAAACACAGAATAGCAATTACTGCGGTGAATGATTGCCAGGAGTATTTCAGAGCCTTATTCTTAGAGGAAAGGTACATGATTTCTGGTACCAGTGCACTTGCCTTTAAGACTGAGAGGAAGGGAAGAGGATCCCCATAAAAATAAAACAGAAATCCAAACCAAATAGCTGATCTCTTTAAGAGACTCATTTGCTTATGCTAAAAACACTTTTTAGAAAAATCTCTATCAAATGCCTTTAACCAAAAAAATTGGTGATTGCCAGCTAGCTAGTTATGGAAAAGTTTCAGAGGATTCTTTTTATCCCATTTTTTCTTCATTTGAACATTGTTTATGTTAGATGTATATTAATAGGTCATGTGCTGAACTTATTTGTTCTTTAGGCTTGTATATTAGAGCTGTGGTACATGTGTTTGGAGTATGATTTATTTCTGCAGCTGGATACCAGGCAGCCATTGTGTTAAATACAGCCGTGTGTCTTCTGTGTTTTCACTCTACTGTGCTTTTGCTGCAACTTTGTTGCTTATTGACTTTTTTTTCCCAGTGATGTCTTTTGTTAGTTTTCATGTCTCATTTTAACACTACAGTGCAGGAATACATTCACTGTCATTAAACACTGCATTTCATCAGCTTTTTAAAGAAAACAATAATGAATGTAAAACTTCTGTGGGATCAGTGATCACTTCTGGTATTAGTGTATGTACTACGTACAATGTATTTAGCAGGTGATTCATGCAGACTAAGTCTTTATGTGTTCTGAAATTTCAGCAGCAATACCTGTGCTTTTCAATATACATAAATTGTATATTGCTGACATTTTGGCTTTGTTTAAAACATCTCGCAATACATTAACTTATGTCATTTTTCTCTTCATTGTTTCCACTGTTACAAAGCCTGTAATTAGACTTAGGAAACAAAAAGCTTTCTGATTTTAAAAAGTTCTCCATATATATATTCTTTCATAATTACCCTAAGAAATATTTTACTGGGCCAGATCAAAGAATTACCTGGTCTGTTGTCAGGTCCTTGGGAGAGCAACAGCAGAAATCTAGGAAGGGTGTAGGAGCAGGGCAAAAAGACCATAATTACCTTGAATGCTCTTCTGTTGCCTCAACATTTGAAGGTAGAATCTTCCTGCACAAAAGATGTCATCTGACTATATAACTCTTCTTAATGGGTTTTTCATCCATCATCTAGTCTTGTCATTTCTATAAATCCACATAAAGGTTTTGTTGGCCCAAGTCCTGTGGCAGCATATTCCACAGCTTAACAAAACACTGTGTAAAGAACCCCTGACTGCTCTCTAAAGTCTCTACTTTATTCTGATACCCTTACATATAGCGTGGTGAAGGCAAAGAATAATTAAGTCAATCCTCAGTTTCCCCCTCCCCTTAGATAAAAACCTCTGTATTCCAGAATGCCAGCCATATCCTGGACTGTATCAAAAGCAGCATGGCCAGCAGGTAAAGAGAGGTGATCCTCTCGCTCTGCTCTGCTCTGGTGAGCAGATGCAACACTGCATCCAGCTCTGGGGTACTCAGCACAGGAAAGACAGGACCTGTTAGAGTGGGTCCAGAAGGGGGCCACAAAAGTGAGCATAAGGCTGGAATATATTCTCTGTGAGAAAAGGCTGAGAGAGTTGGGGTTGTTCAGCCTGGAGCAGGGAAATCTTAGTGGCCTTTCAGTACTTAAAGGAGGCTTATAAAATATAAGGGGACAGATTTTTTTAGCAGGGCTTGTTGCCATAGAACAAGAGGGAATAGTTTTAAACTAAACCAGAGTAGGTTCACATTAGATATGAGCAAGAATTTGTTTTATGATGAGTGTGATGAGGTACAGGAAGAGGTTGCTGAGAGAGGTGGTGGATGCCTCATTTCTGAAAATATTCAAGGTCGAGTTGGATGGGGCTCTGTGCTACCTGATCTATTTGAAGATGTTGCTGCTTGCTGCAGAGAGGGTTGGACTAGATCACCTTTAGAGGACCCCAACTGTCCCATGATTCTCTATCCATGGACCTCTGTTGTATTCCTTATCAGTTATCTCTTCCAGGCTGAAGAGTCCTAATCTAGGTAGTTCTTCCTCCTAAACAAGGTACTCCATACTTCTGATCCTTTTGCTTTTCTCTGCAGTTTTTCCAGTTCTGCTATGTAATTTATGAGATGGAGGGATGGGGAAGCCAGATCTGCATGTGGTATTCAAGATGCAGGCATGTTACTGATACCTACAGTGCGTAATGATGTGTTCTGTTCTCTACTCTTTTCTAACAATTTATAACATTTCATTTGTGGGTGGGGAGTGTTTGGGGTTTTTTTTTGTTTGCTTGAGGTCATTTTCAGACTTAGTCAGAATGACCTGCAAGGTCTTGCTCCTGAATGGTAGTAGCTAGCTCAACCCCATCACCATACAAACAAATAAGTTTGTATGTTTACACTTATTCACAGGAAATTTCTTCTGCCGTTTTATCCAGCACTCAGCAGCCATTACTAACTAAATATTGGTGGTGTGAATTAAAATATTCTTGAGTGACTTAGGTGGTTCTGCACAGCTTCTTATGTCTGGAGCTATGCTGGGTTACTCTCTTCCCTTGTCTGTCTCCAGACTTCACAGCTTATTTTTAAGTTTGGACTACTTATTTTCTACCTGTATTTTAATATGGTTTCTGAAGTATGGTATTTTATAATGGTTTATTATTTTGGTGAGGCCTATTTTACATTTGTCAGTCAGGCTTTTATGTAGATACATATTTTGCAAAACATTTTTTCCTATAACCTCATTCATAAATTCATCAGTCTTTGTGCAAAATAAGCTCTCTACCTGCTTTCTTTTCCTCTTTCCCTGTTGCTGACAAGCTGTTCTTTAAAATGTGAAGTATAAGTAAGTGTTGCCACAAGTGTTTGTTTTTAATTTTTTTATCAGTTTGTATCATATTTTATTAGCATCTCTTTTCAATAAAACTGCACATCTAGTTGATAGATCTAAGGTCCACACTTTCCATTTGGTACACTTTTTTGACTTTTGTAGCTTCTTAACCAATGTAAAATGTAATTGTGAAACTTTAAAAGGAAGTGAATATGTTCAAAAACTAGTACTTAGACAATAAACTAAGACTGAAGAAGATGGGAGGCCAGAGTTCATTTTAAGAGAAACTGAATGAATATTAAGATAAACATAAATTCTTGAAAAAAGGCTTTAAAATAACTGCTCTCACAAATAATTTGATACTAATATAACTGGATTGTGAACAATTGTTTAGCTTGTCCTGGATTTCGTTTTTTTTTTACTTTGCGTTAGAAGTAAATAGAAGTAAGAAATTAGGATTTTGTTTCTTTGTTGTGTTCGCTTTGGTTTTGGTACAGGCTTTTTGGAGAGAATGTTGAAGCAGGAGGGAGAGCAGTAGCTTTACTTTTCCTCTGGGAAAATCAGTTTTTGTCTCATAATTTCTCTCCTTCTTCAAAAATTTCGACTCTCTAGAAATCACATCTTTGTTTTGATCTAAAGTTTTTCAAGCTTATAAGGAATATTTTCAGTTCAAAAGTATAACACAGCATATGAAAATCAAGATTTTTCTTCCTGGATTATTGTGTCTCTATACCAGATTTTAACTTAGAACTTCTTTACTGATACTTCAACCAGTTTTCCCTCTGATGATTTTGTTGCTCTGCTAAGCAGAGCTGTTACAGCGCTAAGAAACTTTGCAGGCTAGGAGACAAACATGTAAATTAAAAAATGCAAATCTTTTGTATATGGGATGATTTCTTGGGGTGGTTTATTCTTGGAATAGCTACTGCTAACTATGTGTAACCATATGGAATGCATTGTCAGTCATTGTATGAAACCAAATGAATGCTTGTAGAGGTTTCCTTAACATCTCAGCTCACTTGTGTTCCAGGTACAGGCAGATGTTGGTGTAGATACCAAGCATCAAACCCTGCAAGGAGTAGCATTCCCCATTGCTAAAGAAGCTATTCAGGCTCTGGAGAAACTGAAAAATAAGAAACTCAATTATGTACAGCTGGCAAGTATAAAATATTTTAACTATTTTTTAATAATGACTATAAAATAGATTACCCATGTATTAAACAGTGTGTGTTGATATAGTATGCTGATAAATTACCATTTTGAATTGGATTGATTCAGGCTTTTTTCATCGTGTCGTGTTCCCTGGTTTGTTTTTTGTGTATTAACTATCTTCATGTTTGCTTTGTTTACAGCAAATTGATATGAAAAATGAAACTATTATTTTGGCCAACACACTTGATACTGAACTTAAGGACTTGCCAAAAAGAGTTCCAAAGGATGCTGCGCGTTACCACTTTTTCCTGTACAAGCACACACATGAAGGAGACTATTTGGAATCCATAGGTATGAGAAGATTTCTCAACATGAAACTTCACTGGCTTGTTTCAAATTCCTTAGGACTTTTGAGTTAGAGAGAAGGTCAGCATGATCATAAATTTCAGAGTCATTTCATTGTGGAATTGTGAACTTGTGAAGAAGAGCCCTTATGTTTGGAACGAAATCCCTTTTGATTATGAACACCCATAAATGTGAAAACATACAGATACTGGCTGTTCTCTTATCCCCTCTTTGAAATGAAACACTTGCTGAAGCAGAAAAGGCTCAGAACAGCACCACATTTTTTGCTTTCAGATTGCTTAGTTGATTTCTATTGCCTGTCTGCTAGAAATGATTCTATGATACAGCTTTTGATAGAGTGTATTTATGGACTGATTTGTGTTATTTTCTTTTCCTGCAGTTTTCATCTACTCTATGCCAGGGTATACCTGTAGTATACGAGAACGAATGCTCTACTCTAGTTGCAAAAGTCCACTGTTAGAAATTGTAGAAACACAGTTGTGGATGCAGATAATTAGAAAGGTAAGTGCACTGAGTGTATGGATCCCTCTCTTCCCTTCTTAATGAAAAACTAAAACTGGCTCTGTAAACACCTTGGCAAAACAATGACAAGTGTTGTGTAACTTAGTTTGTCCTGAACAGGAAATAATTGTTGATGGAGCTAGAATGACAAAGTTAAGTTGTGGAAGTTTTACTCTTTTTCATAATTTCTACACTTTTATCTTGAACAAATATATCCTTGTGCATTAAGGAAGTACTTGAGAGTACTTTGAAGGACTTTATAGAATTAACATGATTTCTTACTCAAAGTTGTGTCGTATTTTGGACCACAACACATTGCTGTTTTTAAACACTGAATTCCTTTAAAGCCGAAGTTACGTAGGGATTTTCAACATAATTTCAAGCTGCAGTTCTGGAAGTTAGAACTGCTATATTAGGAGTCCTTGATGGGACAACCAAGGATTTGCAACAAGCTGATCTTTTTACACTGTATAGATTTTACTGCAATGCAAAATGTTGCTTCTTTTACCTACCGAGCAGAGACCACAGAAGTGGTCCACTTGTGACCTACAGTTACTTTTTTAACACTTGTGGAAGCTTAGTTTCTGTGGAGGTTGTTTATCTTACAAATAACAGAGTTAATACTAACCATTTTTACTGAGATGACATGAATTAACTAGATTCTTGCTATGTGTTTTTGTATGTAATTATTTTTCTGAAATTGCTTTTCTACAACAAAATAAATGCACCATGTGACTCCTGGAAATTCCTGCAGATAGAAATTTCTGAAGCATGTACTTGTAGCAGCAAAACTGGGGCTGGCAAGACTGTCAAATGTTACTGTTGGCAGGGCATGAAGTGCTGAATGCTCAACAGAGCAAGGCCATAACATTTCTCTGAATTCCTGTAATTTAAACCAGTGGAGTCTGGCTTGAGAACATTATTTTCTTTCTATTTGGTTTCATATATCTAGATTTTGAAAATTAAAACACTCCCCTCCGTTTTGTTCATCATTTTAGCTTCTCCTTGCTAAACACTTGGCTACTTGCTGAGTGGCAGTAGCCAGCTAATAATATAAGTTTGTTCATACTTGTCCCCCTCTCTCTCAAGAGATAACAATATGTGTGCACATGGCTTATACAATTAGTGTTTAAAGCATGTTATAGTGAACTTAAAATGTGTAAATACTTAAAATGAGTAATTAAGCACTAGTTTCACATGGAATGTGTTCTCCTAGTTAGTGTGAATAGGTAAAGCTTGGTTAACTGTGCTAAAGCTTGGGACAAAAGAAATTCCTTGGCATATCTACTGTTTAGTTGTGCTTACATTTCAGGCAGATAATTAAGTCATACTTAATACTGGTAAGAGTTTAGGGGATTCTCGGAAAAACTGTCCAAGATGTCTCAGGGCATTAGGCACAAGTTGGAGAACTTTTCATGCTTGACTTTGAACACTATTGCACGTATGGTTTTAATATAGTATTGAGTTTCAGCAAAGTTTCTAAATGTTTTTGACTTTAAATATGATCTTTTTTTCTGCCAGATTGAAATAGATAATGGTGATGAGTTAACTGCTGACTTTCTTTATGAAGAAGTACATCCAAAACAGCACGCTTACAAACAGAGCTTTGCTAAACCAAAAGGTCCTGCGGGGAAGAGGGGAATACGAAGACTCATTAGAGGTCCAGCAGAGACTGAAACACCTAGTGATTAGAAACTGTGTTTGTATTTGTTAAAGTATTGGAGTAAGAAATGGAATTCTGGCTTTTGGTAATGAACTGAAATCATTCCATTCATAGACGCTAGGGATTAAAAAAAGCTCTTTTTACTCTTCTCTTTTCTGACCTCGACATTTTTTATATTGTTACATGATTATATTTGTTGACCATGTTTTATGACATATAGAAGAGATAATTATTTTAAAGCTAGAAAAGAAAAACTAAGCTAGTACCCTTTTATTTTAATTTAGAATCCATTATTTAATAGCTGTACATGTGATCATAAACTTTGCAGACATAAGACTATGAAGCCCATGTATTCTGTGGGTAAGTCACAGCTGTATTCTTATGTGTAGCCTATTAAACCTGTAAGACTTTCCTTGTGAGAAGAGATGAAGGACTACATAGCATTGTCCCAGTTAAAACTTTATTTTTCCTTGTAGCACTTATGGACAGTAGTAAAATAGAAGGTTGTGTTTGGATTTTGACAGGATGCATTGTGGGATTGTGTTGTTGTTTTGATTGGTTTTTGTTCTTTTTTCTTGTAATGGAAAAGATAAACTAAAATCAGTTATTGCTCAATTAATGTAAATGTTCAGGAATAGCTGGACATTTTCCTAGGCAAAAGCTTGGTCATCTCAAATTTATAACTAATTTCATTAATTATCTTTTAAAGAAATCTGACATAAAACCACCATAGCTTTTCTAGACTTCTGTATTACTTGTGTTACATATTAGGTACTGAATGACCAAGTAAAAGGTGATTAAAAGTGCAGGTTAGTATACTCAATAGATTTTGGAGCTGCTTTCAGAGCAATATGCCTAAAGTATCTAATAAGTAATTAATTATCTGTGCACTTGGATCTAAAAATGTGTAAGTTCAGTAACAATTGAAATAGTCTTGCTTCACAACAGTGAGTTATCCTTGAGGTCCTAGTGTGTTTGCAGTATTAACTGCAATTTTTACTTTCAAGGTATTCTGAAAATTACTTTTCCTAAATGTTTGAATTTCAATAGTAACTTACATCTGTATTTTGTATCCAACTAGGTCTTGAATAACTGCTGGCAGCAAGCACCTAGTTAGGATTTTGGTTTTTTTTTTCCTTTTTTCTTCCCTTCTTCAAAATACTAAAATCAGCCAGAGTAGTCTAAACTTGTTTGAACTGTAAATAATGTGTTTAACAGGAAGAGGAAAAATAGATTATTTGAATAAGTGCATTAAGGAAAAATTAGATGTGGGAATCAAGCATTGGATGACCTTAAATATTTAAAACTCTTTGATGAGGCAAATACTGGTGAATAGATTATATTCCCAGTGAGGACTTGCTTTTAGTGTCTTGTATGTGACCTTTGTGGTTTTTGAGTTTTGTTGGTTTTGGTTTTTTAAAGCTACATGGGAGTTGCCAGCCTTGGTTCATTGGATACTATCATAGCTGCTGGATGTACTCATTATAGAGCTGAATCATGTGTTTACCTGATGGAAGATGGATTTTAAGCTAGGTTTGTAGGGAATAATGTTTTGACACTAGTAGTTCTTGACAAAAAATTGTTTTATCTCTTATTTTGTTTGGCAATACTAACTTGCTATTGACATCTGAGATTGCACTATATAATGTGAAGGTTGCAATAGCTGGTTTTACTGTGTTTTTTTTATATGCAGCAGAAATTTGACACTTCAGCTGTTTTTCATTTCATTTTACACACTACATCAGTCCAATTCAATAGCTCTTGAGCCTCACCTAATCTCCTGCTTGCCCTTAGCTCTTGCATTCTTTTCCTGCCTCTTGCCTTGTCCCTCTAGGGTAAGGAGCTGGTCTTTGAAATATACCATGTGTCAGGCAAGGGTCATTGTTTTTCAAATATGGTCACTTTGTGTGCAGCTCACTGTACACTGTAATTAACTGTATTTTTAGACTAACTCAGAATATTGGCAACACACCTAATTCACTTCGGAGTTTTTGTTTTGGTTTGGTTTTAAGGAGTGTAGCACTTAAAAATTACTGCTAGAGGGTTGTTTGAATTTAATATTCCTGCCCATGTGCCAGCCCTAGCAAGAGAACACATACATCTTTACACTTTCTTGAGCCAATAAAGAAGTTCAGCTTTTTAATACTAAATGTTTTAAATAATCAACAGTTTGACCTTATGTGGTTGTGTGCATGTTGTGGGGGTTTTGTTGGATGTTTGGTTTGGTTTTTTCTTTTTTGTTGGCTTTTTTTTTTTTAAATAATCCTGCCCTAGGTGGACAAGGATAGAAGATGGAAAACTTAATCTGGAAGATGATGAGAGCTGGTTAAGTGATTACGCAAGGGCATTTATGATGAGCTGCTTTAGAGTTTAGCCCAAACCAGACATTGTAAATTACCTTATGTGAAAATATTCTATGTGATGTACAGACCAGGCCCAGCCAGGAGTCAGTCACGTCCTGAGCATGTCTCCCCCTCACCTTTCCCCAAAAAGAGGATTGTATAAAGTCTTGCACTGCTGGCTGCCTCTCCAGGCCTCTTGTAGCTATTCTCCTGACAGCAATAAGAAGTATCTGTTCTTTCTGTAAGATCTATCATGTTTACATCTACATAGTTGCCTCCAGTTCTGTTCATGAATCTTCAGAACCAGCACAAAATGTCAGCATTAATCAAAGTTGCTCCTTTAATTGTCTCTGGTCATTAAATAATTGAAAGTGTCCATTCAAATTGTTGTTGGCCTTCGTAAAAGCCCAAAAGCAATGCAGCTGCTTGCAGTTAACTCACAAGCTATTAAACAGTTAATTAACAGGACAGGTAATGATTTAGTAAATGTTTATGCTGCAAGGTAGAGAGATGTTGATCTTCTAAAACACTCCTATCAAAGGTTAAACTAATCAAGGTAAAAATGCTCTGTTGCTCAGACACTGTAAATCAAAACTTTTGTTTATGTATTCAATGAAAGCCACCTTCAGATGCTAAAATTAATTAAGTTTACCTTATCTATTTTGTAATTTACTTTATAAATAAAGATTGATGCTTTAGCTTGGTGTTGTCTGAATCATTTCATAGTCTCTTTAATGAAGATCTGTAACATCAGAATGTGTAATAGGCAGGTCCTGTGGGAGTAGAAAGTGACTGCAGGGTGTAAGTAGGGAGGTGAGCAGAAACAGAATTCTTGGCTTTTCCTATTAGAGAAAAATCATTATATTAGAAACAGCTACTTTCCCATTGCTTTATAGGAGCAGCACCAAGGACTCCATAGCAGGATCCAAAAATGTTCTTCTCTTGAGGTTTTTCAAAAAGTCCCTCTATCCTTTTAAAATGCTGAAGTAGTTGACTGGTGATTTAACAATTCTATCTGTTCTTAATTGCTCAGCATGAACTAATCTAATGAAACTACTCAAGTTATGTTGTTCCATTAACACATTTTTGTCTAAACTGAAAATAATTTGCTTGAAGACCTGTTGCCCTGAAAGTTCAAGATGAAAAGAACATTTATTGCTTTGGCTTTTCTCTTAACTGTCCTGCCAACACCTTCCCATAGGGAAATATTTGTGATGCAACAATTTTATAATTGAAAGAAGAAAATTTGAAGATGTAAACTAGGATTGCAGGGAATAATTTTAATGCCAAATGCTATATACAATCAGAGCTGTAAAAGGAATAGGCATAAGGTAAGAGGAGGGAATAGGCTAGGCCTCTATGTAACCATGAATATCAGAAACAATTTTATTTGCCTTTTGGTCAGTGGGTGGTAAATAAACTCCCAGCTGGAACACCCAAATATAAAGATGAGGCATTTCCCATTTCAGTAATATGAGGTGCTGTGTCTGGTGTGTTGGCTCAGAAGGCAACTGGACAAAGTGATCAAAGAAAATTTATAACAGAGTCTTAATAACTTAAGGAAGACCTTACATCCTTTTCAAAGTTACTGAGTTGCAAATGTACAAAGTCATTGTATTCCAGTGCAGGATCTCTAGATTCAAATCCTGTTCTTGCTTTTGTTCCTCAGCAGCCACTTATGGCTCATCCCAGCCCGAGGGCTGTGCAGACACCTGCTCTGGCTCCTGACAGCCATTCTGCTACTCCTGCTGTGGCCAAGGGCAGAACTGTTGCCCTTCCCATGAAGTTCTCCTAAGGCATTTCTCTTTGGATCATTAGTATTTGCTTTCTACTCATGGAATTGCAGTAAATCACTTGCTATTTTTCATTCATCTGTCCTTCTCTGGGTGACTAAATTGCTTTATGTTACAGTTCTCTGATCCTTAACATGCAAAAGGGTTGGCTCTTTCCCTGAGCATAGTGATCCCCTGTTGCCCTCCATGGCACCTTCCCTGCTGAGACAGGATGTAGGCCAGCCAGATTAGCCCTATCTCTGCCCCATGTGGAGCTTTCTTCACCCACCAGCAACTGTACTGGATTTCTCTCAGCTCCAGTTCTATGAAACCAGATCATCCCATTACAACTTGAATGACTCAAGTTACTGATTTGTGTCCCAGAAAGCCTTATTATACTAAATAACACCAAGAAGTATGTATTCTAGGATAATTTAATGTTTTTGCAGGGAACAAAAGAAACTGAAGTCAGCTATTCTTATCCTCTGTTACTGACTATAGATGTTGACTTTACTGTATGAAGACCTCAAAAAAAATCCGGGGTAGGAAAGGGGAGTTCCTTCTCCTTGGCCCCAGTATATTAAAAAAAAATAGTTGCCATGTAAGTTAGCTAATTTTACCTAATTAACTCCTCATATTTTCATTCACTAAAGAAGTTCAAAACTTTTTTCTAAATTGTATGAAATGGTAGCTAACATGCTTCATTTTCAGTGAGGAAGGGAAAACTACTGCCAAAACCTCACTGCTGAGAAGGTCTAGTATGATAGCGCAGGAGCTCACATACTTGTAGCTGAGATTCTCCTAACACAAGAATAACACAGTTGGTGTATGAGCAAAAATGTTTTACCATACCAGGGGTGAACAGAGCTGACCAGGGAGTTGCTACAGCAAAAACACTTCTGGACAACACTATGGACGTACTCCAGCTCCAGCGAATAGTAAAAAGCAGACATGATCTAATAAGAAACCTTCACATAACAGCTGGAGATGCTTAAAACTGAAGAATGGCTTCAGCAGATTTTATTCTAATTTAGCTTTATAGCAGCTTTTTTCTCCAGGATCAGAGCTGTATAGCTTTATTCCATACAGTGAGGTTGCCATAATGTTATTAACAGAAATGCAAGGAACATAAAATGGTGATTATTTCCAAGGCTCAAAGTTTTAATAGCTGAAAAGTAATAATGCAGAGTTTTTATTTATGTTAACAGTTTTTTATGATTCTCAAAAAATCTAGAACCCATTAGGTAGATCCTTTTTTCTAAATTAAGCTAGCAGTTTGAAAAGGGAATACAAAATGAGTCAATAGCCAGAAATCTAATGATCTCAATACATTAGAAATCACATGCTTCCTACAACAAGATATGTATTCCTGAATGAAGTCACACATAATCACAGAATTTCAAATTTAACTATAGGCCAGACTATTTTCCTATCCCTAAGCTATTAGGAAGCTCATGAGGTGCAAAATGAGTTTATATTAAAATAACATCTTTCATTTACAATACTCATACTTAGTCCAAAGTATCTGGAATTTTACTAGTCACTTGCATTCCATTTTTAGTCTGCTTTGATCTGTCAATGTTTCTATTTTAAAAAGCTTTCCATGTTAAACTTTTAGAAGCATATTTTTGTATTTAGTTAATATACATACATACATATATTAAAAATAGCTTTATTATTTGACTAAGTAAAATGCAGAATTGGTCTTCACATCATTATTCTGACCCCTTTAAGAAAAGCAACCATCTGTATTTATAATCCATATGGAATCCTCTCCTAAAGTACTAAAAATACTCAATCCTCCTAAAATAGTCAAAGTAGCTAAGAGTCTTCCTATGAATAAAAATTAAATGGTTTGTCATCACAGAGTTCACTGTAAGAAAGCATCTGCAAGTGCAAATGCATCTGCACAGCAAGATAACTATTTTGCTTGGGAATCCTTGATAGGAAACAAACAACCTAGAAAATGTCTTGCAGCATTTATTTGACTAAAACACCAAGAAGACTTTTTGATAATAATCACATTCACTAATGCTATCAGACCATTCACGTTAATATGAACTCTCAAGCTAATATGTTATGTAGAAGCTTGTTTTAAATGGGTAATACTATTATTATTTCCCAAAAAGACAACATTAAGTACCATTATAGCTGTTAAATGGTTTTGTCTTCAAGAGATGAAGGTCTAGTTCACCTGATGAAGAAAGCAATTTGAAGAAAAAACATTCTGCCCTGTTAGTCATATGTCTTTGCAGCAGACATGCTTGATATTTGGAAATAAAAATAATCAAATAGATTCTGATATGGAAATGCATTTAAAAAGGTGCAGGAGATGACATACCAGCACTGAAATTTGTTAATACAAGGAAGTGTTTTCTCATGTTAAGGGCCCAGTGGCAAAGGATAGGTGAAAGGGCTGCTGACAGGCCAACAGCTCACTTTACATGTGTCCAGAAAGCTCTGGAAAACAGAAAAGCTGATAATGTTGCACTAAATACTAATTAACTATTTGGTACTGGTGTCTCTATTTCAGAAACTTTGTATCAGAAGAAACACATTATCAAGTTTTTATCTCTTGGAGCTGCTGTTGGACCTGGAAGAGAACCGACAAATATAATTAACTGATACTGTAACTACATGCAGGGGACACACACACACACACACACACACACTCTCTCTCTCACCCAAAACAAGCCTTTTATCTGAAAGACCACATACCATCTTAATGTCTGGCCTTCTGTTTTTTTTGTCATTCAGACACCGATCAGCAACTGAATACATTTTATGAATTGAAGGTACGTCCCAGTCTCTCATCTTTTCATCAACATAATCCTCAATAGTTGCTTCCTCATCCTCAATTTCATCTTTTATACTTAACTACGAGAGAATTTGAAGCAACAAGCAGATAATATTGTATGTATCTGAACAGCATGTGAGAGTATAAGCGAACTATACATTTTTACTAATTTATTATTTTTATTATTTATCATTTTAATTAACACAACATCATAAAGCAAATTTCTTTAAGCTGTATCATACAGATTTAACTTTCTCCTACTTCAAGGCTCAGTTTTCTAGTATTGTTTCTTTTGTAAGAGAAGAGGCAAAATCAACATAGTATCTCGTGTTTACTTAATAACCCACAAATAGGCAAGCTTAAGTTGGTTTAATTTTTTTAATCACTTTTATAGATCCTCTTTCTGTAAACAAATGTCTGTCTGTAAACTAAACTTCTGTCTCCAGTCTCAGTGGCTATGGTATCCACTGGAAACTTCTAGTCAGAAATCATATTTTAAATCTGACTGGTTTAGTCCATAAGTCCTCAGTTCCAAAACACTTGGAATGAGTTATCTGTAATCACATATACTGTTTGAGGAAGCATAAATGAATAAATAGGAGGCAATGAGTAGAGGCAGATCTTCTGCCTTCCTCTATGGGTCAGTCTGAAATTGCTGACCAACATTCAACTACCTCAAAACTTTCCTTTCAAGCTAAGGATGATATATGGTCTTACACTGACCATTCTCTTTATAGTCCCAAAAGTGCATTATAAAGATAAACTGTATCAGTCATATTCCTTATTAGATCCTATCTCTGAAAAAGTCGACTTTAAAAACCCTGAGGTCTCTAAGGTGTTTACAAGCTCGACATGAGAATTATTATGTTATTCCAGAAAACAGAGCATAGGAGGACAAAAAAATTCTGTTAATAATACAGAGGTATTCCTAAAGCTGTGGAAGAAAGTGACTTACACTGTTCCAAACAGTATGGAACAAAATCAATCCAGACCTCAATACTATTTCATACTTAATAAATAAGTCTTTATGTAAAAAATATTCTTGGAAAACCTTGGATTATGTAGTCCAGAACTTAATTTTAAGCTACGTGAAAGGCTAAATTACGAAGAGTCTTGTAAAGTTTTTAACTCAAGGGAGTGAGCTCTGAGACATCAATTTCCTAATCAGCAGACTGAATTACTCACTGAACAGTAAAGAAAATTCAACCCACCTCTCACTCTGCAAAAAGGCCCTTACATTTCGAAGTTCACTAAGGTTAAAAGCAAATTGTTGTACTTGCAAATTGTTAGTAAAGCTGAAGAAGATGGAAATTGATACAGAACCATAAAGAAACAACAAAGATGAACAGTTCAGAATGTTTCAGGGAATGAGGAATTATCAGGGTTTCTGGGAGTATGCTAATGGAGTACAATGGTATTGCAATGAGAAGCAGTACCAAAATGAAGAATTCCAGTATCGGATTAGAAGCTGATGACCTTGAGGGCTGAACAAATCTACCAGCCAAGAGATAAAAATTTCAGCCTCATCTCTGAGACAAAAAAGCTGTTTTCACAACTACATATTTTGATGAGTAATTTGATTGTCTCAGAACCTGTTAACTGACTATGATTTCATATAAAGTGATCCTGGAGCAGTGGGAGCAGAGGAGAAAGAGTAAAGAACATACCAGCAACTGTGGCTCCCGATTTTCATCTACTGGAGGAAGACCCGTTATTATTTCTAGTAAGACCTAGGAGAAAGGAAAATCAGAAGAGAAAATGAAGCACAGAATAATCCTTAGCATATATATGATTTGCAAAATGGAGCACGACTGGCCTGTCAACAAAGTCTGTTCCTACCTGTATTTTCATTAATTGTTATTAGTAGTGTGGCTTACAAATTTCAACACGAGTTATTCTCACCTTACATGGAGTTCCTTCAGAGCAAGACTGAAGGATTTCCAAACGATTCAGACACAGTGTTTGGCCTACCTTCCCATGAAACTAAATGCTGTGCAGGAAGTGGTCAGTAGTGAGTAGGGTCTTGGATCTATTCAGAATGGATTCATTATTCTTCCAAATACTAAGCTCATGTGTTTTTTGTACCCGGCTCTAAGGCAAATCCAACATGGACATTGTATTTTTGGTGCTGAATATAGTATATCACAATAATTTTGGACCATTTTCTTGAATTTTCTTTTTCAGCCTGAGTTACACTTTTGTGCAATATCATGCAAGCAGAAACAAATGTTCCACATCATTTCAAACTACATTTAGCTAGAACTTGGAATATTATTTTACTGTAGTCTTTCACATAGCAAATCAACACATACAAATTATTTTAACACAATCAAAGTTTACAAACACTGTCTTAAGAAAATATATATTGGGGAAAAGAAAAATTATAGACCAGACTAATTATTTAATTTCAGATACTCTTGATTTTGTGTGCTTTTATCATTTACACAAGAAGTAATACACTGCTTCCCATATTCTACTTACTACTCCAAAACTGAAGATATCAGATTTAGGTGTTATCTCTCCTCGCAGAGCCTCAGGTGCCATATAGGCTGCTGTTCCAACAATTCTTTCAGTCATGATTGTCTGGGTGAACGTTACAGATGCTCTTGCAAGGCCAAAGTCAGAAATTTTGGGCACATATGTATCAGTTAGTAAGATATTTGCACTGGTGGAGAGGGAGGAGAAAAAACAAAAAAGAGAAGAGAATTTTCCAAACAGTACAGTAATAGGTTTTATGACAGACTAATAATTCTCTAGTAACCAGATGCAAATGCAAACTCCTCTTTTGACTATCTTGCAAGCTAAGATACTTATACATAATTCATAAAAAAGTTAAATAAATTTAGTTTTGTTGGAAATTGCTCAATTTCAAAATTCATTCCTCTAAATAAATGAAGAACTGACTGCAAGATCCATGTTTTTTTTGTGTCTGCATGCACACATGCAANAACACAAGGAAAAAACCTACATCCTACATACTCCCCCTACCCCCAAACCTTAGAAATACAAAACATTCTTATAACAGACCAATTATGTTGCATTTATGGTTTGGCTTTAAGAGAGACAACAGAGAATACTTAGCTCTGATCAACTTCTACTGGATCACAGTTTAATTCTTATAGTCTAAATCTCTGCTCAGAAATAACAAAAGCAGTTTTTTATACTTATTAACTAATACTATGTCAACCATGACAAATTCATGTGCCAAATGAATAATACTCTTGTTCTTGTCTTGAAAGAAAACCAGAAAACTTATTACTGCTAGAATATTGTATGTGCAGTGTTTTCACTTGACCTTCAGCTTTTACTTTCCTTAAAAAAAAGCAATCCTGACAAATGAGGCTCATCTCAAAATCATAAACACTTTCATAAAATAGTCAGTGGGATGAATTACAGCAGAAATCTACTGGGTTTTAAACTTGTACCACTTAGAACCATTTTAAAATAACTTAATATTTATGAAATCCTTCTTTCCTGATCCTCTTAGTGGAACTATAAGAAAGCCATGAAGCCTGATACAACATATAACACTTATTAGAAAGTTGTATTTCTAACTTTCCCTTCTTGTTCACCAAATCTTAACAAAATTAACACAGCTCTAAGTTACAATGGATCACTTGATGTTAGAACTGCTGTAAATAATGCTAGATACATGACCACTACAAAAGGCCAAACACTTGTCAAGGCATCATCCACCAACTGCTCTCCTGTTTAAAGCTCAACTTCTTAAAAACAAAAAGAAAACAAAATCAGAACTTCATAAATTTCAGCTTCTTATCAACTTGAGTCAAGTTCAAAGAGTGGTTTTTTGAGTACACTGCAAAGAGCATAACAAATTCAAGTTTTACTGCAACTTTCAAGCTTCAAAAGAGACATGAACTACTTCCTGGGCATAACCAATCCAAAAAACTTACAACTGTGAGAATACCCATTAAATCATGTCCCCTCTAGCCTAGAAAAAATGTTCCAGTGCCTGTGTGTTTATGAATGGTCTCCATATGTCACAACAAAATGAAGACTGAAGTTAGTTTTCTCAGATGTCTCTTCATCCCAGTGTTATCTGAGAGTGGCAGCACTATTAATAGTACCAATCAAATTTAATGAACTATTCACACAACAAGTTGCAAAATGTTATCCAAACAAAAAAACCCAACCCCCCAATTTTCTAATATGATCAACTCACAGCAGTTAGAAGGGCAGAGGTAGTGTAAGGTAATAAAGTGCATCCCTTCCAGTCATTACACTTCTCCAGAGGCTTAAGCAGGGAAGAAAGAAGAAATAAACTGTCAAAGCAGCAAGCACATACATGAGGCAGCTAAAGCAAAAGCTTGCTCTCCACAAGCCAAAAGGTCACAAAACTGAAGTTGCCAGAAGCCAGAAAGCTACTGAAACAGTCATCCATGACAACCACTCAGTCAGTTGCTCCTTCTTAACCCTCAGAAGGAATAAGGCATTTGGGGCTTTTCATCAAAGATTTGGCCTGCTTTTTAAACAAAACAATACAATAAACTGTAGCAGGAAAGGGGAAACAAACAATGACAAAAACACCAGAAAAAACAACCAAACTCTACAACAAACCCCTCACCTTTTCTGAGTTCTGATATCCATAGAAAAAAACTCTGGTATAACAAACAGTGAACATTCATTATCATTCAAGAACCCTGAATTTCATGAACCTGACTGAAGTAATTTTACTGTATTCTTGAAAAATAGGAGTAAATCAAAGGACATACTCTGAAGAAGTGTTCCAGGAAAAGGAAAAAAAAATGTTTTTATCTGAAAAATTCCCTATTAAAAATTTATTGCACTTCAACAGCAGCTTCTTCATTAGAAGCAGCTGTTGAAGAACAGAACTTTGTGTGTTCTCATGGCACTCAAATAACTATTTGAAAGTAACAGATTATGATACAAATTACAATTTACATATTACATTTATAACACCAATTACAATTACAGTGCAAAATCTCACAGCTGGAAAGCTGTCTGGCAGCTGAGGGATCTGGCAGAGAAGGAGGCTCAGGGAAGATCTTACTGCTCTCTACAACTGTCAGACAGGACACTAGAGCCAGCTGGGGGTCAGTCTCCTCTCCCAAGCAGGAAGCAACAGTACAAGAGGAAACAGCCTGAAGTTGTGCCACGGGAGGTTTAAATTAGGTTTTAGGAAAAATCTCTTCACCAAAAGGGTGGTGAAGCAGTGAAAGAAGCTGCCCAGGAAAGTGGTGGAGTCATCAGCCCTGGAGATATTTAAAATATGTAAGTTGTGGAACCTGGGGACATGGTTTAGTGGTGGACATGGCAGTGCTGGGTTAACAGTTGGACTTAATGATCTTAAAGGTCTTTTCCACCCTAAGCAATTCTATTGTTCTAGCCCCATAATTATCTTTACAAGTCTGTACTGGTCATGTCCTTGTGACACAGACAAGATTGTGGTGATGGATGTCACTTGCATCAGATTGTGCCTTTGACTGAAGCAATGCTTTTTGCAGTTTGTTCTCTCTAAAATTACTTTAATAGGGAAAAGACAAAAAAGAAAAGAAGAAAAATGAAGAAGTGAAAATGCAGCCAACAATAGTCTGTAGCTTTTACCTTTTAATATCTCTGTGAATATGATTATTTTCATGCAAAAAGTTGATGCCATTTGCTGTACCTTGAACAATTTTACACCTTATATTCCAAGGAATTGGTGGAGTTTCATCCTTGATTAAGAAGAGAAAAAGACAAGTAAAAATCTGAAATATAGATATACCCATGTACATGTTCACATAAACCAAAACAAGCATACAAAACCCCCACAACACAAAAGTGACTTCTTGTTATGTTTAGCTGTTTTCAAGTAGACGATTAAAAATACTACCAACATAAATTTCTCAATTGGCTTGGCCAGAAATACATGCATTTGTCACACTGCATTCTTTCCCTGCATTTTGCCTTAGATTAAGTTGCCAGTTACAAGTTGGTTAATGCTTGACTCTGACCCTCCAAGGCCAGCTGCTCTGCAAAGACCCATCTGTAGCTACTGCCACTCCCACTTTGTACTAGCACTGATACCAGAGCCTTCAACCCAAAGCAAATATTTCAAAGCAATCTACAGCTTTTACTAACAACAAAAAGTCAACCTTCCAGTGTTTTTGTATTTCTTGAGAGTTCAGTTTTATTCATGCTACTAACTAAACCTTAGAAGTAAGGACACCTACATTTCAAAAACACTTCTTAATCTTGTCAGTGGCCAAGAGAAGTGGATTACAGTTTCTTGCCATCCTACCACCTCCCTCACCTGCTCAACGTCCAGACACGAAGATGACACAAGCAAGAGTCCGTGCATCAAACACATCCAGTGAAGTCACAAAAGGAAGTTATCAGCAAGAACACATATTCAAGTAAGTACATTACTCACCTATCTGATCTTACTAGAAAAAGATTCTTTCTGATTTTATAGACTCCATATTTTATAGATTAGATTCCTTGATTTATGTCATAAATTTATCTCTTCCTTGTAACAGACTTGGTTATTTCTCCTTTAGCTTTCACTTACCCCCAATCTTTTATGCTCACTTGATGATAATGGCCAGATACATGGATGAACAATTTCATGTACAGACTTGTTACACACTCATTTCTACAGATAAACCTCCACTGTCCTTAGGTAAGACTTAAGTCTCTCTTCTGTACTTTTTCAGTTAAAAAAATAAAATGATTGCACACATAGCAGTGTTTGCAAGCAAACAAATCGATCTAAACTGAGACAGCAGTGCTACCAGACAGGGCTAGTCCTCTCTCCAAGCACTGCTACTCATTCTCATCATAGCACTGCTTCTTTCCCACTGGGGAGAAGTATTTGTGCAGCCCTACAAAGGAAATGTCTCCAGGTGAAAATTAAATATTTGTTCACCAGATATTATTTTATCAGCCTGATCAGTTCCCTAAACCAGATCTTTCTCCCACTAACAGATGCTCGAATTAGTACAAACAGAGGATCAGTGCAGAAAAAAAAAGCANACCAAAAGGGTGGTGAAGCAGTGAAAGAAGCTGCCCAGGAAAGTGGTGGAGTCATCAGCCCTGGAGATATTTAAAATATGTAAGTTGTGGAACCTGGGGACATGGTTTAGTGGTGGACATGGCAGTGCTGGGTTAACAGTTGGACTTAATGATCTTAAAGGTCTTTTCCACCCTAAGCAATTCTATTGTTCTAGCCCCATAATTATCTTTACAAGTCTGTACTGGTCATGTCCTTTTGGCACAGACAAGATTGTGGTGATGGATGTCACGTGCATCAGATTGTGCCTTTGACTGAAGCAATGCTTTTTGCAGTTTGTTCTCTCTAAAATTACTTTAATAGGGAAAAGACAAAAAAGAAAAGAAGAAAAATGAAGAAGTGAAAATGCAGCCAACAATAGTCTGTAGCTTTTACCTTTTAATATCTCTGTGAATATGATTATTTTCATGCAAAAAGTTGATGCCATTTGCTGTACCTTGAACAATTTTACACCTTATATTCCAAGGAATTGGTGGAGTTTCATCCTTGATTAAGAAGAGAAAAAGACAAGTAAAAATCTGAAATATAGATATACCCATGTACATGTTCACATAAACCAAAACAAGCATACAAAACCCCCACAACACAAAAGTGACTTCTTGTTATGTTTTGCTGTTTTCAAGTAGACGATTAAAAATACTACCAACATAAATTTCTCAATTGGCTTGGCCAGAAATACATGCATTTGTCACACTGCATTCTTTCCCTGCATTTTGCCTTAGATTAAGTTGCCAGTTACAAGTTGGTTAATGCTTGACTGTGACCCTCCAAGGCCAGCTGCTCTGCAAAGACCCATCTGTAGCTACTGCCACTCCCACTTTGTACTAGCACTGATACCAGAGCCTTCAACCCAAAGCAAATATTTCAAAGCAATCTACAGCTTTTACTAACAACAAAAAGTCAACCTTCCAGTGTTTTTGTATTTCTTGAGAGTTCAGTTTTATTCATGCTACTAACTAAACCTTAGAAGTAAGGACACCTACATTTCAAAAACACTTCTTAATCTTGTCAGTGGCCAAGAGAAGTGGATTACAGTTTCTTGCCATCCTACCACCTCCCTCACCTGCTCAACGTCCAGACACGAAGATGACACAAGCAAGAGTCCGTGCATCAAACACATCCAGTGAAGTCACAAAAGGAAGTTATCAGCAAGAACACATATTCAAGTAAGTACATTACTCACCTATCTGATCTTACTAGAAAAAGATTCTTTCTGATTTTATAGACTCCATATTTTATAGATTAGATTCCTTGATTTATGTCATAAATTTATCTCTTCCTTGTAACAGACTTGGTTATTTCTCCTTTAGCTTTCACTTACCCCCAATCTTTTATGCTCACTTGATGATAATGGCCAGATACATGGATGAACAATTTCATGTACAGACTTGTTACACACTCATTTCTACAGATAAACCTCCACTGTCCTTAGGTAAGACTTAAGTCTCTCTTCTGTACTTTTTCAGTTAAAAAAATAAAATTATTGCACACGTAGCAGTGTTTGCAAGCAAACAAATCGATCTAAACTGAGACAGCAGTGCTACCAGACAGGGCTAGTCCTCTCTCCAAGCACTGCTACTCATTCTCATCATAGCACTGCTTCTTTCCCACTGGGGAGAAGTATTTGTGCAGCCCTACAAAGGAAATGTCTCCAGGTGAAAATTAAATATTTGTTCACCAGATATTATTTTATCAGCCTGATCAGTTCCCTAAACCAGATCTTTCTCCCACTAACAGATGCTCGAATTAGTACAAACAGAGGATCAGTGCAGAAAAAAAAAAGCAAGCTCAACATTTTAGGTCTGGGGCCATGGGTAGTTGAAGTAGCACCAATTTAAAATGTTCACCAGATTACAGCCTCAGAAGCTGCAATTGCTTAGGATAAAGCAGATGTTTTTAACTCCTTCAACAAATTAACAGACACTAGTCTACCACTTTAAGTCTGGCTTACTGTTGGACTGTGTATCCTTGATACAGAGCTGCCTCACCAAACCAAAGTAACCTATTATTTATTTATGGCCAAGGCTAGACTATACATAATTTGATTAAATCAGAAGCATTTACACAAAATAATAATTTTTAAAAATGAAATTCACATTTACTTAGGTACTTCAGAAAGAGACATTATAAATACCATCACAGGGATGATGAACAAAGGTCAATTTCACAATGCAGTATCTCAGGAAGCACGGAGAACATGCCAACATCAGAACTGGGAACAAGACTGCAGCACCCTCTGCACTGCCTCACGCAGGTATAGTCAGTCCAAGCTTCTATGATGCTTCAGGTACCAGTACATGACATTGTCAGCCTGATTTGACTTTAATCTATCTAAAATGTTTGTATAAAATCTTATTGGAAGAATACTTGTTACTAGAGCACAAGAAGAAAGTATATAGCATCATTTGGCCATCACAGTTCAGTTCCATTTGGAAGACATTCCACAGATCCCTGTACATTAGCAAAGTAAGGCAATTGGAAGCTAGGAAAGATTTCACTTACCAGACAAGCAAGTCTGTCCAGCAATGAACCGTTGGGCATGTATTCATACACCAGACATGGCTGGGCACCATCGCTTGAGAAACCAAGCAATTCTACTAAATTTTCATGCTGACACCTATAGCAAAAAAACAAATAAAATCCATTCACATGTGCTCTGAAAGACTCTCAACATCTGAGGAAAACACAAGGCAGAGGGAACCTGATTCCCAATGACTTGTTTCACTTCTACTGCATAAAGCCAGATTTGTGTGATGATGCTTTAAAACAAAGAAAATATGATTGTGCTGTATAAGAAACATTTTCAGTTAACATGCAAATCCTTGTGTTAGAAAGATAAAAATTGTATAATGATGTACTCACTTTGCCATTATGGTTATTTCTTGCTCAAACTGCTGTTTCAAGTCCTGAACACTAACATCAACCATCTATAAAAAGAAGTATTTGACATTAATATCACTGGTTCATAATAAAATGCAGTTGTTCATTAAAAAATGAAAAACAATTGTAAGCCTTTCTTAGTTAACCTTTCACAATACACCTTCTTCTCAATTAAAAAATAAAGTATCAGAACATGACTTTAAATTCCTTGGAACACTGTATAACTGGACAAATGGATCTAGTTTCAGCAGTCACCAACTTACTCAATTCACTCCTAATAGCACGTACTCATTATGAAATTCATTACTCACACAAAACAATGGGTATGAAGACTAAAATTCTGTGGCAATACTTATTTAGCTTGTGAATCTCAGCCATCCTAATCTGAAATGGAAACCTCCTTCACTTCTGCCAGTTCTTGAGGGTGAGGGGAAAACAACTGGGGGAGCAATGAGCTCCTTCCAACAACTTGCCTGAGCCCCTCAAAGGAGAGCTACAGAGAAGGCAAGAATTAGCTCCTGTGATTGTGCCAACTCACAACCCTGATGCAACTAAGGATTAGTTTCTCAATCCAACTAATGGGTAACGTGGTGACAACACTTTTTGAAATGTATCATTCAACACTTTCCACAATAAGCAAGATAAACAAGTCCATACCATAACGTACACAGTCATTAAAATGAAAAATTCCAAGGACAACTCACAGCAATGAGCTTCTTGACAGCCACGTTTCTGCCATTGATGCAGCCTTTGAACACAATGCCAAAGCCACCTTCTCCCAGTTTATTACCTCCAGCTGATTCTGGCCGGGCATCAAAATTATTTGTAATGCTTTCCAAGTCATGAAACAAAAAATTCTGGAAATCTGAAAGACATTGACATTTAGTACAAAATTATGTTTTCACTTAAGAAACAAGGTTTTCTGTTTCAGTTCTCTTAAAAACTTCCTACCACACAAAACCTGACACAGTGGAGCCCTTCCAGCTGTGTGATGAAGATACCAGAAACACAAAAGGAAGACAGATAAACAGATATAATTACTTATCCATAATTTTCTTCACAGCTAGCACTGTAGCACACATCTGATTGTATTTCTGATTCATACTCGTAAAACAGTAGAAATTAAACGTGTGGCAAATCTCAGAGCCATGCTGCCTTACATATTAAAAATACACCAAGGTTACATCATGTTTCTGGCAGCAACCCAAAAGAGGACCTTTAGGAAGGATTAGACCAACCACACACTTTCCTAAAATGCCTTCTTTAGTCATCTTTTCTCCAGCATTCTTAGTCATTTCTGACATACAAAATCTAGTTTTAAAGCCTAAGATGCTGAACAGTCTATAAGTATTGGAAAAGGGCAACAGGATTATGTGGGGCACAAAAGAAATTCCAATTTAACTAACAGTTCAGTTTTCCCTCACAGTAGGTGACCTATTGGCAAGATGCAAGATGGTGTTTCCCACAGATGCACCGTGTACCACTACGATTTATTTCACATGGGGTAAAGGACAGATCAGCAAAAATCCAGCACTGAGTTCTACCAAAGTAAGTGCCCACCTGTGTTACTGGACTGTGAGCTGCTGCATTCTTCAATTAAGTAGGAAGAATCTGAATGCTGCTTCTCAGTACTCTGAGCTAAAACAGGCTTTACAGATGCCACTTCTTTTTCCTGCAGAGGTTGCTGTTTCTCATGTATTGGCAAGGTTTCCTGTGAAGAAAGAGGTAATGTAACTTCTTGTGGCATCCTTACAGCTTCTGAAAAGGGAATTTAGAAAAAGTGTTAACTACATTAGGAACCACAGAAAAACTAAGTAATATTAATGCCAGCATTTTTGAAAATTAGGAGACACATAAGTATCACAAAGTTATATTCTGCCACCATGTGTTAACTCCAGCACTCTTATTGAAACTTGAAACTCTTATTTCAACTGTTATTAGAAGAGACAGAAAATGGAAAATATATTAATTTGGGGTTATTTTACACTAATCCTTTCTGATTTTTCAGTTAGTGTGAAGCTAACAGCACCTTAGAGAACTGAGAACAGAGTACAAAATGTACAACAGTTACCTGGAAGCAAAAGGCTCGCTGGTGCTAGGAACTGATTCCTAATCAGCAGATCCACAAGATCAGCAACTGTACAGTTGGTGGTTCCCCAGTCATAAAGCAACTCACACGTGGGGCTCTTTCCCATTTGGACAAATGCCTCAAATCTCCTTAAAAGATAAGTTAAGACCAATATTAAAAAAAAAAAAAAGAAAAAATTACCTCAATAAGCATGAAGGGAAAGAGATTAAAGGCAAACAACAAAAAAAATCCACAATGAAAAATAAATCTGAATGCACTGCAAAAATCACAAATCTTTTGAAAACACAGCCAAAAAACCCCTAAACACATTCAAGATCAGGGAAAAAACATGCAAAATCAATGGGAAATACACATATACATGGCTACAGCAGTTTGTCCAGGATCCATCATATACTGGCACCTTGGACTAACAGAGAAGACAATGTCAGACAGAGAAAAAGTCAGACCCAAATCAAATGGCAAAAATAATTGGTTTGCATGCATTTAGCATTCACACTCCATTTTGAATATTTTGAGATGGGCATTAAGAGGAAAATGAGATCCAGTATTCTGACTGATCTAATATTATTATTGAAAGAAAACCAAAGATTGAATAGTACCATTACTAGAAAACACTGGAAACCCGAGATGGTATATACAGCATCTAAAAATCCCAGTCTTTGAAACAGCTTCAACAAGGATGCACCAAGCCCTTCAAGCAATGAGGTGCTCATAAAATACTGTGAGCATTACTTCTCAAGTAAACTTGTTAGTTTTAGGCCTCGGGCTCCCCACATTTGTTGGGCATTTTCTTGCAAACAGTGAATTAGAAGTCCAGCTGTCTCTTGTGCACAATAGCATCAAAGTCTTTAGGGTACAGAAAGTTATGCAGCCCGTGCTGCACTGCTAAAAATACCCATGTCTGTAGCTGTAATTAATCCTAATTTCTGTAGTCAATTTTCTGGGGCTTGCCTAAAAACTGAGCTGCAGAACAATTAGGAGTAATTACCTCGAGTTCCCTAAGGAAACAGGACTGTAAGACGCAAGTGCCCACCGGGCACACAAAGTGCAGCAAGTCACAGCAGTGGAACGGAAAACGCGATTAACAAGCTGTTTATGTTGGACGGGTAATGCACGAGTTTACGTTACGGGACTTTAATCAAGGACCTTATATGCACTTGGCTGTATCTGCTTTCCCCGGACGGGTTGGTTATATCCACGGCAAGTTTCTTCCAGCCTTCCTGCGGGTCGATGAGCTCCGCCAGCCGCCTCACAAGCCCGTAGCTCAGGCGGCGAACGTGCGTGGAACCCGTCACGGGCTCG
>VZRX01017016.1:36324-96524 GCA_013398075.1 Notiomystis cincta
GCTCCCGCAGCCGCGCCGCCCTCACGGCTCCCGCAGCCGCGCCGCCCTCGCGGCTCCCGCAGCCGCGCCCCGGTCCGGTGGAGCCCCCGCCCACCACTCCGACCTGTCAGCGCCCCCTGCACCCCGCAGCGCTGACCACCCGCAACCCCCTCGCTCCTCACCGTCTCCCCCCGGCCGCGGTGCCCGCCCGCAGCCCCCTCACTCCTCACCGTCGCCTCCCGGCCACGCGCCCGCTTCCACTCCGTCTTTGAAACTTCTCCTTTAAGGGGGCGGGGCCCAGTGCCCGGTGGGAAGCGGAAGCGCTCTCCCACCTGGCCCTCCCATAGGCGGCCCGAAGGTGCCCCGCCCCTGGCGCGCCCCATATCCGGCCGCCAGGAGGGGGGTTCGTTGTCTCGTCGTCTTTCCCCCCGGGCCTGGGGAACTTGGTAACGTCCTCGGGCCGCTTTTCTGGGCGGAGGGGCGGCGGAGGCCGTGGCGCCCCCTGGCGGCGGGTGCCGGCGGCGGCTCTGGGCGCTGTGTGTCCGTGGCGGCCTCGCTCCCTGCTGTGTCCTGCGCCAGGCAGCCGTCCCTGCCCGCCTCCCGGCCTCCCTCCCCGCCTTTCAGCAGCCCTTTCCGTAGCGGCTGATTCGTTCCTCCCGCTTTGCCGGCCGCCCGTGCCGGTGCGGCGGGTGCGGCCGGGAGCAGCGCCGGCCGCGGCCATGCTGCCCTCCTTCCGCTACCTGACCGAGCACCGCNCGCGCCCGAGCCCCCGGGGCGCGGCCCGAGCCGGGCGGGAGGCGGCTGTGCTGCGTCCCCCGGCGAAAGTGAGCGTGAGGGAGACCCCGAGCTGCGGCCCGGCCTCGGGGAAGGCGCTGCGTTGGAGTCCTTACTCGGCAAGGCCGAGAGCGAGCTGCTCGACAGATTTGCCCGCGGCCTGAAGGATGCCTGGGGCTTGGAGAGCGGTGCGGATGCTGGCACTCGGGAGTTCTCGCTAGGACCTAGGCTGGATAAGAAACTTCGAGCTGCTTTACACAGTGCTGTTAGGCAGAAATTCCCCTTTCTAGTCACTGTTACAAAAGACAATGAAATGATTGTCAAAGGAAATCCTGATTACAGAGAACTTTGTAAATTAGTGACTGAAAAGGAAACAAGTGATTTCTTTAAATTTTTAGATGCAAAGCTGGAAAATTCTACGTTTTCCTTTGAGCCTGATGGAAACAAAGAGCACAGAAAAATAGTTCACCACTTTATCAATAGAAAATTTGGAAAACTTTTAGAAACGAAATCTTTTACCGTGACAGATGTCAATGATCAGCCAAATATGTCAATAATGGTACGGTTTCGAGAAAAAAGTTGGTCCAGAAAAAGGCCGGCTGGTGGTTTTCAGGAGAAGCAAGATGTTTATACAGGTAAATAGTACATTTCTGGTGAAGATGGCAGGTATTGTGGTGTTCTGTGGAAAGACTGAAACTCCGGGTCATTTTTATATGACACATAGGCCTGGTCGACCCATTGTTTATGTTGAAATCAACATTGTCAATGCAGCAGTGTTCCACCCTGGAGAACGAAATGGGTGAATCAAATTACTGCAGTGATTTCAGTGATAACGGTTGCAGATCTTTTGATTGGAGCCACTAACTCACTCTGTGGCATTCCCAGTGCGATAGCTTTCCCTTGAAAGTAATTGTGGGGTTTTAAGAGGTGCATCTAGATACTGAACAAGTTGGTAAGGTCGAATTTGACTCATGATCTCACTCTCTAAAGCTGTTTCTAATACAGAGAATGTTTCCTGCAATACATCCATGCATGTCTGATGAATTGTGTTGCATTTTACGTGGTATTGTTTTTAAAGGCATCAGGGGGTTTTTGTTGGTCTGAGTTTTGTGTACTGTTTGGGTTTTTTTCCTTCTGTGCTGTAAAAGTCCCATTTGCTTTAGTTTCTTGGGGTAGGAGGACAGTTTCTTTGCAGTTTCCATGCTGTTGCAGTTTGAGGGGAAGAACCTGCCCTGGTAGAACCTGTCATGGCAGAACACTGAAACAAAAAAGCAAGTTCCTAATAATTCTGAGATGATTGTTTCAGCTTTCACCCTTCAGAAAGAAAACCTAGAAACACTAGAAGCAATCGGCTTGTTGGCAGCTGAACTTGATGTTCTTCCTTCAGACTTCAGTTACACTGGCATCAAAGATAAGAAGGCTATCACTTTGCAACCTATGGTTGTCAAGAAGGTGGCTCCTGAGAGGTACTTAGAATCTGGGCACAAGCAGTTTTAGCACATTGTTTGTTGTGTTAATGAATATCAGCATGGTATGATCTCTTGAAATGTTCTTACTGATGTGTCTTCCTTTTACTTGCACAGTGGAAATGGCTTTAATCTTTTGTGGCTTTAGGGAATATGCAATTTAGCATTCAAGTCAATGGTAAAACTCCAGTGCAAACTGGATTGTAAGGCTGGGTGTCCAAGAGATAATTAGCAAAACTTTGCATTAGTGTTTAAATGATGAAGAAAAATAGGTAGATGCATCTACACAGCAGGAGAAAGAAATTATTTTTATAAATAAACAGGTTACAAAGTTATTAAAATATTGCTTAGAATTTGAGCTCTTATGGTAAAAGTTTCCTTTGAGTTGAATGACTCTTATTTACACAAAAGAACAAAGAGATTGAGTGGATACATTAAAGGGCAAAGTTTTGAACTGTCAGCTGTGTTTCCAATTACAAGCATGTGCAAGCACACCCAGAGAATCAGTGCACTGAATTTATTTCTGTTAAGGCTGACTGGGAAGGAGCAGTTGTGTTCTGGAGTCTGCTAGAGCACATTACCTTTTCTTTTCCTTTCTCTTTAATGAAAAACAGGTTTCGAGGAGTGAAGAGTAAAAAAATGACTAGTTTTTCAATTAAAAAAATTAAAAATTCAATTTGACAAAGTTGGATGAATTGCTTCATTCTAGCATCTGTCAACATCAGAAAAATGCCAATGATGCAAACATTTAAAAAGCATTTCTGGATTATAACTAAATTTTAAGACTTCTATCTCTACATTTGATTTGGTTTTCTCATAATTGTTTTACATCCCATTTTATTTTTTAAGTGTTTTTAATATCAGTGCAAAGATGAAAAAGATATTAATTAGAAGTTGAATAGCTTTATTAGAGGATGGCTCATAATTTCTCCCAATTATTTATTCAGGTTGAAAGAAATTGGAACCAAAATGGAGAAAAAGGGCATGAAAATATCCAACATCCGTTCAGCCTACCAGCACCTCAGGCTTGGTCAGCTGAAGGGCAATCACTTTGACATAGTGGTGAGAGATCTCCAACCCCACAGTCACGACTCTTCTGCAGATTTGAAGGAGAGAATATCTGAAGCAATGGAAAATGTTAAGGTAAGAAAGACTCATGGTTGCTGATAATGAACAGAGTTTTAATTCTTTGCTGTTAAAAAAAGTGCTTTTAAGGAAAATGCCTCACAGCACAATAACGGCAATAGTTCCCAAGTTTGGTGCTTTTTGCAGTTTTGTGTCTTTCCTGCATTACTTAAGGAATCAGGAGTAAAATTGCCTTCCAAGAAGGAACCACAAGTGAACTGATTCTGTGTTACAGCCTGGAGACCCCAGGGTGGTGCAGCAAAAGACAAGGGGCATTCAGTAACAAATGAGTGTGGCTATAGGAGCCATTGCTGCACAGACCTGAGGCCAGCCAGAGTGGTGGGTCTCACTGTGGCAGACAGTGGGGGAAACAATGCACTTGCATGTCTGTATAATGTGTGTGTGATACATGTCTATACACACATATGCTCAGTGCACATGACAGCTGGTTGCCTTTTTTGGTCATGTCAGGAACTGCATGGTTGGCCTGGATGAAAAACTTCAATGGTATGAACATATGTGGAATGCTCATCTCTGAGAAAGAAGATTCCCCTGAAATGCAGTGGATTTTGATTCTGTTTTCCCTAGTCCCTGAAGAAAACTCCCATCATCAGACATTCTTAAACCACTAAGAAAATTAAAAGCAAATAATGGAAGGGAAAAAAACTGTAGATGTTTTTTACAGTATTAAATTTTCTTGCCTTATCTTTCTAAGTAATAACTATAATATAAATTGCTTTAAGAATATTAATCCGGGAATAAAGTCTTGAATGAAAACTACCCAGTGTACAAAAGCAAAATACATTACATGTATTTTGGAAATTAATTTTATTTTTTGGAAAAGCATTTAGCTGGTATTATAATGCTTTCTTTGTTACATCTGACTTGTTTTATTTTGCTGTTTGGAAAATGAACACAAATTCCTATGATAGTGTCTTGCTTTATTAGATTTACCTTACTGGTCAGAAGATGAATGACAAAACAGGAAATATATTAGTCCAAAATATGCATTTTTCATCTTCTATGAAAGCAAAATTGTGTATGGGTCCTAGAGGTCTCCAAAGCAAAATTATAGAATTTGCATCTAATTACCACTTGCAAAACAAATATATGTTTTTTGTTTGTCTACTCCACGTGTACTTACTATTTTCTAGAAAAGGGTGTTCTCCTTGGGTCACATGACTGTGATTTTACTTCTCACATGTGACCTAGAACTCATCAGATTTAAAATCTCAATTAGCCAAAGTGTTCACTTTTGACCTTTATATTGCAATAATAGTAGAAATTATCTCGTGAAAAAGATTAGTGTTTTTAAGAAAAAAATGTCCAGTGGTTACCATTCATTAGCTGTGCTGCATTTACTTGAGTAGAGATTTTATAATCTGACACATTTAAAAAACTCAATTACTTTGACTTGACCTGTAGTTGTACTTGTAATAATTAACTATTATATAAATAATTTTGTTTCATTTACCTGGGATCTTTTCAATAATATGAAGACAATGATAGAACTTGATAGTCTTTTCAGATGTTTCTAACTTAAGTGCCAAAATACTGTAATGAATTACGAGTTTTGTTTCATGTTACTTCTGATTTAAAATTCCTGGGTTTATGCATTTTGGATGTAAATACAGATGTATGTGTGTTGTGTGCCTGGTCTTATTAATCATACCCAGTACTTTCATGCACATAACATATTTATTCTTTCTCATTCTAGACAAAAGGTTTTGTAAATTACTACGGACCTCAGCGATTTGGACAAGGACAAATTGTTCAGACAGATCAAATAGGATTGGCTTTACTGAATGAAAAAATGGTATTTTCATTTTGTAATTTGAGTACTTACTGTCAAGAGAATTTCATATTACTGTTGCACCATCTAGCACTGGAGCTGACCTTCTCAGTGAACAATTTCATTTGTGAGATACACTCGTCTGTGTGCTGGAAGCAATTGCTAGATCACTTTTGATAACAACATAAGCATGAAGATATTAATCCTGAAACTAAAACCCTTTTTTAAACAGCAAGTGAAGCTTTAAATAGTTCTGGGGTGATAGATCTGTCTGCCAGTGGAATGTGACTGGGATTGTCATCATGCCACTTGGCAGGAAAGTGGTTGCATTCCATACTGGGTTTGAACACTGAAAAGAAGCACTCTTCATACAGTGTTTATTCATGGTCCTGATGGCCTCCAAACTGTAGTTTCTGTATTGTGCTGTGCGTCTGTTCACTTCTTAAAAATATCACATAAGTTTATAAGAAAGGATTTGCTTTTTCAATACTGTCATAATGTATCTGCTATATAGAACAGATTGCTGCTTTCCTTTATTCCTTGACTACTTTCCCAAACTCTCAGTTCTGAGCTTATTAAGAGTAATGTACTTTTCAGGGGGTAGTAATAATTTGTAAGATAAGAGTAATGTACTTTTCAGGGGGTATGTTACAGTATTTGGCACAGGTGAAAAGACTAATTAGACACTACAAAGGATACTTGAGTATCCTTTTCTTCTAATCTTGTTTTGATTCTGAGAAAAGTTGGGAAAACTTATCTTTCAAATATAAGAATCAAGATTTGAGGGTAGCCCAGGAAAGTTGCTGTTGTTGTATCTGACAACAGATAGCAGTTGAACTGCGTGCCTCTCCTTGAGCAGTAAGGATTTAAATCTTTAGCCTTAAGTTACTTTAATTTAAAATAGGTAGGAAGTACTTTTTATATTAAAATGTGCCAGTATGTGCTTGCACAGTCCAATACAGAGGAGGACAAGAGCCAGGTGTCACAGGCTGGGAGAAGTGCTAGCAAATTGAGCAGCTCTTGTGATGTTGCAAGCAGCAGAGATTACTGTAGTGTTTTCCTTATAACAATGTCATCTAACCTAGCACAGATCAGTATTTAAAAAAAAAATGGTTGTCCCTCTGTATGAGACTGTGGAAAGTGTTCAGTCTAAATTTTGCATGAAGCATGCAGGAAGGAAGGAGCCTTCCTGTTCAGGAGAGAATGATGACAATTTCAAGTGGAGAGGTTTGAACTGGATGACCAAGAAAGTGACTGGTTTCTCACAGAGCTTGGAAAACTGTCTTGGGTTTTCTGTGCAACTAAAGCCTCTTTTTAATCTTTTAATTTAATGAGAAGGGACACAGCACATTGTTCTATGGCTCATGGGATCTTCTGTGAAAGGGAGAATTTGACTTTGACCCTAAAGAACTGGTATAATTTTGAGAGCTTGCAGAGTATGTTAAGACAGAATTGGATGCATGATTATCTGTTTAGTTGACAAATAGTTACATTTAACTCAAAAAAAAAATTGTTCTTTTAAGGTGAAAGCTGTGAAATTATTTTTCACACCTGAAGATACTGATGATCCTGTGAACAATGCAAAAAGATACTTTCTTCAAACTGGTATGTCCACTTAAATTGTCCCTATATTTATGCAGAGTTGATATTGTGAGGTAATAACGTGTTGCTGCACAGGGAGATAATTTTTGTTTTCCTACTGCTTTATGCCACTTCTACTTCATTCTGTGACATTCAGTAGAGTTGCACATTTAAAAATTATATGACGATGAGCCCCTAAATGTGCAAAATAATGGAAAATTAATGTACTTCATGTGCCAGACAGTATAAAAGCAAATGCTGTATATCATAATGCTGGAAGAGACTAAGATTTATCAGAGGAGTTTTGGCCTTCTTCCATCTATCTGCTTTTGGATAGTGAGAAACTTCTCCCTAATGAGGGAGGTATACAGGAATGTGGCACTCAACTCATACTTAGCACTTAACACATCTATTTTCTTTCTTTCTTGAACTAAAATAAATAAAATATGTCAAAGACAGGAGTGTGCTGAGTAAAGTGCTCTGTTTGCCATATGTATTGTTTCTATCATTCAGCTGAACTTCCTCTCCAATCTGAAGTTGCTTTCAACTTCAAATATATTTTTCTTTTCAAATATTCCACATCTACTAGCCTGCTTATCACTAGATTGACATGACAACTATGATAAATAGCTTCAAAAGACAAAGATATGTTTGGTTTCACAAAAAAATATAAGATGAATGATTCTGTTCTGTCCATGACTGTACAAAGCATGGAAAAACATTGGTGTGGACCCTGAAAGTATCTGCTTGCCTTTTCCTGAAAGCAGAGGTAGAAGTCTCTGCAAAAGATTTCCTCAGGTATTCACTTGGTAATATGGAAAAAAAGCAAACCATAAAATTTTAAGTATGCAGCATTTATACAATGTAGTACAAATCTGGTTAAATGCATTTTCATCTTGTTTAAGGGTCAGACTTCCCTGAGGCCAATGTAATTTTTACCTTTAAAATAAAGACATGATTTTACCTGCTGAGAAATTCATCTTCTCAAATGATAAGTAGAGATTTAATGTTCTTTTGTAGCTTGATTTTACTTTCAGTTACCTAGTTCAAAAAAAAAAACCCTTTGGAGTGATAAAGTAAGTTTCTAAAAAGAAAATTGTTCAAACTAGGCTGAATAACTGAATGACAGCTAGTTTAATTTAGAATGCATGAAAAAGAATAAAATTCATGGGTCTGTGTTGATAGGCATACAAGATGAAATTTGTCTACTATGACACATGGAAGGAAAGGAAATAATGAAAGCATTGAGAGGTTAGACTGACACCTTTTTTCCCTATTTGATTATTTTATCTTTTTAAATGTCAGGTAATTTTTGAATAATCAGGAGTTACTGACAGGATTATTTTTGTTCCTATCAGAAGATGCAAAGGGCACACTTGTGATGCTGCCAGAATATAAAGTAAGAGAGAAGATGTTGCTACGAGCTTTAAATCGCTATGGTGTAAATGACGAAGGTTGCACTAAAGGGTGGCTCAGCATTCCCCACTCCCTGCGCATATTCTACGTCCATGCTTATTGCAGTAAAATCTGGAATGAAGCAGCATCATATAGGCTGGAGACTTATGGCTCAAAAGTGGTTGAGGGTGATCTTGTCTTCTTGGAAGGAAATGATGAAAGCATTTCCCTGAATGACAAGGTGAGTCTTCCCAAAGTAGTTCTTCTAAAAAGAAAATAACAACAAACTCCAAGCAACTTAATGCACTTGAATAAATAAGCAGACATACTCTAATGCCTTTATTTTGGTTCATTCATTAAAATATTTAATATTAGTGACAAAGCTGAGAAACATGTAGGACTTTTTTAGACATGTAATTAACAACTTTAATCTGTTTTGGCTGTTCATTTTATTCAAGTGAGAGGAAGGAACAGAATGTCAGAAATGATACATTTGAGAATTTAGTCTCTGTGGTATATAATGCTCTTCTTAGGATCTCACTGGGAAAACCTTCAGAGTGGACTCTGGGTGTGCCCATATTACCAGTCAGTGCAGACCTGAGGCTTGCTCTCCACATCAGGCCGTTCCTATATACATTGCTGAGTGTAAGTCCAGGTGAAAGGTGGCCTCAGGCTGAACTGATAAACTTGTTGCAACTTCAGAAGCAAAGCGTGTTTAGCACAATTTCACTGATACTGGGTCTAAACTGGTAGCAGCTGTTCAAAAATTGCAGCAGTCTTCTTAGTAAAGTAGTAAAGGGCAAGGGAGAGCTTCTGCTTGCCCATAGCTCATCCTGGGAGCTGTGCATGGAGCTGTAGGTGAGCCAGTGAGCAGAATCTGGCAGTGGAGTGTCTGGTCCTAGGTTTTGACATGCTGAAGTCCATTCTGAAGTGCTCTCTTCTTTCAGGGTTAGCATGCCTTATTATGAAGACAGTTACCAAACAGCAAGTGGTAGGACAAGAGGAAATAGCCTCAAGTTGTGCCAGAAAAATTTAGATTGTGCATTAGAAAATACTCTTCACCTAAAAGGTTATCAAGCACTAGAACAGGCTGCACAGAGAAATGGTTGAGACACGATCCCTGGAGGTGTGTGATGAGGGTTTTAGGTTTGCAGCTGGACTCAGCCTTTTCCAACCTAGATGATTCTGATTCTGTCTTTCTCCCGATCTGATAAATCATAAAACTGTACAGTGTTTTACTGGAGAACAAATAGGTGTGTGCAGAGGCAGAATGTAATTAATCTCTTTTGAGTGAACCTCTTGCAAATTTGAAGGCAAGAGCATTTGAAAGGTTACCTCCAGTCCCTAGGGAGTGGTTGTGTTTCAGTTGAGATTTTTCCTTACCAGTATTTTTGAGAGTGAATGTTAATGAAACAATCAGATCAAATAAAATTAAAAGAGGTATTAGATTCAGTATTGAGTTACTGAGTTTTGTGAAGATATATTCCTCCTTAATATACAACATTTTTCTTTGTATTTTTATGTTTGGTAATATAGCACAAGATGGCATTGACTTCGTTAACTTCAGACTCAAAGAATAATGATGGTAGCTAGCATCAGTAAATGTTTAATGCAATACCATCTACCAGTAAACTGATTATTTAAATTCAGCATGTCTTAAGATTCTTTCATACCTGAGTTTATTTGCCTTGCAGTAGTCAAATTATTTTAGTATTCTTGGCAATTTGTGAGTACAGTGTACAATTGCTAAAATAAAGCATATGTTTGTACTTTTTAAAAGGTTGTTTTTTTCTTCTTAAATGTCTTGTCAGGTTCATGTAGTCACTGCTTCAGAAGAATCAGCTAACAAATATTCTATATACCAAGTAAGTCTGTATGAAAAATTCAGAGTTGATCTTTTTATTTGATTACATTTTTTTGTTTTAAATAATACAATCAATTTAACTGCTGCAGTCTTCTTCCCTGCTAGAATGCTCATTGAAGAAAACATATGTGAACTAATCTCCACTCTCATAACAAATTTACTTAGAAGTGGAAATAAATACAGTGTTATGTGCAGTATGGCAATATTTATCCTGAAGCTGAATACTTTGGGAAAGATTTCAGTCTACTGGGAAAAACTTTTAAAAAGCAGTGGACATTCTAAGTTTTGAAGGTTTCAGAGTGTAGTTGTGAAGTCTTGCATGGTAACTGAATATGGCAACTGAATGCTTTTACTGCTGTAAAGGCAGCTTTATTTCAGGTGTCCTGATACATTGATTATTTTTTCCGCTTTAATTACATGCTACATTAATTACAATCTACATTAATTACATACATAGTGTACCTGCCATGCACAGCCTCATTTCACAAGAGAAACTTCCAGTTTACTATTTCAGGCCCCAGAACGAAAGGTTTAAATGCATTTAAAACAATCACATTTATTTAAAGGGGAATGGGTGAGCATTACCTCAAATATGTTTGTTTTTTTTCTTTCAAGGTGGTTCTTCCAATGGTGGGACATAGTATCAAGTATCCCAGTAATAAAGTTGGACAATGGTACCATGAAAGACTTTCTAAGGATGAGCTGGAGTTGTGCAAATTCAGAGTGTTGCCATTACAGCTGAATGTACCTGGATGCTACAGACTCATTTTGAAAAATGTTCAGAATCTTTCGTATTTTTTGGAAAGTAAAGAAAAAGAGATCAAAATTGAGGACAACCATCTGAGTGATTTAAAAGACTCTCTTCATATATCATTTGACCTTGATCCTTCATGTTATGCAACAGTCTGTCTGAGAGAAATAATGAAATGTGACTTTTAAGATTCCACTTAATGAACGATTCCACTTAATGGAATCTTGTACAGTGTTGGTATTTTACATGTAATGCCAAGAACATAAAGGAGAATAACAAGTTCAAGTCATGAACAGGAAGAATTCATAGATTGAGATTCATACAGTTAAGGAAAAAAAACTACGAAAATCCTTAGGAGTGTTTCAAAATCATTCCAAACTCTAAATGCATTGAATGCATTGGAGTAAAACTGTTACACCAGACAGATCTAACAGAACTTAAAGAAACCATGGGCAGCTAGCATGAATATCCTGTTCACATAGACATCTGGCAAAGTTAAGTCCTGGAAAAGTATTTGCAGCAAACAAATGTATCTTGTAAATCATAGTATTTTTAAAAATGTTTTATACTAAATACTATTCAAGCAATAATGTAACAAGTTTACAGCCTAAAGGTTTCTAACTGAAAAGTTGTTGTACTGAGTTTCCTAAATATGTTGTGTACAGGTACTTAGTGTTAAAAGTCCTGAGTCAACAGTAACAAGTTGTTGTTGGTTGCTTTATCAGACATTTGGTGAATGCCCCAATTAAGTTAATGCTGACCAGGATTCAGTAGTGCATAGCTGGGAGTGTCTATTTCAGTAAGCTTTTAAGATCAGGTGAGTACTTGATATCATGGAAAAAACATTTGTAATAAAACCAAAACCATATTACGTGCTTTACATGATGCAGACTCTATTCCTGTTATTATGAAGCCTTATGGTAGCACGAAAAAAAATCGATTTTCTTTTTGACCAAGAAAATAAAAGGCAGTTAACTGTGATAAAATGAGTGGATATGTTGAAAAAGGGAGATCAAAAAACCCATCATTTACATTGTCTTTTTGCCACTGTCCCACAATATTTGTGAAACCAAGTTAGGGTGTTGTGGTTTGGATGGGTGGATAACCAAATGAGTGAAAATGTGATTGGATGATGAGGCTCAGAGTAGTGGTTAAGGGGTCACACCCTCCCTGGAATGTGTGTCACTGAGGTGTCTTCTGGGCCCCATCCTGCTTCGTGTCTTTGTCAGTGGCCTGGAGGAGTGGGTGGAATTCACCTTCATTGAATCTGCAGATGACACCAAATGAAGGGAACAGGTATGTCCTGGAGGGTCAGGCTGCTGTTCAGGGCTGTTCATACCTAGATATGCTGCAGGAAGAGGCCAGTGGGAACTGAATGACACTCAACAAGGACAAATGCAAAGTGCTGCGTGTGGGAAGGAAGCACCAGTGCAGCAGCCCTGCTCTGCAGAGCCCTGCTGGGCAGCTGAACATGGGCCCTGTTCAGCTCTGTTCACTGGCAGCAGGAATGACCAACAGCCTCCTGGAATAGGTTAGCAGGGACACAACCAATAGATCATGGGGAGGTACTACATCCCAATTTTCAGCACTTGTTTGACCACATTTAACTTTTACATTCAGTTTTGGTCCCCACAAGAAAAACAGGCAAGAACTGGACCAAGTTCAGCAAAGGGCCTCTGAGCTATTAGGAGCCCTTGTCATTTGAGGAGATACTGAAGGAAGTGGGCTTCATCAACTTGAAAAAGTTTGGAGGGCAATCAACAGCAGCTGACCATTACCTATGAGGAGGTTAGCAAGAAAGTGGAGCCAGGATCTTCATAGTGTGTTTGGCAGGAGAACAAGACACAATGAGCCTAAATTGAAATGACAGGTTTAGAATGGTTAAAAGGAACAACTTTTTACCTATGAGGACAGTCAGGCAGCGGAACAGGTTGCTCAGAGGCAGTGCAGCCTCCATCTAAGGAGGTTTGTAAGACCAAATGGGATAAAGCTCTTAGCAACTGTCCTGGTTTCAGCTAGAGTAGAGTAAATTTCTTCTCAGTAGCTGTTACAGTGCTGTGTTTTGGATTCAGAATGAGAATGGTATCGGTAACATCTGATGTTTTGGTTTTTTGAGTGGACTAAGTTGACTGTCTTGAGTCAAGGACTTTTTTCTTGTCTTGTGCTCTGCCAGTGAGGAAGCACACAATGGAAACTGGGAGAAGGCGTAGCTGGGACAGGTGACCTCAACTGACCAAAGGGGTATTGCACACCACAGAACGTGCCCAGTATATAAACTGAGGGGAGTTACCTGGGAGAGGAGCTGATCTGGGTTTGGGAAGGGATGTCTGGCATCAAACAGAGGGTGGTGAGCAATTGCATTGAGCATCACATACTTTTTTTTATTATCGTGATTATTACCATTGTTTTGTGGAGGCAGTTGAACTAGGGGCCAGAGACCTCTTCCAACCTGGATTGCCTTGTGTCCTAAGCAGAGTATTATAAGTGCTTATTCAATCTGTAGATGGCAGCATAACTTAAAGCTAAAGGGGGGAAGTCTACTCATTTTTACTGAGGAAGAATTAATAATATAAATTGATTTCCGTTTGTGGCATCAGTTTTTCAGATGATGCTAACAGCTGAGTATGATAAATTTCCCAAGCTTGAGAATTATAGGAATAGGAAAAACAGAAATAAAGCTCACATAATTTCAATGTTTGTATAAAACTCTGCAGCAGTGAATGATCCTATACCTTAAAAGGGTGGATTACTTTGTAAATCTGTATCAGTAATTCAAAATTTGATCCTTAGCTTTTATTTGAGGAAATAGACTGTCATGCAAACAATAACTACAGAGCCACTGCAGGTGTCTTAGAATGCTTATTCTATTACACCTCAAGTTTATGATAAACAGGCAAACTGATGGAAAACCCTATTTCCCTACCATGACCCAACTGAGACAGTTTTCTTCCATCTTTGCTTTTCAGTATCACCTCTTCTCCCTTCCACCTGCCCTTAAAAATCCCTCCCTTCTGGAAAATTATTTTTAATTCAAGTAATTTTGGTACAGCACAGTTCAAAAAGAGTTGTCGTGTAGCACAGGCATGGTAAAGTGCTCCAGCGCAGACAGGAAGCTGCATGCAGTTACAATGACCAGAAGAAATAAACTAGCACTGAAGTTCTGTTTAAGGAGACTATTGTGGCCCATGTGGATGAAAAGAGCCTTGAAAACCATCTCATCCCATACACAATTTGAATACAGAAGGTATTAAAAGTTGAGCATTGATTTGGAAAAACACAAAAGGTCAGATTAAAAGGTTTTTGACTGAAAGGCATGCTATTTCAAAATAAAAGATCAGAAGAGGGTGTTGAAAGAATTCCCCTATAATCATTTTAGGATCATTTGTCAGTACTTGTATTGAACACTAAAAAACCCTAATCTTCTTAACCAAATCATTCTTTCAGCAACTTTAAGGTGAAAGAGCTAATTATGTGTGCCCATAGGTTAAATTCCTTGAGTAGAAATGTTCTACCAGGGAAGTCAGGTTAGCTGTTAGAGTGTTTATATGATAAACATCCTTCTTACTTTATTTAATTTATTTGTAATTCATTCTCTTAATCCTAGCAGCTATTTTGCAAGGTTGTGTACAGCTGAATTCAAAGAGTTTTGTATGAGTGCAGTACTCATCTTCCTAAGTATAATCTATAGAAGCAAAACATCTGTGCCCCCACATTTAGAAAAGAAGGTTATCATTATGCATTGATCTGAATTTAAGGAAAATACTCATGTGTTAGTCATCTCTCGTTTTACTGGGCATTTCTATTGCTACCATCCTTCTCTGATAGTCCTTACAACAATTTGCTAGTACTAATGAAGAGGAGTGCCTGATTCTATTCCTAACAAAAGGGGTTTTAAGTTCAATGACCAACTGATTTTTTTTCAGCACAGATGATAGATAATTGGGAATTTGAATGGGAGAAATGCAAATGTTCTTAATCTGTGAAATCCTGTTACTTTTAATTCCCTACAAATTTGATCTCAGTGAGAATGTACAATTTTTCAGATCTTTCAGAAGGAGATGGCTTAAAATTACATTCTTATCATGAAGACAGTTCAGAAGCCAGGTAGATGTGTGATTATTGGCCCAGCTCACTCATTAAAACTCCATTAACTCCTCTCTTAGTGCCAGTTCAAATCAGCTGGTGATTTGACCTCCTACACCCTGCTGATGAGCACAAACCTCCTTTCCATTCTCTTGCAGAACTTCTGCCCATAATAGGTACTCAAGGGAACAAGCTGAGAAAATATTAACACTTTCCTTTCCTTCAATCTGAGGTCATGCCTTGCAGCACATTGTTTCAGACATAGATTCCTTCTGGAGTTAATAAAACCAGAAGGTGAGCTCCAGCTGCAGGCCAAGCATATTCATGTCCACGTGGAGAAAAAGGGATCCAAATGAGTGTCTGGTCATTTGGAGAGTCTCAAATCCTACACATGGGTATGTTCTGTTATGTAGCCTGGACAGCATTTAGTCCAGAGCAAAACCACTGAACCAAATGTTGTGTAAGCACAGGAGTTTCAGTGCTACAATATGTTCATCTGTTTCT
Source organism: Notiomystis cincta (assembly GCA_013398075.1). Taxonomy (NCBI): domain Eukaryota; kingdom Metazoa; phylum Chordata; class Aves; order Passeriformes; family Notiomystidae; genus Notiomystis; species Notiomystis cincta. The sequence goes on from VZRX01017016.1 coordinate 51,639, forward strand.
GTCACACCGAAAAGCTTTCTCAAGTAGACATCATCTGGGAATGTTGTGTTTGCAAGGGTGGCAGAATCAGTGAAGTCAGATGTTCACACCATCTGAAGCTACTTTACTCTGCTTAGCAGAAGTTAGTCTTTTATATTACAGCAGTTTAAATGTATTTTCAACTTATATAAAAGTGCCTCTTCCTGCTTAGAACAGAATATTTTTAATGACCTTTAGAAATAACTGATTTAAAAAAACTGATTCTGTCTTCCAGAATGTTCCTGCATTAGAAACGTAAAGCTGCTTCCTTCTGGCTTCGTTTGATCACCCTTGGCTCCTACATTTCAATTCAAGGGATAGTAAGAAGTTCATCCCTATCCATCCCAGTGGTATCCAGCCATATGTATACGAATACATATGGGTGTGCTTCCCAAATGTATCTCCTAAATGAGATGTTTAGCACAACCGTGCAACTGTGCAGTCTCTGCCCCTGTGGAGGCTATTCCATACTTACAATGTTTGCTGTCCTTCTGTTAGTTTTTACTGGTTTTTAGTATACCCTTTTGAGGTGAGTGATCTAGAACTGCACATATTTGAGAATATATTTTATCTAAAATTTTGCTACTAAAAGTCTGATAAAACTTGCCAAAACACGTGAAGTTGCTCCTTGGAGCAATGGGCCCACCTTCCACCCACCCTCAGTACAGGTTAAAATGATTGGGGAAGGCAATACCTACCTTCACCCTAACCTGCCAGTGGATGCCTCAGATGCTGTGTTAAGCCAGGTGTTTTTGGTCAGGTCATCTAGCATCTTCTCTGGGATACATAGCTCAGATGGCAGCTATCCCACAAAGGCAGCTAAAAAGGCATGGTTTTTTCCTGCATGAAAGAAGTTTAAGGAAGGAGACATGGAGTCTTCTAGCAGTCAGAATGTGCTTCAGATTCAGCACTGAATTTCCCTGGGTCCCGAGGGCACTTGCAACCCTGATTAGTCCTTGTGGCAGATTTCCCTTCTCCTGCCCATGGTGTTCTGCCTGATGCCTGGGGCTGGCCCTGGCCCAGTGCCCCCTGGCCACCCTGCACCTCTCTGGGGCAGTGGAACAGGCTCTGGCCATGGCATGGTTGCCTGACAGACAAAAGATTTTCTCCTTCATAAAACTCAAGTCTCAACATAAATCATTTATGATACACACTGGAACCAGGCCATATAATTAATCCCAACACTTCCTTTGTAAAGCCACTTTCTTTTACACCTTGCAAATAATGCTTTTTAGCTAAATGGCTGACAAATAATTAACTGTGTTATTTAAAAGATCCTCAAAAACTACAGGGCAGAGTTCACCATCTCACACTGTCCATAAGCCCTAAATCTTGGCTAGACACCTGATACAGATAGCACTTATCTATTACCAGCATGTCCAAGGCAAAGAGTAGTTTTCTGTTTCACAACATTTTCACATAAACACACACTCAGACATTTTAGTAATGCCTCAAGCAGCCCATCAGTTGCTTATTGTCCCAGAATGATGTACCATATAATGTTACTGTGAATTAACTCTTGTCTATTTGTTTTACCCAAGGGGAAGAAACAATGTACTCCACCAAATTACAAAGCTCTCTTAGAGATCAAGAGTCCTCTACCTCTCCTTTACTCAGAGAGCTTCTCACAGCAAAGATAGGGAAATACATCTTAGGGTGTGTAGAGCAAAAAACTTTCCAGATAAAAAGAAACCTTTGGGCTGGATACTTTCAAAAACTGTTCTAAGAGAAGTGTAAAGGAGAGATGATTTTGGAGGATGGGGTGACTGCTATATGAGGAGGAGTTATTGATAAGATTGATACTCTGTGGATTGGTGTTGGGAAAGGCAGGAATGGAGAGAGAGAGAGATGATCCGAGAAGGAAACTGCTCGTAAAAAGAATGGTATTGGGAAATGAATCACACAGGAGGAGAAAGTCAGTAAGAGATAAGAAACTGTATCTGTGTAAATTATCATCACCCCATTTCACTCAATATTTCTCAGCAGATTTTCAGTGTATCAGTTCAGAGTGTGGCTTGTACTCACCCACTATTGCATTCTCTTGCAGGAAGGAAACTAGTCAGATTCTGAAATAGCAGTTCTCTTAAAAGCTGGGTGGAGATCCTTGTCAGCTTGATTGGCAGGGGCCAGCTGAGATACTTCAGGGAATATATAGTACAGTGGGGTGTGGGCTGTCAGGGAACATGCTGATTAAAGGGCAGTTTAAAATAAAAGACAATCTAATGGGGAAAAAGCATGATTTGGGTCTATCTCACAGCAAGTGCAGACTCAGTGTGATTATAGTATTCAAACTGACTCTAAAATTTTATTTTATGCTCCTTGTTTGCAAAAGAAGCCAAAGTGTGTATTCAACTATTAGTTTATAGCTGGGTTTTAGTATTTTTAAATCATTAAATAGGAGAAAAACATTATAGCAACCTTCCCCCTTCTCTCCACGTCATGCATTTTCACGTTATTTTACTCTTTTGTTTTACCCTGACTTCTTGATTTCACCTTTTATTTAAAGCCATTCCTCTCTCTGATGCTGAGAACCATCCTATGCAGCAAATAATCTGTGCCCCACTAAGCCAGAACTGTGACCTTTTAATGTTAAGCATTCCAGTCAGAGGACCTATCATGGTTCTTCAGAGCCCATCCCTGCCTGTCCCTGTCCTGGGGACTGTCCTTTAGCTTTCTGTAGCTGTACTGGCATTTCTTTCCCATCTTGCTGGTACAGAAAGAGCTCTGTAAAGTAAAACTGCAGGACACAGGTCCAGTTTCAGTGTAAGGACATAGGTTCAGAAAGTCACTGCCTCGTTTTTTGATTGAGCTCAGCCCTTCAATGCTTGAGAGTTCTCCTATATGGGCTCAAGAGTGTCAGACAGAGCAAGAAGAGACCCAGTTGCTCCCAGAGCTTGTCCTACTTGAATTTACCCAACAAAGACCTTAGCAAACAGAAGAAAAATAAGTTTGCAGAAGACTGGTATATTGTCTTTGGCAAAGCACCTGGCCTACAGCTCATACTTTTTCCTCTGAGGACCTTTTTGATGCTGAATCTGTTCAGGAACTGTGAAGTGATTTGTTATCTTCAAAGGAAAGGTTTGTCTTTAGTGCTTTTAAGGCTTAGTTGAGCAAACAGATGAAGTACTATTCCTAAAATGCAGTAAAAACTGGTGCTCTGTTCAGAATCTAAAAAATTCTAATTAATTGAAAAATGAGAATCAGGTGAATGAGAAAACTTTTCATCCTTGAAAACTTTTCTCTCCTGCTCCATATATTAAAGCAATACAAATGTAGAAGGTAAATCCCTTACTATGTGGTACAACTATGTTTTATGCTGTGGTTTCTTAAGATAACATCAGGAAACAATTGTAAAAGTACTATATCAAAGGTCTTTGCCTTGTCACATGCAGTGTTTGCTTTTTAACATCATTTTCTTCTGATGTCATAGTGCTGAAAAACAGTATGTGAAAAGAACCAATTAGCATTTCTACTGCTGGAACTTCAGCTGTCACTGGCATTTACTAGCCTCTTTTATGTTTTTCAGTGTAATATATGAGCAATTTTCTGTGCCTTATAACACTCCTGTTTTCAGACAGAAATTTGTGCAGGTAGAACAATTCATAATTCAGTTTATTATCAGCATATACAGATTGTCAATCTGAGGCAAGAACATCTCAAGTAATTTGATTCTAGGATTTAAATTGCTTTTAGGCATTAGGAGATTTCCAGCCTGTCATATTTTTAATTATTGAGTAAAGAATAAAATAGCATATTGTGCTGAGGTTCTTGTTGAAAGACCATCATGTGGCTGTGAAGGAATGTTGAGGTAAAATTAGAGCCAGACAGACAAATTAACAAAAAGTATGTGTGTGGGAAGGGCATTTGATTTTACATGCCATGGAGTCTAACCACAAAGGTTATCAGAGAGACCCATGCAGGCACGAAGTGCACTGAAACAAGGTGTCAAAAGAACTGCTGCTTTCCAGAGATATACATTTGGAGGAGAAACAGTGAAAATTGTGTCACATTCCTGGTGTTCTGTGTTTTACAAAGCACGTTGGCACGTGCTTGCTATAAAATAATTTGTATGCATTCCCTATTCCTAAATCATCAGATTGATACAATTTGTACAAATCAGGTTCCAGTAGAGGCTGCACATGTACATGCACATTTCAGAGGATCTCTGACCTGTCTCTGGTTACCCAGAACCTCTGAGGCAGAAGGACTTTTCCAGGACTCTTTGTTAGTTCTTTGTGGCAAGATCTCTGCATTGGATACCTACATTCATGTGGAGCTGCTTCTCTCAGCTACAGACAGATTATTCTACTGGAATGTAACAATTTGCATGACAGTACTAATAGGAACCAGAATATGGGCATAATTTACTGCAGTTTTTTTCCTTTTAATGGCTTAATTATCTATAAAGGCAGAGTCATACAGAGTTGAAATAAAAACAAATCGATATTAATAGACTCTTGAAATGAATATGCTTCTTTTCAGGGTTCATAATTAGTACATCATACAACTTTATTCCATAGATATTTCTTTTGTATCTCTTAATAAGCACAATATTTACTAGATGTACTAGATTTACTAGATTATTCTGGTACATTTTAGTGGGAAATGTGCAAAAGATTATCTTATGGGGTTTTAGATATGATATACTTTAATGGATAAAGGGTGGGTTTCCAGGGCAAAAACCTAGTAGGAATAGCAATGGACAGGATAATGAATACTTCCCTTTAAAGGCTGAGGCTTTCCTGATATTTCAGAGCTGCTTATGAAAATCAGGCCTGCCTGAAAGCCTTATATGAAGCTGACTGCAGAGACCTCCCAAAAGAAAAGAAGGCTTGGATGCTTTAGAGTAGAGCCAAGCTCTCTTTTACCCAGTTCATGAGGGTCAGGATGTTCTGAGCCAAGCATGCTTACAGCCCCATCCACTCGCAGATACCCTGAGGGTGGCTTTTTCTAAGAAGTTTTAATGTTCTTAGCCAAGCTACAACAGAGTCCACAGTAAATAATGTGGGCAGTCCAGGCGTGGCTTTCCCAGCCTTCAGCCTGCTCTTAATCCTCCTATGTATGTAGAGAGGTTATGTGTGGACATAATTTGCAATTCCACGTTAAAGAATTTTGGAGTCTGTGCCTGCTTTTCTTAAAACCCTAGGAAATTGCTGGCTAGAAAGTGCATAAAAGAACATTATGGTAGCAAGAAGAAAGATACTGAAACTGAGATTCCCTGTGCAAACTCAATTCAATCTTCTTCTGTGTTGCTCTTATTATACAGCCCTTTATTAATTATTTTCCCACAGGAAATGTGAAGGATGGATAGAGTTCTGAGGAAGACTTAAGAATTGTGTAGTGAAAGAGGCTTTGTGTTGTGATCTGTTCTTATGATGGAGGGATCCATAGAGAAAGGAAAAATGGTCTTTTGTTTCAGACAGTTGAATACAGAATTGTAAAATGTGGAATTGCAGCAGCTGAGTTCTGTGGGACTAGATTCTGTCCTTGCCTCCAGTACAAAATTCCTGTGTAGTATTTTTCAAGGAATTTACCCACAGATTTTTTAGAAATGTGCCCTCACTATTAAGGAAAGCTTTTTTGAGACTCTCTCTTCTGCAAAGTGTGAGCCATGAACTGAAATTGAAAGTAACAATACACTGAATTTCCTTTTTTTGAAAATTCAGTGGTAAGCATCCAAATTTCCATCTAAATTAAATGGAGAATGTTTTCCTTAATTTCTGCCTCCTATTTGGAGATAAATGATTCTCTCATTTTCTAAAGTGTTTGGGAAGAAATTATTTACTGTTTGTGAGGCATGTATAGTACTATAATATAATATAATAAAATGTTCATAAGGAAAACAAAACGTTTCTTTAGAGCAGGGTTTAAACTCTTGCATCGAGCCTGGAGCTGTGCATGGAATGCTAAATGTCAAAGGATGCTTTCCATAGCTGCCTGTCTGATGTTAGTGGCTGTTCTGTCTCTTGGGTGAGACTCCAGATTCATGGGAACAGAGTGTATAACAATATTATTAAAGTTATTTCCTAACACATTGTCACTGCGGCATTTGGTGGCATTTTCTAACTCTGAATGCTTGACCTTGGGACTTCTGATGCATATTCTAACTAAGCACTGGTAGTCACAGTACCTTAACTTATAAATAAAACTTCCTGAGGCATCTAAACAGTGCAACTCTTTTGCCTACATAATCTCTTTTCAGCAGTAGCCCCAAAGGAGATATTTATTTTGATTGAACAAGCATTTGTTATTCAGAAATACTCTGAGAACCTGATCTAATCACCACTGATGTCAGTGTTAAGTATCACATTTGTTCACAAAAGGTGATGGAGCTGGCTGTTAAGATGTGGCCCTCAGGTCACAGTTTAATTTCTCTGAATATATATAGTAATTATCTCAGACAAGGAAACATGCAATCATAAAGTGGTAACTTCATTTGCTGACAATTTGAGCACAAAATCCAACAAATATTCTGAAATTTCTGTATTTTTCAATTGTTCTGTAATTTTATAGCCACCTGCAATATTTGTTTACATGTGCTTTATATTGTGAGAGATAATTGAATAGAAGTGACAGAAGTAATGGAGCTAAATGCAGAATTCTAAAGGTAAAAAGACTCTACCCTTGCCCTCTTCATCCAAACTGTGCCTTTGTCAAGCAGAAGGTGATTCAAGAGAATAAGAACTTCTGATTTAACTAAATTACAAGATAAAATGAAACAGCAGGTGAGGAAACCTCCATCATTATGGAAACAATGCTATCCCTTGTATGTACACTATAGCTGTCTAAATCTCCAAATGAAGGTATTAACTCAGATCAAAGATATTCATACAAATGGAAAGGGAAGGCCAAAACTCAGATTAATCAAGCAGGTAGCTGTAGGCATAGACAGCACAATGGTTTGCATTTAAATCAGCAATAGCACTGGTATCCTATTTCTGGGGGCTATAGCACCTTTCCTTCAAAAGGATTTTCTGAAATATCCAGAAAGGAATCATTTCAGGTGGTTGAACCACTGGAAGGCAGACATAAGGGTGCAGCACCCAACCTGCAGCAGGATGTCAGGTTGCCCTGATGTAGGCTTTGAAACCCATCCTCTTCTGTGAGAAACACAAAGGACGAACAGCAGGCTTTGCACTGGGGCTTAGCAGATGCACCTTCCTGAGCATTACTGCTGTGACCTTTGGCAGCTCTCCTAAATATCTTTCAGTGCCCAGCATTTAATCTTTTAGCACCTGTGTTTCCTTCTCTTCTTCTGTGTTTTGGAGGTGACCCTCAAAAAAAAAAAAAAAAAAGAAAAAAAAAAGAAAAAGAGCCTGTTCTCTTCATAGTGAGGAAAAGATGGAATATAGAATTAACATGAAACTTCAGTCCATTTGGCATTAAGAACTGCTCAAGCCAAAAACTCCCTGATTTGCATAAGATGGTTGTTTTGAAGAGGAGAGTAAAAATAACAGTAACTGCCAGCAAAAAGAAAGAAAAAGGAGAGAAAAGGCAGATAAAATATTCAATGCCAGCCTGATGGTCAATGAACATGTTTTCAGTTCTCTAGTTGTGTGCAGCTAGATCTGCAGATAACACTGCAACTTTTGGAAGGAGAAGGAAATAATGGCTGACTGAGTAAGCCCCTGATTCAAAAGTGAATGATGCAGTAAATGTGCATCTTAATTTAGGTGACTCAGAAGATAAGGATTGACTGGTTCTTGACAAGTTATTTTGTTAAAGCAAAGTATTTCTTATATGATGGATAGCCTTGAATTAATTTGATAATACATTGATGCTATTTTCAATTTTTTAACAATTAAGGTTAATAGAGATGATAGTGAGCAACATGAGACTGCACAACACAGAGAAGTTGTGCCTGAGTGAGCTCTTGGAGCACCATATGCCCTGCCTGAGGACAATCAAGTACCTCAACATGAGGTCCATGTAATGCAAAACTAGAGGTGTTTCAAAGATCCATGTTCTTTGCTACTTTGGTACCTGATTTGGGGCTGTAGGGTGACATGTGCTGAGCTGGAATTTGTTGTCTGTGCTCTGTGTAACTTCTTCCATCATGGTTGCTACGTGGCTTCTTTAAAACTCATGGATCAGTCATTCCTTTCCTTAACACACTTGCAGAAGACAAAGAACTGACCTGATATATTTGTCAGCTTGAGAGCATTTAGTTCCAGAATTCTCTCCTCCCTACTGTGGGGTGGATTTATCCTCTATTTCTTTGTGAGACAGTGCCACTCTGCTAATAAAGAATTCACAATTCATTATAGTAATAGGTGGCAGCAAGAGTGAGCACAGTTCTGTAGATTGATGACAAGATATTCCTCTGGAAGAAAGGATACCTGCTAAAAAGATTGCTTATGAATATAATTCAGGGATTATTTAATTACAAACAAAATTTATTATCTTATGGACAGTATGGGAAATGAAGCAAGGGGATGGGAACTGTCAGACTAAGTGCAGGTCACTGGTTTGATGACTTTAGTTAGCTACAATGATGGGAATAGACTGGTTTGTCATCCAAGAGGATTAAAAGAGTCAAAATAATGCAAAAGAAAACGTGGAAAGTAAACTTGGGAATAAAAACTAAATCATCATCTGGTCAGAAAGATGTTAGATGTCAGTTTTCTTTGGCATTTACTTAATGTGAACCCATTACTTTGTGGAGGGAGTAGGCGTAGGTTAAAGGCTAGTAAGTTCTATTCCCATGTAAAATTCAAGCAAGATAATAGAAATCACATATTACAATTTCTTTACTACACAAAACCCTTCTTAATTTTATGACAATGGCCATGGTGTTGCATTATTGGAAGAATTATTCTTTTTAAGTATTGGGCTTCCAGTGCCTGGCAGTCCAATATCAGGGCATCAGGGCACCCTGCCAAAGCATCAGCACACTTCAGCCTGGCTAAGCCCAAATCAAAGACACACTTCAGCAGAAGCTCTTCTGACCCTGTCTTCCTGCCAGTGCTGCAGCAGGTAGCTGATATGAGGTCCAGTCTTGTAGCTAAAGTCAGCCTTAGCTTTAGCTTTGATATGACTATTATCCAGGCAGTTTGAGGAAGTCATCCCAGCATCCATCAGGGAAATGTGCTTTAACTCAGCAGTCTGAGAACTTGAGCACAACGAAGATGATTATGTCTGAATCTGAATTCTAGGGTCTGGCTCTGAAAGGCTGCATTTGCATCTGAGGTTTTGCACTGTAAAGTACAAATGTTCCTAGAGAAGATACTCAAACAAGAAATGGCAGTAAAAAGGTATGGTAGGAATATATAGCAAAAGCTTGATACTGCTGGAATGATAAATAGATAGAGGGATATTGCACTGCTGCTGAGGACATGGAATGAGATTTCTAGATTGTGAGATATAGCAAGTATGTACTTCAAACAACCACCCACGGAGCTGCGATGTTTGTGCAGAACGTGACCTGCTTGTGAGGCAATTTCTTCTAACAGGTTTGGATTTAATTAGGAGTGCAAAGAACAGCTGAAAGATCTGCACACAAAAAGTACTCCAGCAGAAAAAGAATGGAAAATAAAAATAGTATTACTTTAAAACCGTGGAAATCTTGGAAAGATTAAAACTATGAGATAGCAGAGATCATGAGCAAATATTGTAGGCAGCTGCAAAGAAATTGGCGAAATGCATTCTAATTCTGCAGAACTGGAGAGAGTTTCAGTCAGTTTACCTCCATAATGTCAAGATTAATGTGTTTTTTGTATCTATAAAACCTCATAAAAATGACCCATTTTGGTAACTCAGGTGCTATGTGGTCTCCTCCATTACAATAGATGTCTGCACAGGGGCAGAAAGTTATGCTTGACCCTTATGTCTGATTGAGAGAATTGTTCTTAGCTTAAGTCTTGATTTCCTCTCATGGCAGTAATCTTGAAGTCAGTTTGGGTTTGGACCTTTTTTTTCCTCTCCAAACACTTCTCTTTGAATTAATTTCCTCTCTCACAAACGTCAGAAATTTGATTAAATATAATAATACTTCTATATCTCTTTCCTTACAGTTACCCTACATTATTTTTGTCCTATTATTTTTTCTTTTTATTCTCCTCAAATCTTTGGTCTGTAAATGTAAGTAGATTAAGAATGCTGAAAGGAGAGAGTTTTATGCTTTCAGAAGATAGTTTTTTTATATACTGTGAAAGCACACAATGGCCTCCTTTGCTAAAATTTATAAAATAGGACAATGAATTTTCAGAATATTTATATATTCCTATAGCATAGAGATTATAATGTGCATTTTTTTTTCTGCAGCTCTCTCTCTCTCTAAAATCTCAAGGATTTATTGCTCTTTAAAACTTTTCTCTGGATTTTTAATTTTAGTGAAATATTATAGAAAGAAGATTATATCAGAAGAGAAATCAAAGTTCCAGAAACTGATCATACAAATCACAATTGTATCAGAAACCTTATGAAAATTTTCTTAAATGACCAATATTAATGCATTGATTTTGTTCAATGGCCAGCATATTCAAGATGCCAAAATCAGTGGAAGCATGTTTTCAGTCATTTTGATGACAAAAACATAGAACATCTATGTTTTCCCTACTGTGACTGATTATGTTAGTGACTGAAACAACAGTAAATATTCATGATAAAATGACATTCAGTGTTCTAATGGGAACTACATTTTCTGCTAGAATATAGTTCTTGCAAAACCACTTTTTAAGCCATTGTGACTTTGGCATATTAAGCCTCAGAAGATCTACTGGTTGTATTAAATCAGTTTATGAGGTTCCCCTAAATGTTCTCTCCAATTTAGGAACAATGTCATCTAGAAATTTTTCATTTATCTTACACTTTGTTTAGAAAGACACTGAAAAAGATCTGAGATGAGCAAAATGCTTTTTAAAATCTGCCTTCTTTTCCACATGATGGTTGAGGATAATCACTCATCAATCATCTTTGCTTAACTCCTGAGGTCAGGACAATAATTCAACATAGACTCAAGGCCAGGAGGAGTGACCAAGGCTCCACACTTTGCATCTAGAACATTCATAGGGTGGTAAAGGAGCTGTGGATTCTCTTCCTATTCCCAAGAACAATATACAGCTTTCATTCACAAAACCACTGAAACCATGGCAAATTAGACCGCAGCCCCATAGCCTACCTCCAACAGGGGCAGGTGCTCAAGGAGATTGGAAACAGGCTAGGAATGCAGTAGCAACTCCCTAGAGTTACTCCCCTGCCACCAATTTGTGGGTCAGCATATCAGTTGTCAAAGATACCTTTTCCTTCATTTGCCTCAGCTGAGGTGTGTTTGTTTCCTTTGTTCACTATCCCTGGAGAAGCTGGAGACTTTTATCAGCAGCAACATCTTGTGGACCAAGTCCTCCAGCTCCACAGAACTGTGAGCAGTGGGAAGAATGAACTCCTTGTTTGCCTCTCTCCCTCTTTTGAGGCTTCACAGTTCTGTACTAGAAAAAGCAGCAAACAGTCATTCCCTATTCACCTTATCCAGGCCTCTTAAAGTTTTGTAGTCCACATCCATATCACTCCTTGGTCACATCCAGTCTGAAAGTTTTTGTCTGCCTAGTTGTTTCCCATAGGAAAGTTGTTCAACAACTTTGAAGATCTTTGTTATTCTTCTATGACCTTCTCTTATTTCAGTCTAGTCTGAGCAGAGCTAATTGTCTTTGATTGGCTTTGATTCATCAAGAAAACAAAAATTAGCTGTTGTGATTCACTGCAGATCTAAATATCTAAGAAGAAAGGAGTTCTACTCCCTTTTCCTGCCTTCCATATAGGCTTTCAGCTTTCATTGTTGTTATCCAGTTGGTATTTACAACTGCTTCTCAGTTATCCATTCCAGAAGAAGTCAGCTGTAGCCAACAATAAAACATCATAATTTACTTTTATTATGTTTCAAGTTATATATTTTACCTTATTGCAATAATATTTACTAATCAGCATTAAAATAAAAAATTAATACATTAAAACACTATACAAAAACAGAAAAATTATTAAATCCCAAATATGTTTTTCTGTATTTCAGCAGAAATGAAACTAATTTTTCCAACGTCCTTCTTGAAAGGCTGTAACCCATCATTTTTAAGATTCTGCATTAAGATGCCAAATAAAAGGCCATGAACCTCCTCTTTGTGGCTTTGTTATATTTAATTCTTAAAACAATCCTATCTCCTGTTCCCTACTTTAATCATCAGAAGCACCAGAGTGATGTCTCTGTTGTGTCCATGGTGCAGCCAGGGCTAAGGGCCAGCAAGGCAGGCAGCAGAGGGATGGGGCAGGCACCACTTTGCAGGTTCTGGTGTTGCTCTGCATTGTCTCTGAGAGGACCAAGGGCCCGACTCACCACACTGAATTACACTCTGGGAAGCAGATGCTGAAACCTAGTGATGGCAAAGTTGGCAGCTGAGAAGTTTTCACATAGTTCAGTGCCCAAACTCGGTTTTGGATCTAGCTCTCCCTTAGCACATAGAGTGCAGGGTAACAGTTACCACATTCATCCACAGAACCTTTGATGTATGTCTTGCATCCTGCTTAGCAAAGGATAGAGAGTGGGATGCTGCCTGGCCCTAAAGCCTTTTGAACTATCTCTATGTTTAACTCTTTTTTTTTTTTTAATGTTCCAGATATGAAACAAACCAAACCAAACCAAGTCAAACCAAACCAACTAACCAAACAAAATCAAACCCAAAAAACTCAATGAATCCCCCTCAAAAAACAAAGAACCTCCCAAAAATCCCTTCTTAAATCTTAAAAGGAAGGATAAAAAAATTGCAATTTATTATTTCAACTAGTGAAAAATGTTGGAAATCAAAGAAGAGACTCAGTTTTGAGTAATATTAATGTTCTTTTCCTCTGATACTGCTTTTAACTCTTGATATATCATGCCTCTGAGGAAAGGTGGTATTGCAGCTGTTGGTAGTAATTATTAGATAAAGGTTGCAATTGTGTGCCTACTTTCCTCCCCCCTCCCCAAAAGGGTCTGATTGTTAAAACATTCTCTGAAGAAGCTGTTTCAAGCTTTTCTGCTATGCTAGACTTCATCTGTGGTGATTAGCAGCCTCTTTCCTTTGAAGATTTAGTTCAAGCAAACTATACTTCTGTGACCTTTCATTTTGTGTTCTGAACTCTGAAATTTCTTGCTTGGCACAAAAGAAGAAATGCACATGCCAGCCTGATAAAAGGAAAAGAGTTTTCTCGAACAGATATAAATCAGGAAGCAATTCCTTATCCTTGCCTATTTAGATATTCACTTTTTCTAGCCCAGGGAATCTAATTTATCTTTAGAAATTGCCATTCAGAGTGTGCCCTCACAGTTGAGCCTTGGGCATGACACATCAGAAATTTGTTTTCAGTTTGTGGCTCTGATTTAGATGTGCTGTACAGCCTTGTCAAGTGACCAGTGACAAGAGTAATCGGTCCTAACAGAGATCAAAAGAATGACTTTTAAATCTGAGTGAGTCACTGTTAGCATACTAATGTGAACTGGACACTCTTTATAGGTACAGATTCATTTTCTCATTACACAGACAGTTAGAATAGATCAGATGAGTTGCCTTGTGACAGTACTTATTTATCTACATCCTATATTCCCCATGGAGGAACTCCAAGGTCACAGGGCCCTACTTTGCATTGGCCTTTTAAATATAAACCTTTTGTTGAAAACTCCTACTTAAAATCCCACTGGTGCTATCAGTAAAAACTATAATAGTACCTTTCTATTATTTGTTTGCTTTTTCTTTTCAAATAGGACTGTATTTGCTAAAAAGGAATGCTTTATCATGCACATTTGTGGTGCCTACCATGGCTGGAGGGTGGAGGGGAAACACTGATTCAGGCAGGGTTCTTACTTCTCAAAAAATACAAATAATAAGCCACAGATTTTAATGGAAATAACATTACTGAATATGATGCACCACAAAGACATTTGTAGAATTGTTAAAGGGTACCAGGAAAGATCGCAATGCTCCAGAAAACAATGCTTGTGGCCAAGAACTTTACATTCTGAACCTTCGGGAACCATAAAAATTCATCAGTAAAATGTGTGTCCTTTTGGTTTTCTGAAGTCAGAAAGTTGATTTAACACCAAATACATCACTGGAGAGTGGTTGCTGAAATTAGTTTTTTGATTTCCAGGATGGAATTACTGGAAATGGAGGAGAATTACTTGGCTGAAATGAGCCTCTTGCCATAAGTAATCCATGTCCAGCTCTCTGAAAACATACTATCACCTCTGATGAATAACCAAAGTTATTCAGTAATCATTTTCATTTTGGCAGAGCTTTGTCGATGGGAAAATATTTACAAATACCTACTTTGCTTTTCTAAGGTCTTGTTTATGTGCCATAAGATGACACATATATTGAACCCCTTTCTGGTGGTTTTGTACAGCTGTTAGTTAATAATTCTTCCCATTAACCTGCATAAGTCTTGTTTCCAATCTCCAGGGTTGGAATTAATTTAATATTTCAAAAGCACTTGTCAAAATAGTTTTATTTTCTATCCTCTCTGGTGGTTTATAAATATTTCTCAACTGCCTGGTGATAAGCCTATTGCTATCTTCACTCTTCCTTATGGAGAACCAGTGGAATACTACAATTAATCACTTTTCTTTGACACTATTCATAAATGGATAAATCATACAAATTAATACCATCTGACTGTCTTTCATCTGAGAGAGATCATAAGGCATAACTCAAAATATTTCTAGACAATTAAGAGAGTGAAGTTACTGAAGTTCAAACACTTCTGCTGTTTGCCTCCATTACAGAATTGAGTTTAACTGGTCCAAGCCAGTCCTGGTAGAACTAGTGTGTGAGAACATGCAGGGAGGTTGGTTGCTGTGGTTTGCTAGATAATATGCCTTCCTCTCAACAACAGACATTGTCCTTTCTTTCCTAAAACTTCACTCACAAAAAATGAAATGCTGAGGAATGATAATTCTGGTCCAGAGGGAAACGCTTGCTCAGGATGTTGCAGCTGATGCAGAAAGAGTCATTTTGACAAAAGAAGAGCTCTGGGAAAAGAATTTCACCTGGTAGGGTCAAAGAAGATTTTTTAAAAAGTGGAAAACAAAACCACAAGATAGAACTGGAGAAAGAGAGTAGAGAGAAAAAAATTAACATTACTGTTCAGGGTGGAGTGACACAGAAAAGAAAGGAACAAAGAGAATGAGCTAAAGGGAGAGCAAGACATGAAAATTAATGTGTAAATTTTTTGAAAGGCTTTTCAGAGAGAAAACATGAAAAATAAAAAAGCAAAATAATAAAGGAGATTGAACCATGTGTCCTGAGGTATTTAGAGATCAGTTTCATGCAACATGATGAAAACCTTTTATTTATAACAGCACATTCTGCCAACACTTAAATAAGTCTGAGCTGATTCCATTAATACCAGCAGCTTTCCCTGTAACAATTTTCAAGTTAAAAAAAGTCAGAAAAGTCAGATGACTCCCCTGGAATTCATGGGATATGCAGCTATATAAACTAAAAGCAGAATTCAGCAAAGTAAATTGAGTTAGTGCCAGTAATAATAATTTTCTATGCTATTGTGGGATTAGTGTCATAAAGACAGGAGGTTTGTTCAAACCTTACTTTGTGGTGTTACTTTCATCATCCTAAGAGGTATATTTTTTTGAAAAAAATTGTAAAAATACAAAAAATAAACCTAAGTCTGACAATTGCTGTTAGTTGTGTTAGTAAAACAATCTAATATGCACTTAATAGATAAACATTTATGAATCAAATCTCACTCAGCTGGTTATATACACTCACCTTTGAAGATATAAGCTACTTTTTTCTTCACATTAAAAAAAAATACTCATAAAAGATTTTCATGTGTGCTTTTCCTGTGTTTTTCTTTTGGGATCAATAGTGCCCTGAGGGTTACTATGCCCAATTTGTCTTTCTTGCTGGAAGTCGCTGCAGGTCCTAGAGACCATTCCTGTGATATGGGAACAAAGGCAACACTTGAGCATATCCTTTCTAATTGAAGCAAAACAGTGGGAAAGAAAATTCCAGGCTCTGGGACTGGGTGAGAGGCTGGAGTGTAGAAAGAGTGTAAACTTCTCTTTATACTCTTTGATACACAGAACAGAGATAAATAAGGAGCAGCTATTGTCCAACAGATGTACTCTGAGCTAAGCCTCTATCAATCCAATCATCATTGCATTAATGAAGTGGGATAAAGAGATTGCCCCAAAAAAAGTGACATAAGTCACTTTTCCCAGCTCCCTAATAATTTCCTTCCTTGGTTTTCTCCTATTGCAGTGTCCCTATTATTGGATGCCAAAAGTTCAGCAGATTTGGCAGACTGCTGCTATCATGTGGCAGCCCCCTTTGGTGAGGAGTAGATACGTTGTGGGTTTACATTGTGTATGTCCTTTCCACATGCTTGAATCAGAGGGCTCTTTTTATCTGGCACAATGCTGAAACACTGCCACAAAACTGCAGCTGGAGCTGTAAAGAACACCATCAGCTTCAAGGCCAGCCCTCAGAGCAACTTACTGGGCAACGAGGCAAGATTTTAAAAAGAAAGGAACCAGAAAAGGCAACAAGTATAGGAGGCTTTTTGATTCTATTTATCAGAAGTGAAGTTTTCCAGTGAGGTTGCAGATGTCACTGACCTGTGGGCTTTAATATTTTGTCAATGGCAAGCACCTGAAATACCTCTGATGTGACTGTTAAAAGTTCTATTCAGTATATGTCAGATTCTATTACTGTAAGAGAAGATGAAATCAGCTGCTCTCCAGACTCTCCTTGGAGGGATGATCTGACTGTTTGAAGCAGAGTGACAAATCACATCCATTAATTGTAAGATCTTCAAGTGAGGGATCTTCCATCTTACAATATAGCTATCAAAAAAAAAAAAAAAAGAGGAAACTAATAAAGGAGACCATTAGGAAAATGATAAAAACTTATTCTTATATTTAGTAATAGAAGTACTTAAAAAGCAGAGGGCAGCAGGGTGTATAAATCCTTCTCTGAAAGACAATGTATTTATACTTTAAATAAGGTTGGTAGACAAATCCAGCTGTGGGCATGGATTGATTTTTATTTATTCTCTTATCATCTAGAGAACAAGATACTTTGTGTCAGAATTAATTTCATGCATGACTGGAATCCTCTATTTTCATCTCTACACTTATGAATTTAATCTTTCTTAAAATAAATGTCTGCAGCTTTGTTGTACTGAAAAAGGACTTTTCAAAATTTTTTCTTACCTAAATTAATGAGTTTCTTGTCCTTACTGTGTCCTTAGATCTCTTTAGTCTTGTTCTCATCATACCTGAGTATATTCAGTTTCCCATAGGCATGAAATCTATGAATGAGTTGGCTGTAGCACAGTCAGGCAATTGCATTCTCTTGAGTTTCTTTCTGTGTGGAAGAAAGAGCAACTAAAGGCAGACTGCAAACTTGAATACAGGTTGAAGGTGTATGAAGTCAGGTTTTAAGGGGAAAAGTAGACATTAAAACACAATGCTATAATTGCTATAATACAAATTATAACATGATGTTAAAAATTATTTCTGAACATTCCCAGTGATTGAATCAACTTGACTCAGCAAAGTTTTCAGTATCATGAGCAAATATTTCTGCAACAGAAGTTATTATGTCAGATATATTTTCGAGGTGCTTATGTCATGGAACTCAACTGTACCTCTATAAATATTCTACAAAGAAAATACCTGGGTATGTAAATACTGAACAGACTTAATTCTGCCTGACTTTTTTCTGAATCCTGTTTATGCTGAGGATACACAGAACTTACTGCTTTACAGTCTTTTACAAAATATTCAGTTTTAAATTCTGTCACAGCCAAAATATGGTCAAATTTTATGAGTAAATGTCTTTTTCTCCTTTAAATAAAAATGAATTTAAGGGGCCATGCCTGCAATGTGATGGTAGCTTTCAACTGTCTCTGAAGTTGAAAGAAATCACAGTTAGAAGGAGTGGAGTCAGAATAGCTGAATGTAAGATCTGGAAGGACAGTCTAAGAAGATGATGGGGTGGACTTCAACCTTCATCAAACTAATCTTGTGCTTTATAGAGTCATGACTGAGATCAGAGTCTGACCTGCAAACTAAGGAAAACACTGTCTGTCATGGTGGGAGCTGCTTGGCTAGAGGGAAGTTATCAACAATGGCAATAAAAGGCCAAGAAAAAATATAGTTGCCAGGATTAAAAAGATTTAAGAAAGATCTGGAAAAGCCCATGGGGTAGAGAGATGTCAAAGTAAAGCCAAAATGTGCCCCAGTGTATCCTCATATAATATGATATAATGGGGATCTAGAGTCTAACTAAAGGTGTGCCTGAAGGAGCTGGACTTGGAACACTTATTCTCACATAGCAGGAGACCCCTATGGGCTTTCCTTCATTCTCCTAGTAGAGATTCAGAGGATGATGTGACCCTTCTTCTCCTCACACCTAGAAGGACCTTGTGTTTGTGGTGGACATATAAGTGAAAGTGGATTTTCCTCTTCCTCTCCCTAGAGAGGATTGTAGATTAGCTTCCAAGCTGATTCAAGAAATGCAGATTGCTATTCACAGAAAAGCTGAAGAACATCAGGGCATCACCTGCAGAATACTGAACCACAAGAATGCCATAAAAATGTTGAAGGAGATCTGGAGGCACTTTCCAAAGTGATCATCTTTTATTTTCTTCTGTTTTAGGAAAAGAAAACTCTTAAAACTCTGGGCTTCTACATTCCTTCCCTTCAAGTCACTCTAAGACTCCCAGTCTTGTAGCTAACCTGGACACTCTGTAGGTAGGGAGGTCCAGGATGGTAGGGAGGCCAAAACCAGTATGATATATTTAACAATTATGCATCACACTGGGAAAAAAGAGGAAAAATTAATTAAGATACAATGGAAGCTTGAGGAGACCAGCAAAAACTGAGTGCATGGCCCAAAAAGCTCCTTACCTTGGTCCAACTCAGCAACAGAACAGCAAAATTTATATTTTCAGCACTAACTGATGCCAGTTGAGATTTTATCTAATAAAATTTTTAGTTCACCTTAAGAGTAAAGTTAAACATAGAGAACTGTATTGTGAAAGTCCAGAAAAAGACCACAAAATGAAAGAATTGTTTGCTCTGTGAAGTGCACTGTAACAGATAAATAGGAGAATATCTGAGTATCTATCAAAGCCCTTCAAAGACCCCATAATAAAGAGCCAGCCTAAACAATTTCCAGAAATTGAAACTCCCTTGTATCTAACTTGCCATCTGACTCTACAGAAGTTCAGCCAGAATAAAAGTAGATTCTGATGTTTATATTGTGTGGTGTCTCTGAGTTCACTATAAATTAGTTCTCATTTTTTACTTTCAGTGCAAGCTTAGATGGTAATATGAAACATATTGAGGGCAAAACCTTCATGAACTGAAAAAGCATGGGAGCTATCTAGAAGCTTGGAGCCCAGAATTAAAGTTCAGTACATCATACATAACTACCTTGATTTATTTGGACTCTATTATTGTTATTGTTAGTATTACTTATTTGAAAGTTTAACTGCGTGCTTGCTATTGCAGAAAATATAAATTGAATATTAGAGAGAGATGTGACACTGATAATGCACTTCCTAATTATTTCCTGATGTTGTATTATTTTGTTATTTGAAATAGTCATTATTTTTATGTCTTTGAAAGAGCATACCTCAGCAATACTACAGATAGGGAACTAATGTTGTTTTTTGCTGGCAATAATCACAAAATTTTCCAAGAATGCTCTCTGGTAATTGCAATGTGTATTCTGGCATCTCATTCACCAGGCTACTGTTTTGAAAATGCCATATTACAGAAATATGGAGGCAAAAGTTCCACTAATCACTATTTATAGAAACATTAACAGAGAAATACGGAATTTCTGGACCTGAATGGTAGAAGGAAGAGTCTAGAGTCTTGTGTGCTGGAATAAAGGAGTTTGGGAACAAACAGGACCAGTAGTTCAGGATGAAATAAAGGAGATGAAGGAGAGACAGAAGGACTGGAGAAGGAATTTGTCAGAACAAAGTTGGAAGGAAGATAGTTGGAATAGTAGGAAATGACTGGGAGTCTTGGCATTGTTCTTCAGTCAGCTCTTCAACAAGATGGTCCCAATAAGCCTCTCCTGAAGATCACCAAGAGTAGGCACAGGAGATTTCCAACTGAAAAACATCTTGCTCAAAGTATTGGCTATAAGCCACAGGTGTGTTCCAGAGTGATCCTCAGGATGGATCCTTGTTGTTCATTTTGTGTCAAAATCCAGACTGATCCCTTTTAATTCACCAGGACATTTCTGCCTTCGGGTTTTGAAGACACTGAGTGAAAAGAGCAATTGCTTCAGATTTGTTGCCTCAGGCACTGTTGGTCACAGAGATATCTGAAAGAAGACTGTTTTGTGATCTTGTCAGAGCTGCATCCTTGGGTCCACTCACCCTCCTCTTCACAGCTGGCCCTGGTTGCCCCTCTAGGAGTGGGGAGCTTGTGGAGAGTGACAACCAAATGCACATAGAGCACAACAAATGCAAAGCCATGTAATTCTTCAGTATAACCTCCTGAAAAAATGTAATAATCTGCGTACCAGTAAATATTTTAGGTCAAATCCTGACCTTGCTGAAAAGTGAAAATCTCTGGTGAATTCATGAAAATAGAATTTTTTATCCTTATTTTCTCTTATGGGTGCATTATATAAGGAGAATTAATTAACTGCCATAGAGTTCAGAGTAGGTCTTAATGTGATTCAAGTTAAAATTATTGAAAGAAAGGGAAAGGAATTCTTCCTTCTTTTTTCCTTGCATTTTTAACTGATCTGGCAATTTAATAAGCCAGATAATTTAATTTAAGAAAATAATCTGCTTTAAATAAGAAGACACTAAAATAGTGAAGACACTAAAAATACACTGCAAAATCTGTCAGATGGAATGACCCAAACCTCCAGAAGTCTGGAAACTGTTGTTAGCATGCAAAGCTGTGTTCGTGAAAGTATTTTTTCATACTTGCCTGGAGTTTAAGTATACGTAATACTCACCCATGGAACAAAAAAGAATTTAGTTAACAATTTGTGTTAAATTGAAACAATGTGTATTTTAAAAAACTTGCTCACTCAGTCACTAAGAAATACAACCATCCACTTCAAAAACTTGCATTTCAGTTATACTTGGAGTTTAAAATTTGGAGAGTGTTTCAGGTGTCTTATCTGAATTGCCATTCTTCACTAATAGTTTGGCTCTGTTTTGCTGCAGCAGATGTGCTCAGGCTGAAGAACTGATTTGCAGTGATTTACATTACTTGTAGTAAACATGAAGCAAGGCAGTGCTGAATGTGAACAACTTTGAGCAGAATTGCATCAGTCTTTGAAAACCAGCTAGGGTGAAATGTATGGAAACTTTTGTTGCTGTGTGCTGCATATTTTGCCATTTCATTGTAGTCAGCTGTACATCCTTTTCCACTTTTCTTTGAAAGACTTGGTAAAAAATACAAATAAAGAAGACTGTCTCTGATTAAAAAAAAATAAGGCCTTGAAACAGAATAATTAAAAGACACCTGAGAACATAAAAGAGTAAAAAGGAAAGTTGTCAGGGTAGATCAAACATTGTTGCATTTTGCTTCATATAAAAGATCTGTGTCCTGTTCAGTGAGAACTGCTGTCTTTCAAGTTATGGCCTGCTGTTATCCTATCCCTCACACAGGTTTGGTTCATAACCAAACTCTTCAGACACAGGTAAACATTAATAATACATAATCTCTTGCTGTCAGTAGCACTTGCTAGCTTGCTATGTCTTTGACTCTGGCCTATAATTATATTTACATATATTTCTCCATAGGGTGTAAGTGAATATCAAACTACTGAGACAAGTGAATACCTCAAGACGAGCTGTACCTCTGACTTGCAAGACACAATTAATTTCTTCTGCCATACCATCATCTCCCATGCTTAAAATCTGTCTCAGAAGGGGTTTTTTCCCTCCATAAAAATGCAATGATAACACTGACAGCAAGAAACAGGAATTCTGGTAATCCTCTTGGCTTGCCTTTTCTGTATCTTTTGATGAAAATAAAGTCTTGCAGTAGAAGCATAAATAGTGTTTGTCACCTTCTTTGCATATGCTGTTTGAGCTGAATAATTTCAGATGAGAACAGAACATAATCTAAATCTGTCAGAGGAATGGAAGACTGAGCTGTCAAATCTGAATGACATGACAGCTGTGAAGTTCAGTAAGCACTGTGAAAATAATGTTCTCAGAGAGTATTAAGTACTCTTTCCAAAAATTAGTACTATTAGACTACATCAACATACCACTCTAAATTCTTTTAGGTTAGGAATAAAGAGACACTCTACAATAAATCAAAATAATACTAGCAGAACAGAAACTGATGTCACCAGGAGAGAAGGACAGTTTCTTGGAAATGGCAACAGTAAAGACAGCTACAGCCAAGAGTCAGTAGGTTTGGTAACCTATCAAAAAAGGGACTCTGCTCTGTCCCCTGATTTTCTTTGCAAACTGGACTGCAGTGTAATGGATCAAAGTGTCTGTTGCACTGTAGCTTCACTCAACCAGAAACATGAAGGGCACTTCTATTCCATTACAAGCCACAACTACTGCAGAGCCAAGAGCTGCTCTTTAGCCTGACAACTTCCAAGAGCTTTTCAGGAGCAAGGCTGGCTGCAGAAAACATATTTTCTTCTCTGTGGAACAGTGTGTGTCCAGCTGTGTGATCAAGCTCAGACTGCAATTCGGTAAGTTAAATAAAGTTTGGAAAGGGCATCAATTTTTCTGAGCGTCCAGACAGCTCTACTACACCAAAGTATTGCATTAGTGAATGAGTGAACGTGGTGGAATGGTGGAGGGGAACAACACTTCCTTCAGCACACACTTGCCTCTCATATCAAAAGAGACAAACTCTTTTTTGTTCACTTCTGAAGAGCTTAGGTTTCCACACTTTTTTCACTACAACTTTAAATATTACACACATTTTAAGCAATTTCACATAGAGGGTCAAAAACTGTTTTCACTTTTCTCCTGTAACTCAATTAGCACATACAAGTTGCTTTGACAGCCCTGAAGAATAAATTCTGACCATCTCCAGAACAGGTACAGCACAGTCAGAAATGCCACTTTTTTTTCCTGCATTGCTGTACTAATAAGTTTCAGCTGCTGTTCAGAGTACTTCTAGGAACAAAAGGACAGTTTAATCTCCATGTTCATTCAGTTTTTGGCCTCTGTAAAGAGACTGCCAAAAAAGTTGCCAATTAGTGCTAATTGTGGAGAGGGTTTTTGTGATGTGCGATGTGCGATGTGCACCCTTCTCCACTGAAAATTGGATTACAACCATCAGACTCATTTCCTATGCTGCTGATATATTTTATTTAGGTCAGCAGCATTTCTGCCGTTAGCCTCTTTATAAGTAGTGCTTGATAAGACACAAAGAGAACAGAGGTTGAAAACTCATCATAATATCTAACTCTCTTTTCTCCCAATGTGTTATTTGGGGATGTTATGTTAGTTTAATTTTCTTAACCACAATACACAAAACCGAAATAAGACTTCAAGAGCCTTTCGGTTCTCATGTGGTTATGTAATAATACATTAATATAAAGGATTTCCATTTTTAGACATCAAGACCCTGACAGATGTTTTTGGATCTAGTTGCATTTAGTTAGTCTTCATTATTATGGCACACTTTGATCTGGAGAATTCCTTGTCTGTGATCAAATGTAAAATGAATTTAGATTCATTCCCTTTCATCTCATGTGAGCAAGACGTGTGAACCATTTACTTAGCCCTTCGACTCTGTAAGATGAGTATTGTCTTTTTCACTGGTTCCTGGTGAGATTTTTTTCTTTTTCTGGTAGATGAACCAGCTCCTTTATATGATCTTACAAAAGACACAGGCAGAATGTCACTTCACATTTGTCAAGAGCAAGCCCCACAATCTCTTTAACAAGTGATGTTTTACAAGGTCTTGCAGGAGATTTTTGCAAACTGATGTTAATTAGCCCAGAAAAAAAAAAAAAAGATAGCAATTAAGGCATCAAAACTGTCTTTGGAAAATCTGAAAGGTTTTACTCAACCTCGAAGAGGTAGATATTATGAAGGCTAACATGACAAAAGACCCCTTAACTCATCTCCTTATAACTAAGCATTGTAGTAATCAGACAAGAAAGTTTACTCTTGTTTAGGAGTTTTTCCTGCCACTATTAAGGCTCCACAGACTGTGCTGAAAGAATTTTTCAGTAATATTAGTTTATTTGTTTTCACAGGTTTGCACCATGTCATTATCACAGCTGTGTGCATTTAAAATACCTAAATTTTATTACAATTTATTACAATTACAATTTTATTATTATTTTATTACAAGGAATATGGAAAAGGCAAACAGGTGAAACAAAAGTACTTTTCCCATCATACTTTTACCATCAGCACTTTAAAATAAAGTTTTCTTGTATGTATTAGACACTATATGTCAACCATTTAAATTCTGAACTCTTAATTCGCCCATAATATTTCCTTTAATCTATTTAAAAAACTTATGCTCATAGAAGCTTTGCAGAACAGGTTCTTGCATATTTATTTTGTACATATGATTTTTGTTACCCATTAATTTGCAAACTACTTTACAACTGACTCGTGCCCTAAGCCAGCATCTTTAAAAGCGAGATACTCTCATGGACTCAAATCCTCCAAGCATTTAAGCGTGCACATAATGCAGCAATTTAAATAACCCCCTACACAACATAAGGGGTGCATGGATGTCACTTGCAGGACAGACATTTTTAGACAGGACAGTTTTAAATATGTGATCCTAGGTGCTATAAGCAGTTCAGCTTCAGCTGAGATGGATTTCAGTAGCCCAAACTGAGCCTGGCACTGCTTGACACCTCTGTCATTGTGGATTTCCCAAGAGGGTTTGGTTGTATTCTTTCTGTGTTTGTCTTGCTTACAAGATCCTCAGCATCCTTCATTGTGGGATGTCAGCCCAGTTCTCAACTCTGCAGTGCTACCTTGAAATCAGCCAGATCTCTGCCAAACCTGTTGAGTGTCAATGGCAAGAGAAAAGGCCCCTACATCTGCCCATCCCCAGGCACACTCATGACCCTGGTTCATGCACACAAAGTGGATGACTCCCCATTTCAGCTGAAAATCTTAAAATGAGTTTAAGATTACCCTAGACTGTTGGATCTGTATTTTCTACTTCTGGGATTGATCTATGGCAATATGCCAAATATCAGTACCAAAATGGAGTACAATTTCAACTTTAAGATAGATTTTTTTCTCCCAAATTATTAACCCTTAATTTAGAAGTATCAAAGGATGACCTTCCTGCTAATAGCAGAAATTATTTACTTGAACATCTGTACAATGTTTTAGCTTTAATCTCAACACATGTTTATGATAGCTTTGCTTGTTTTTAGTATCAGTTAATGTATTTGAAATACTTCTTCAAGGAAAGCTACTTTAATGACACATTATATTGTAGGTTAAAAAGGAGAAGTAAAGTTTATGAAATTCTTGAAGAGGTCAGTGAAATCATTAATTGCTGAAGGGAACCAGTAGAAAAAGCCTGTGGAAGGCTAAAGTAATCTTTTCTGCCCCTATGTATCTGTGTGGGGCCTGCTTCTGGAAGAACAGAGAAATTGCTGCACACTCTTTTAGAGTGAAAAGATTTAAAGAGCAATTGTCACAGCTGACTGGACCGCACAAGCAGAGGCCAGGGGTGCATTGTGAGGGTGAAGAAGCAGTTTCTGTAAATATATTACTAAATGGCAAAAGGTGAGTTTTGTTTCACAAGTAGAAAGATAAAAAAATATAAGCTCTCTATTGCTGTCCTTTTGGTTGATCAGAAAGTGCAAACAAACTTACAGTGTGAGTGAGAAGAGACAATAAGTATGAAGAATTCTGTAAACTTTTGAAATTCTGTTGTTTTTTAAAAGAGATGGTTAAAAACACAATGTGAAGGAGCTAATAAAATCACCATTTTGTCTGCTACAGTTCAAGAAAGCACCCACAGCATATTGTTGTTGCTGAGCTTACATGGAAATACATCAAGCTATGGTACCTGAGTCCCTTGCAAATGCATGGGATTCCACCAAGGCAAAACTGTATTTTCTCTTTCTTACAACTTCATAAAACTTTCTTCTGTTTTGGCAGGAATTCAACTCAGTGAGTCTTTCTCCCCAAGCTAAAGTTTCAGCAGCATACATTATACATAGGGTAATATGCAGCTACTATTAAAGGCAATACTTAAATGCAAAGGAATAAAAAGATATGTGTGGTATGTATGACCTGAAGCTTATTGGCACATGATTGAAATACCTTTCATAGGCTCTTTTTACTTCAGTTATGTGAGCTGGTGAAATCTTAATGCCAAGCTACCTTAATCCTATCATTGCCTTTTTAGCCATTTTCTGTTGGAATGAAAATTCTGTATGTCCAACATATTCCATCATTTTTATTTGCTTTCTGATTGGTTGAAAAGCCTTCGCTGATTTTTTTCTTCAAACATTTTCTCTCTTTCAGGTGTTGTTTACAAGTAATTAATATTAATATTGATATTAATATTAATGTTGAGTAATTGATTAATGCCTCTGGATGGCAGTAAAGAGGCTGAATTTAGGGGAGTTTTTTCACATGGGATACTTGTAAGCCACATTGTGTTGAACATTACGTCAGGCACTTTGAATTCCCAAATGTTGCGGTTCTGGGATAATAGGAAGGCAGGGAATCTCAGTCTCAAACTGAAATGTTCCAGTCCTCAAGAAATATTTCTGGCCCCAATTTTCTTCCAATAAATCACAACCTTTCTGGCTTGCACACAATTCCGTAGGTTATGGCCAAAAAATTTAATGCCACTTGAAATCACTTAAATGTCATGCATGCTTTCACAGCACGTGTACAGAATAAATTGAAACAATCTGAAAATTAGGTCCTGAAGTGGTGGATATGCCTTCCATATCTTGCTGCTTAGGTAACTGATGGGATATTTCAACAGTCAAATTAATGATCCAAAAGATCAATCATTGAAATGCAAAATTAATTCTGCATTTTAAGTAGCATTACATCCTGGAGAAATGAATACACAAAGGCTACTTTGCAGCTGCGGAAAAGATTGCAAATAGTTTTGTTCTGCCAGCAACTGCCAGCCAGAAAGGGCACTCAGTGTTATGGGTTCTTGTTCTGCATGGCCATGGTGAGATTTTTTGTGCATAACAATAAAGCGTTATGCTTGTAGACAACTTTCATTCAAAATGGTCAGGCCCACAGAGGGCCCACAGTTTCTTCTCATAAAGGGGGATAACAAGAACTGTGGGGCAGGCAGACAAGGAGCCTTTTGGTGCTCATGAGCATATTGGAATTAGTTAGCTATTTTCTTTCAGTTGCAGGATGTTGGGATTTCCCCTTCCTTGCATTTTATGGGGAAGAAGGAAGTTGAGTGACTGTCAAATGTTATCATCTTATGCAAGGAGAGCCCCGGAGAGCATCAGGGCTGTTGTGTTGAGCCTAGAACAGTGATGTGTGCAGCTTCTTCAGAGATGCCTTCAATAGGCAGTGTCAAAGGCCTCTCAGGAATACTGCTAAGCTTGAACAGAGAGTTGTAGCAGGCAGGCTACATTGTGTTTCTGTGTTAAAAATCTCTAACAGCAAACTTCTGTTCCTGAAGGAAGGGCTGATGTGTCAGTTACTGCAGTGAGTAATCGTCCGATGGCATCAGCCATCCACGCATCCGCTGCACTGCGCAGTGTAGGCATCCAAGAGGCAGCTTGGGATCTTGCTCAGTGTTGGTATTGGAGTAATTTCTACCCAGGAGAAACTATTGGAGAGTTTGAATTCTTCCAAAAGGCACATCTCAGAGAAATTTCAAAATTCATACAAGTGGTATGAAGAACAGGACCTGTCTTCTACTTAGAATTATACCTTCTTCTGTCAGTTGACTTGGGAGAGCTTGCCTTTTAGAGGAAACACAAATCAGACTGGGGAGAAATATATGTGTATTGATGGAATCCTCTGACACTCATTTTTGCAGATCTGTTTATGTTACTGTGTAATCCCAGCAGCTAAGAAAGCCCTATGGAAGAAGGTTATTATCTCTATCTTTAGGCCTGGTCTGGTTTCACCTGTGATGTATGTATGTATGTAGGTATGTATGTATGTATGTTTGTATGTATGTATGTGTGTAGTCATGCATAAAACTTTTTCCAGTTGGGCTATTTTTAATGAGATATAGTAAGCAGATTCTCTACAGTCACCTGTGAAGATTGGTTCATCAGTTGTCAGTTTCTGCATGTACAAAAAAATTTAGGAAATGGTTTTCTCTGTTTATTCAATGATGTACAAATCTATCAATATCAGCTTCTGAAACAATTTCCAGAATTACTTTTTTTAAAAAAAACTGAGAGTTTTTTCATAAAAACTGAGTTTTTTCTGAAAACTTTGTTTTCATTAAAAAAATGTTTTCATAAAAAC
Source organism: Notiomystis cincta (assembly GCA_013398075.1). NCBI lineage: Eukaryota > Metazoa > Chordata > Aves > Passeriformes > Notiomystidae > Notiomystis > Notiomystis cincta. The sequence continues at coordinate 80,073 of VZRX01017016.1, forward strand.
TATTTTCATAAAAATTGAATCAAAAAATTACTTTTTTCATAAAAACTATATTTTTCATAAAATACAAATGTCTTCAGTGTGGCAACTTCTTGAGCTTATTTACTGTTCCTGGTTCCTGTTGTAAACATTGCCAAGACAAGATATCTCTTAAGTGCTGTTGGAGTAGGATCATTATATAGAATTCTTTGGCTATTCCATTTAATTTCTCTGCTGCCACAATGTGAGCAGCATGATTTTTCTTATACGGATTCTTCATGACAAGAAGGGGAAAAATGAACATATGCCAGTGTCTCCTTTTCAGTCACTTAAAATAAGAGAGTAGAAAAGGTGTGACAAGGTATCTCATGCTTATATGGGCAACTCTGTTTATACTATTGCTGTTAGAAAAACATGGAAATTCTACCAGAGTTCCAAGTACTTTCCCAGTGTTTTAGTCTCCAGCCTTTCCATCCTCAGCTTTGCAGAGTCTCTTAAGGTTTTCCCTTTCCTAATGGAAGCAGCTACTCAAAAATAGTAACAGCTGCTCAGAGAAGAGAAGGGGTTGGGGTTCAGAAGCTGAAGGGAGCCTACAAGAAAGGGAGAGACAGACTGTTTACAGGAGCAACTTGTGACAGGACAATGGGCCAGTGGCTTTAAACTGAAAGAGAGTAGGTTTAGATTAGATACTAGGGGAAAATTCTTTACTGTGAGGGTGGTGAGGCACAGATTGCACAAAGAAGTTGTGGATGCCCCATACCTGGAAGTGTTCAAGGCCAAGCTGGATGGAGCTCTGAGAAACCTGGTCCACTGGAAGGTGTTCCTGCCCATGGCATGGGGATTGGAACTAGATGATCTTTAATGTCCCTTCCAAACCAAACCATTCTATGATTTTATGATAGCAGAATTCAAACAATGATTCTTCAGGACTGGAAACTCATATTTGTTCTGAAACTCACTATATAAAGCACACCATCTCAGAGTCTGATAACTGAAGAATACTTCTTTTACATATGCCTATTTCTAGGCAAACCAAAACATATTGTTATTTAGGAAAGAAAAAGAAAGCAGCACACTATGATCCCTCTGTGTGCCTAGCAATTTGATTAATCTTGGGTATTTTTCAACAGAAACACTACAGAATTAAAAGAACTATCTTGCTACAGTTTTTATCTTCCACATTTGGAAAAAGTAACCAACTTTGTACCTGTCATACTGGAACACAGAATTACAACCATAAAAATCAGGGATTTCTATCTCACTGAAGCAGATTCCTCCCTGTTGTGCATGCCCCACATAACCTCTAGTGCGTCCAAAGAGGGGTGTGAAAGTGGTCTCGCTCAGGCTGGAAGTACAAACCAATATATCTCTCTCAAGAATGTAAAGGCACATACCTCACTCTCTCTTCACTTTAACAGCATTTCTGAGATCCATGCACACTGTAGAAAGTGATATAATAACAAGGTGTTGATGATTTAGCTAAAGACATTTGTGGGAAAAGTATGTTCCTCTTATGTTCAAAGTCTCCAACTATGTGAACAGTGTTTTCCTGCAGGCCACATAGTATACGAATGGTAAGGCTTCAAAATAGGAGTTTAAATTAAGTTTGAAGTTCTGGACAAAGATCAAATGCAAAAGCATGTTGCATTTAAAGTGTAAGACTTTGAACTGACAGTTTAAAATGAGAAGTCCTCATATTTAGGCACATTTCATGGCTCTGCTACAGGTTTCTTGAGTGAAGCTAAGCAAGTCATTTAAATCATGAAGTGTTACAGTGTTTTGATCTCTGAAATAAGGATAATGACACCTATTCATCAGGAAAGTTGTGATGGTTAATATTTCACTGAATCATTTTGGAATCTCTGGACAGAACTTGATATATCAATATGCAGTGTGATTACTGTTGTAACTGGGTAATTTATTTACTCTGAGGGGATGCTACAGTTATAGTTTAGGTACTAGTTTATACCTTACATCTTTGTTTGCAGTGGCTTTTCCTGACTATCTTGGACTGCAAACCCTATCTACCTCAACAAGGAAGTTTGAAGGAATGCCATTCAGCTGTTATCAGAATTTTTTAAAAAAAAAGTTCTTTCAGCTGTTAAAGAAATTGAGCAGGAGTATTTGGCACTTGGCTTCTAATATTTATGTGCAGTAACTGCCACAGTGAACTGCTGCTTTGTTAGAGATAGTTTAAGATCCAAATTCAGTTATCTTTTTCATAAAGAAGTATATTCTCCTTACAAGAGAAAACAAAAGTTTTTTGGAGCGTTTTTTGGCTTGTATTCAAAAGCTGTTTCCATATCACAAGCTACAGCAATATAAGTTTACTCACTAGCATGGTCTTTTTTTCATGTCCTGCATCTACTCTGTTGCTTTGGTGAGGCCTTAGCAGAGGAAGGTCAGTCCCAGCAGTGAGACTGATATACAAACCTTTTCAGTGTCTTGTTCTTGACAGATCAAATCAGTCTTTTGGTTTGTTAAGATAAAAAAAGAGACAGGTCTGACTTTCATGTCCTTTCATAAGAAGTGGAAAAGAACCAGCTAGCACAAGTTTAAGAAAAAAAAAAAAAAAGACAGCCATGCCTTTTTTTTTGTCTTTTCCCTAGAGTTTCTGTCAGTCTAAAGTTGCAAAGTATCAAATGCTTATTTATTTACTTTCTAGTAATGTACATACCTGTGGTAGGTAGATGTTCTCTGATTACTTAGTATTGATATTGCACAAGGCAACCTTTGCAGGATCCAGTTGTAATTGTTCTTAACTTTACCAGACTTTAGGCTGATTATATTTGAAAATTTTCAAATAAAACATTGTAGTCATCTCTGATGCTTTGATTATGCAAACAATAAGTTGTTTTGCACCTGCTGAAAAAGTGCTGCTCACCTAGAAGAAAGTTTTTTGGAGCAAAGAAATTTGATGTATCATGGTGGATTGGCCTTTGCATTCTCCCAGATTTTGGCAAATTAGAAACTTCTGAAAATTCAGACTGCCCTAGACTTCCACAATATACAAACTAGATCCTTTACAGGCTTTTGCCAAACGGAATTTTTGTTTTATTTCTTTGCAGCTTCTGTGCTGATTAAACTGCATGTACACCATCCTCACTTTTCCTAAAAGAATACTAGATATCTCCTTCTAACATTTGGTTTCCTAACAATGCAAAATAAATTGGAAAAACTTCTTTGCTTTTTTTTTTCACTTTTTTTTTTTAGCAGAAAAAAGCCCAGGTCTGTGAAGAATTATCAATTCAGACTGGAATGACTGTAAGGAATTCCCTCCACAACATAGGGAGATTTTTCCTAGTCTTGGTTTCTTTTCCACTTGGCTGTGAAAATTCTAGTCAGGCTCATGTGGGATGAGGCTGTTTGCTCCTTGCAGCAAGCAGTGGCTGGATCAGTATTTATCTAGCAAACAGGATTCATTCGAGCAAAGGAGTTAAATCCTCTGTCACAGGGATCAGCAGCCTCTCTCTAGCACAGTCCTCTTGCATGAGCCCAGGGGTGGGGAACGCTGCCTGATCCCTGTTTCTACCACCTCTCTCTTATGATCCAAGGGCCTAACAAGCCAACAGCAGTCTTTGAGAGCCCTTCACAAACATCAGCATCCAGTGCAGAGCTCCTGCACTCAGCCAAAGGCACCAATGACAGCGCCAGAGGCTGCCAGGGTTTATAAAAGCAGCCAAATACACCCTGCCTGTGTTAGGGAGTCTAAACCAGACATCAGAGCGTAGGAGACAGTGGCTCTGAGGCTCTAGGGGAGCAGCTCCTTGATGGCAGAGGGTGTCTGTTTGCTGCTGGCAGTGTCTGATGCAGGAACTTCTGTTGCTCTTCATCTGGCTCTGCTCTGAGACACTCCCTCCTTTCTCTTTCTTCTTTTGCCCTTTCCCAAGACACAAGTGAACTCTCTCCTGGCCTTTTAGGCAGCAAAATTTAATTTTGCTTCAAAACTGTAAAAATCTTTCAGCTGTTTTGTTTCAGAAGAGGAAAATAAATAAATGAATAGGATTAGAATAAGCATCTCTCACTAATTAAATACTTAATCACATTTTAAAAAGCAGAATACTTGTAATGAATGCTGTTATGCATATATCTGACTATATTTAATCACTCCTAGTTGTTTATGAAAACTAGCTGTAGTATAATTGGCAGTGAATTAAAAATAAAAGGTTGTATAATTTAATCTTTTCTACAGTGCTGCAAGTAGTTTTGTGTCTTACACATGCTTTTTTTGTGTCAATACAAAATTGCAACAAACAGATCTTTTAAAATAAGAGATATGCTTCAATAATGAAGTTTTAGCTGCTTTGGAAGTACATTTTAAGCAAGTGTAAACTTATGTTATGGCACTTCTTTGGGACACTGTTTCTTCTTGACAGTGTTTTATTTTACAGAAGTGTAAAAGAAGTGACAGGTTATTGTGTAAGTAATCATGGCTAATTTTTAACTTCAAACACTCTTCTGTGATCTTAAAAGCTTTTCATTTGTTCATAGGCACAGGTTTGTACAAGCCCTGTGCAACATCTGTAGGCTGTTTTAATAAATAGCTATAGTGGTGGCTCTCGCTCCCAAAAAGTTTAATTAGATCTGAAAAGAAGTTTAAGCTCTTACATGACTTTAACATGGATGAACACCATCACAAATATTCCCACTTTATATTGCAAGGTGCTATGACTTTCACAGAAAAATGCTGCAGCCCCAAATCCTGTTGAGATTGGTTTCAAGATAAAAACTATCTCATATGATGTGGACAGCTGAACTGGGGGTATCTGGGAACTCAGAAGTCTAAGTGGTAAACCTCTCATGCACTCTGGTGCATTTGGTGAATTTTGTGCTCAAATACTTAGCTGATATTTCAATGATATTCAGTCAGTAAGAATAGAATTAATTTTTAAACAATGATCGAAATTTACTGCTTCAGTGAAACTATACCTACTTTGATACTAATTCTTTTCAAGCAAAAACTCATTATTACTCTGAAAAACATGTTAGTGTTTTTAGGATCTTTTCCCACTTAATTCAGTCCCGCAGTCCATGATGTTAGTTGTAGAACTGCTGCTCCTGTACCAGGAGCAGCACTGAGCCCATAAAATTTCTTTTTGTGTGGTTTCTTGTGTGGATCTGTCCCACTACCCAAAGAACAGAGCAAGGGGTGAGGCTTACAGTAATACCTATTTATAGCTCCTGCTTTCTCTGTGAGAGAGCAGGCAGAGAGTGAAATAGGATACATCTGTCCAGTTTGGTTGTTGTAACCTTTAGAGGAGACAAAAAGTGAGCATCGCCTGGGCTATTGAGAGAGGGACACAGTGCTTGAGTCTCCAACAGATCACCTGACATGAGGTGGGGACTCCTTGCAGTCCACCCCCACTGCCCACTGTCACTCGATGTTTCACATTTAATCAGCCTTGCTTTAGAATTGGTTAGTGGATGGCAGTTTTTGATAAAATCTTTAATTTGCAAATTTCATCTTTCATCTCCTCTTATTAAAGTGCTTTTTGCCACATCCCAAAAGGAGCAGTCTTGACTTGCAGATCAGATTTTGATACAGATGAGCCACTACCAAAGTACAACTTAGATAATCCCTCGCCCTGCACTAAAAAGCCTAGGTAAAAACAGATGTTAACAAAGCAGTTGTTTAATGTCTATTTTATATGGTAAAGCTCTCTTGATTGATTGAAAGTCTATAATTTAAAAAACCTAGCAGTAATGTAGGAAAATGTACTTATATACCGTACATGAGGACCATCTCATGAATATTTCTTCCCAGACGCTGCGACAGCTCTGCTGTCATTGCTCTGCAAGTGCTGTCGAGTATCTGAGGTGACTATAAGCATGTTCTTTAGCTGTGCTGTGAGTCATGACACAATGCACCAACCTAAAACTGACTTGATTAACAACACATCCCCTTCTGGCAGGATCTCAGGGCTGTTGCTCACTGTGGCTGCTTTTAGTTGGCACTACATCTTACTGTCTGTCACGCCTTTCTGTGCACCCAGAGGAATATGCCACGCTGCAATCCTTCTGCCTGCTGCTCTTTTTGGTGGCACCAGACTGGATATTCCCCAGCATGAGTGTCTTCCCCTTCCATTTTTGTGCATACAGGAGGATGTTTGAGAAGAGAACAAAATCCTTCAGTTTGGCATGACTGTTGGAATTAACTGCTCCCATTCGAAACAGTTGCATGTCACTCCTCTATCTTGGTATCTAAAGAGATCTTTCAAAGTGCCAGCAGGAGTTTTTCAGGGTGAAAATAACTCTGAATATTTTCTTTGATGCGTGCTCATTGCTTCTTCACTTTGCACAAAGGATTTCACCACAAGAGGCCTACCTTTCTGCATATTTCCTGGCAGCAAATCAAGGAAGTTGCAAATGAGAAAGAAGTGCACACATTGACTTCAAGTACCTGAGAACTTGGAAAGAAATATTGGCTGCATTCAGCCGGCTCTGCCTTCTAATAAGGGCAAGAACAGTATGCTGCCATCCTGCCTGGCCTCCTGCCCTCCTGTCTCTGACATGGATGGCCAGTGGCTCTGGGCCTGATTTTCACCTCCACCCTGATGCCAATCTACCTTACCAGCCTTCTGTCAGGTCACTGGGGTAACTGCTGATCCCTCTAATCTCCTGCCAGGCTATTCTGTTGGCAAGAACCCATGTTGGATACATGACATTTGGTCTAATTTTACTTTTAGACAGCTTGCAAAAGGACACCGCTTTCCAGTTCTCTAGGACCTTTTTTTTTCATTCAAATTTGAAGCTCTCTGCTGCAACCTCCATTTTTATGACACCCACTCATATAACAAGTACATTAACTGAGGTCCAGAGTATTTAACACATAATGGAAATACTCTTGTTTAAAAAGAATCTTCACATAATTTATTTTTTCATAAAGTTTTTTGGGTTGTTTAATGTATTTTTATCTGTTACACAAGTCTATAAACATTAAGATATAAAAAAATGGATATACATGAATATACACATGGATATATAAATGGGTATGCAAATGGATATATCAAAAAGTGGTGATTGGAACTTGCCAGTGTATAGGCAGAGGCATTTTCAGAAATTGGAAGATTTCATAGTAGAAAATGGAAAACTACATGGAACAAGCTAAGCAAAGCTGAAGCAACATGATCCATAATATTATACTGCTGTGTGTATGATGAACAATTCTCAATGATAATTACTATACCATAAGAGATCTTCCCAATATATACAGATTTAGTAGTTCAAGGATTATCTTCTGCCCTTTAGGCTTTTTCTCATGGTTACAGAAATCACATTCTAGCTATTTTATTGCTTACTAGAAGGAATGATCCAAGTGAGGTAGATTTCTGATTGTCTAACAGGCTGTCACAGTCAGTCTTGGCAGCTGATAGTTTCCACCTCTAAGACACTCTAATAAGGTTACAGATAATTATATTTAAGTGTTCCTCTTCAAGGCATCAGGTATCTGTCTGTAAATGAAAATGATATCAGACAAAGGTTGCTGAGCTCACTGGGCAGGTATTGTGCAATTCACAGAAAGGTTTAGCCCTGGATGTTCTCTAACCATGGAAGGAGATAATTATTTTCCAAACTGGAATAAGATGAAATAATAATAGTAATATTATGCAAGCAATACAGTTTCTACTTCAAGATAGATAATGTGCTTGCCATATTCCTGAGTGTGTCTTTTACTACACCTGAAATATTATATAATTCATTATGGAGTGAAGACAAGAGCATATTGTTAGGGCATTCACTAATGCAAGCTATCTCTGTCCAAGAAGAGTGCTAAAATATGTTTCCATATATTATCAAAAATGATCTTTTAGCAAATATAGAACATATTTCTCCATGCTTTCGAGAAAATTGGATGCAAAATGTTTCAAAAATCAGAATGACTGTAACTAATAGCCATGATTTATGAGTAAAAGAAAATTAAATACTAAACATCACACACAGCCTTGAGTCAACTATTAGAACAATGTGTGTGTATACTTGCTAAAAAGACAGTGAGTGTATTTATCAGCAAAATCCTTTAGAAACAGAAGTTTAAAGGAAATTCATTATTGAAAACTAAGTTACATTTTTTTTGAAAATGCATTATGTATAATTGCATTTTGCATTTTTAAAATCTGTTTATTTGGATATTTATTGAATATATAAGTACATAACTGCAAGAAAGGAGAACAAATTCTAAATAAATATAATATAATATAGATATAAGCAATAAAACAGTATAAGTAAAAAATTGTTTAGAGAAAGGGTATTACAGAGCAGTTGACATTAGTTCATTGATGAAATATGATTGGATATTTTAAAGTAAAATTATCTTCTTGCAATGCATGTAGGAAGAGGAGAGTTACCAGCATGGTCCTTCATGGCACTCTGAGAGCAGAGAAATTTGCAGGCACAGAGAGTGTGTACACACAGCTCCACTAAGTCTAATGAGAGAACAATCATGGGGCAATGGTCACTAGGCAATCTATATACTAATCTTAAAGACCAAATTATAGTTTGAATATTAGAAAAAACCCTAAGGAAAGTAGCTGAACAACACTGATAGTGACAACTTTATGAATTAAGATCGCTCCCTCCCTTGTATATTTTTGAGCCACCATAGCTAGTTAAATTATTTTTGAAATTACTTACTAAAACACAAGCAAAAGTGGAATTGTGTTTTTCTCTGTTAAACTTTCTTATGAGGACAATTTGCTTTTCATGAAAAGCCTGACTGATGCCACCACCTGCTAACTTGGGATCATTGTATCAGATGATTTTCTTCTACCACCTGCTGCATGGAACAGAGATGGAATTCAGCTGATGTTTTGACATTCTGGTGACAAGATTGTAACTGTTTCTGTAGCTTGTGTTTTAATCTAGGTGTTTCCCCAGGAATAGACTGCTAATTTTAATTAGTTCAAAATGCTGAAATTATGAATTTAAAAAATTGGAATCTGGTGACTCTGGTTTTAAGAATTATGCTTTTCTTACTTATAATTCTGTTTGGTTCCATATCACATCCAAATACTGGATTTACTTAAGATTTTTTACTTTTTTTAACTCAATTTGTACCTGGTTTGTATAGGATTAATTACCAATAAGATGTCAAGCCATGGAAGATGGCATAGTTTCTGTAAAAACATCTCATTATGCATAAATTAGGATGTAGACTGTCCATGTCTTCTAGAAACAGAAAGAGGCAGCCATTCAGAAATTACCATAAGTACTGTTTTTGCCAGAACAGTTTCACAAATGCACAAACACAACACAGCCATGTGTAATTTCTCCCTGTGAGCCCTGATTTGACATTGCCAATTTTAAAGAATGGCTAATTTCTAGGTAACTCATTATATACACTTACCTACAGTTTCTTGCTTTTTAGGAGGAAATGTGCATGTGAGCACAGTACACATATTCCCCTAAGAGCTCTGACAGCCATTTAAGTCCCTTTAAGGCCTCTAGGTTATTCTGTGCCTAGGGAACAGTCTTACAATTTTACTGAGTACCAAATAAGAGTGCTCATTATTGTCTCAAAGTGTAATGAGAGAGCTTATCTTTATGCATGTGTGGGAGAACATTAAAATGACAGTGGAACTAAGGGTTTCTCATTCTTTAGTAGTAAATGCATTATTGAGTACAGAAGTTTAATACTTCTCTGGTTTTAGAAAAGAAAATGTGTAAAAGAAAAGGGAATTAGTCTTGGAAAGATAAGAGAGGGAATGAAACTGTCCTGTTGACTCAAATTCAAAGTACTTTTGTTTAAATTACCGTTATTTAAATATTGTCCATCTCGTGGCTCTCCAAGGTCTGAAATCAAATGACCACATGATTTTGCTTCAGTGTTTAGTAAAAAGGATCTACAACACAACTCCCTTTGCTTGGCTGGAAAGCCTTAGGATTTTTAATGGTAGTTAGTTGAATTTCACTAGTTGACTTCCCGTCCTAGGTTACAGGAAGCACACATATGCTCTCTCAATACTGGTTTTGGACAAATGCCTCAGTTCTGCACCTCACTGGCTGGAAGTTGCTTTATGGGTCTTACATAAAGAGAAACAGTGGCATCTCAGAAAAATACTCCAAACTCTTATTATATCAGTTTTTGAAGCACTGAGGAAATTTTCCTTGTATTGCTATACTGAATTCCCACAACCTATAAATTGCTTGGTGAGTGGTCCATTCAGCAGTAGGAATGGACTTCAAATCTGTTCAGGATAGTAAGTATTCAAGACATATATTTTAGTCCTACTTGGCACTATATAAAGTGCCTTTTTAGTTCCTTTGTTCAAACCTAATCTAAATATTTTCTTTCTCAAAATGTTTGACTAGAGGATATAAAAGAATTGGAAAAGCTTTCAGCTTGATGCCATTTCTTTCAAACTTGTGAAAAAGAAGTTTTGCCCAATAATTCTGACTTAGAGACATTAAGAAGAATGATGTGGATTCATTTCTTTTGCATTCATTTCTTTTTGGTGTCTTAATGAGACATGAAACCATGCAACAGAAAGTTGATCTAACTGCTATAGAGTATATATTTGTTATACAGATTTTCTGATACAGAAATGCTGAGTTTGTAGTGGATAGAGGAACATCATCAAGAAAATGAGTAACAAGCATGCCCAGTTATTCTACTGAAGAGCTAATGGAAACACAAGACCAAATATCCTTTGAAAGAAATAGAATTAAACATGCGTTTTCTCCTGAATGAATTCTGTAACTTCTGGATGGGATAAAACAACTCTCTTTAATTAGTTTTTTAAATCTAAAACCAAATTCAGATGAAATAATCTCCTGAACGTGTATTTATTTATCAATATAACAATTTGTCTGAAATCTCCTCGTGTAGATAGGGCATCACTGCTTTCTGCAGTGTCAACATTTTCAATTTGGCTATCAGAAGATAACCTTTCCTAATTACTAAAGGTGAAGACACCATGTTGCTCTTTACACACATCTTTCTATTGCTTTGCCATGGAAGCCCTCATCCATCATCTTGGTGATCAGTTTGGTATTTTTCTTGTGAGTCTCCCACCTGGGCAAAATAGTGTCTGAAGGAAGATAAAAAAATCCCATATCTAAGAAAAACCCAGAATGAAGATGGCAGTTTCTGGTATGCTAATTCAGTGACTATCAGCTGGCAGAGAGCTGACAACTCTTTTCCTAGAAGTTTCTTGCATGACGTGAAACATACTCTCTCCAGGAAAGCTTGTTCATACTATGCATGATTTCTGTCTCCTTTTGTTTTCAGCAATTTCATAGTCAGAGTTATGAATTCTAACACATGAATTGTATTCTAACAATGAATAACATTATTTGGTCCAGTAAGTTATTGCAGCAATCCATGAATTTTTGATGTCCCAACATTTGTGTGATATGACTATAATGTCAGAACAGTGAAATTAATGCAAAACAAGCTCACATCCCCTCTTGAAATACAGCACTGGGGTATGAGGATGTCTTATGATTCTAGTGTTGTGGCCTAAGTAATCCTTTCCATCATGCTATAGAACCACAGCTAGCAGAGTGTTTGGAGTTCAGATGCCTCTGGATCCTCCTAGTCTTTGTGCAGTTCACCACATGGACATATACTTTGATGCAAATCTCTGGTTTTGAGGAGTCTAATTCCTGCTAAAGCCAGAATTTCTAAATGGCACAGTGTGCCACTGGGCAAACACAGATTTGAGTTAGCACAATGAGGAATTATTTCACTTGCTATTAATAATTTGATGCCCAATTTTATGACTGCTGTTAGTGCCTTGGAATGTTAAATTTATATTCTCTTGTAGACTAATTTTAGGTACTAACCAGAGTGGGACTCTGAAAAAGGCTGGTAGCTAGGAGAGTGCTATGTGAGCCAAACTATCCTTGGCATAACTAACAGCGTTGATATGAGAGATGAATTGGGCCCTATGTCTCTTTACTTTCTCTCCAGTCAGAGTAACAGCTGCAGTGTGCTTGTGACTTAAAAAAAAAAAAAAAAGCATTCTTTTTGGCAGTGAGTGCACATGCCTTTGTCTTCACACTACAGTAATTCTTATTTTTCTGAATTACTTGTATGGAATCACTCGTACATGTCAGGTTAGGTTAGAGAGGTTTTATTTCTTGTGCATGCTTCTCTAGAAGTTTGAGGTGACCTACATTTGCCTCTCCTTGAAATTCTCCCATCCAATACAACAGGTGCTCTGTACTGATGGAGCACAAAGACAGGGTGAAGTTTGGAGAAGGATTCCTGACCCAGGGTTAGCAGAAGGCACAAATCAGTCTGCTTCTGTCCTGGGTCACTGAGCCCCGGTACATCCATGGTACTTGCTTGCACAATGCTGGGTGTAATAGCTTGTAGCTGGCATGTGCCTCTTGGCTTTCCCTTTCAGGGAATTTGTGATGATATCAAAGTGTTTATCTTATGTTAGAGTAAGGCACCACTGCTGAAACACTACTAAAGTGTGAATACAGACAGTAGCAGAAATATATACATACTGTGGGGAAAAAAACCCACTTTTTTTACCACAGCACTATGTATCAAAATGGCATGGCTGGTCATGCAGGAGCAGCCCAGCTGCCAACACACAGAGAACACTGACTGCCCCACGCAGCACCTCCCTCCAACAAGCCCAGCTCCCAGAGCTCACTGCAGATGGAGTTGGGCAGGAGGCAGAGCGGGGCACAGATGGGAAGGGCTGTGGGATAGGCAGCGAGCCAGGCTCACTGCAAGGCTCAGTGTCTGGACAAGGCCAGCCTGCTCCTGACAACAGCAGCCCTGAGCAACAGGGACTTGGCCACTCCTGTCCCTGTGCTGGAGGGCAGGTGGCTCCATGGTGTGTGTAGATATATATGTATATATATGGCATATATACTATATATATATATATGGTACTACTATCTCAGGATAAGTGTGAGATAAGTGGATGAATAAGAGAAGTGACTGCAAACTGGGCAGATTTGTGCAATGTGCTTAGTGTCCTCTCAAGAACAGTAAATAAGAGCCTGAAGGTCTAATTTAAATTGTATTCCACAAGACAGAAAAATGCCAAGATATACTAATAATGAAGTAAAATATATGTTTCATACAGTCTCCTTTTTAAAATAAAATTTGTTCATAAGCCTAATTTTTTATAACAATTTCACTTATTTGTGAAATGTCTTTGCCTTTTCTGAATGACTGACTTTTATAACTCTTTTTTCCACTTTGTGATTTTCAGCCAAAACCACTTACAAAAGACCACTTACATAAAAAAATGGAGCCAAAGCCAGGTGAAAAGATTTAATAGTTAATCTGTGGTCCTAAGGAAGAAATTTAGTGATTTTTCAGTATACATTTTTACAAATGCTACTGTTTTATCTGGTAAGCCTTATCTATGCAGCATTTTCAGTGCACAATATATTTGAGTAATCATGACCTAATTGCAATTAATTTTGTCCATGAAATCCTAGAGAAACCCTGAGGAGGACAAGTGATTTCAGCAAGCACAGACTTTCCTTCTGTTTCATTGACTTGCAAAGTAACTGGTGCAACATACTTCATTCCAAACATATCAAATGAAAGAGATAAGTGAAAAGAATAAACACTGTAAATAGATGGATTTATTTCACTAATGTAGGAGGCATTTTAAAGACAACAATTCAATAGCAAGCCTTAATGTCAATGCAGATTTAATGAAGTCAGAATACATTACATCTCTGAGGGCTGCATTTGCAGATGCAAACCAGTATAGTTCCACTGCCTTAGCTGGAGCTTTACCAATCTATAACTTCTAGCCTAGAAAAATCTTACTAAATATTCTCAGTTGCATCTCCTTTCTTCTTCTGTTTCTTTGGAGCCAAAGACTATATTCTCCTGGTTTTCCCCCTACATCTCTGTTCTCTTAATAGGTATTTTCCTTCCCTTTTTCTTCTCCACTTCAGTGTTTTCAGCTTTCTCCAAGAACGTTTTTAAAAAAATTTTTGTTTCATAGAATCATTGAATAATCTGGGCTGGAAGGAAGTTCTGGAGGTCACCTAAGCCAACCTCCTGCTCAAAGCAGGACTAATTTCAAAGTTTATTCACATTGCTCAGGGCTTCCTGACCCAGTGAGTTTTGAGTATTGACAAGGATAGAGACTGAATAACCTCTCTGTGTCCTTGTTTCTGTACTTACCCTCCTGTTTTATTTTAAAATTAGTTTTAATATTTCATTATGTTTTATTTGCAGTTCTGCTTCTTTGAATATCTTCCATAATTCTTCATTTTCATTTCATCCTTATGCCTGTCTCTACCCCTCTACCTCTAAAAGTTGTAGCAAACATACTGTTTCACTGGTTGCTGAATTTTCTCATGTACTTATGTTTCTTTGTAATAGCAATATACCTCTTGCTTTGATATACAGGGCTATGTTTGCTCCTCACAAGACTCAAACTGATGCCATATGGGTAGAGGTCAAATGGATGACCACAGCTTATTGCCCAAAGCTATTCAGGTAACATGAACACCACTAGAAGTGCCCTAATCCCCTGCCTTAGTGTGCTTTGCTCCTGCACAGCATCTTGCATTTGAAAATGAAAATTGTGCCTGTAGAGCTGTAGTGGTTTCTGAAGGAATAGAGGCTGCTGAGTATAGAAAGGTGTTCAACTGTCAGGTCTTACATTGCCTGAATTACCAGATTCATGTTTGGAAATTTACTTTTTATTTCAGTTGAAAATTTGGGAAAAAAGTGGCTTAGCTGGCATTGATTTTTGTCCATGGCACTGACAGGAGCTACTGGAATATGTGTCAATCTAAATGAAGGTTGTCAGTTTTAAATTGTTCTAAACAGTCAATCATCAGGGAGAGATAGACCTTCAATGTTTATCATAGAAGAGCTGGGGTTCCATTCTCATGAAGAATACAGGGAAAATTAAACACATTAAAATGACATTTAGGAAAACTAATTTTATTGCTTTTAAAATATTTGCATTTGAAGTAAATGTTGTCTTTCCTAAATACTGAAAACACATAAATTGTTAAAAAAATTAGTCATCTTATATTTGCTTTGAAGTGGTCTAAAACAAAGCTTTGTGGTTGAATTGGGAACACTGAACTTTTGACTTTCCTGATGCTTAGTGCTTCTGTTTATTTTTAGAACAAATAATTTTACAAATCATAAACAAGTGAAATATCACACCTGGATCAGTGGGTATTTGCTTACATTTATGGAAGTAGTGCCCATTTGCTCCATCACTGACAACCACATAAGTTGACTGAGAAGGAGATAACTTGCTGACCTCTGATGGCTGCTTCAACGAGCAAGATCCAAGAAACGAGAAAATTCTAATTTGCTGGAGAAATCTGAGGCATGTACAACAATTGCTCCTCTCAATTTAATGTCTTACTACTGTTTGTACCTTTTATGCCAATAAAATAAAAGCGCTCATCCTTAAACTTTGCTCTACTCTGCCCATGTGTGCTCTGCAACAGGACATCTCAGGTACTGAAGTGAGTCTTGTATCTTCACGCTTCTGTGTTGGGCAGAATGGACCTCTCCCCTCCCACCTCCTATTCTTTCTCACACCCAATTCTCAGAACTGGAGTTCTCTTTACCTATCATGATCAGTCTTCTCTGGTGTATGCCATTTAAAAGAAATAGTTTGAAATTCTTACTTCTTGTTGGATTTGATATTCATCATATTTGGAGACATAAGGTTTTTGTTTGCTTTCACTTTGCTGAACTCTTCAGATTTCATAGATTTTGTTCTTTTCATATGACTATGCTTATCAGTGACCCCACACAGAAAAAACAGTTTAATATCCATCTGAGTGCTTCCTTTTTCTGAGTATTCAAGAAGAAAGTAGGTATTCCCAACAAGACTCAATATTCTCAAGATTATGCTGGATACCAATACACATTGGAACAATCCAGATATTCCTTCTATGATCCTAGACTCTGGACAAGGGATGTATTTACTCTAGCAGTGAAGGCTGTTTCAGTACTACACAGCTTCACTCAAGGCCTGATTAACCCATTCCTTCATTTCAGGAGAAAAATATTATCTCCTAACCTGCTTTCAAGTAAAACAGATAATCCACATTTTCCAAGCAAGGGATACTGGGCTCCTTGAATGTTGGGACAAGCAGCTTTATGAAGACTTTCCCCAGGCAGAATAACCTAAGCAGGGGACCTGGAGCTAGAGCAAGTCCTGTCTGTCGACACCATGGTGTCCGGCTCTGCCTGGACATCCCCTTCCTTCGAAGCTGCACGGGAAAACAGCTTCCCCCCAGAGCTGAGGTGCGGGGGACAGCGATCGGCGGGGGCTGCGTGCGGTGGACACTGAACCGGTGGGACACTGACACCGCTGGATTTCACGGCACGGCCTCTGCCGCCGTTCCCGCTGGGAATGCGGCGTTCCCAGGCTACTCAGCAGCCCATATTTTTGCTGGAGCGACACCTCTCGCGTGCGGCAACGCCGCCTGCAGCCGGGGCGGGGGGCGGCGGGGCCGGGCCGAGACCCCCGGGCCGTGGCGGGGGGCTGCCCTCCGCCTTTGGGC
>VZRX01017016.1:102828-184512 GCA_013398075.1 Notiomystis cincta
TTTTGTCTGAACTCAAAGCTTCCAGTCCCAGGTAGCAGTCAACAGTTAGCTGTCAGGGATCTCAGGAAACTTTGTACCCTTGGGGAATAGATACACTATCTCATTGGGAAGCCTATCTGCAATAGTCTCACTTGTCATTCCGTTTCAGACATACCCCCATGTAGAAAATGGCAAGGTTAAAGTAGCAAAGCCAGACTCTGAGAACAGTTAATACCTCCTGGGAATGCACATATTGACAGAAGTACTCAAGGTGGCTGACTAAGGTGAAAATCTAACCATAGCTTGTGTGCTCTTGAGTGATAACTGCCTGTGATGGTGCTTAGGAGGTCAAAAGGACTGTAGGGAGCTATTCATCTCCCAGTGAGGGAAAAAGGTGGTTCTGCACCTACTTAAAAATATCAAAACGAGGAAGTTCTCTTTAAACAGAGATAAGCAGGAAATATAAATTTGCTTGACATTTTCTGAGACAGGCAAGATGATATGATGGAGTTTCCTCCAAGACAAAGTCTACAGACCCCTTTGGTGTGTGTTCTATCAGAATACTTAGCTTGATGGTAGCTTAGGTGTTAAAATCAAATCCCCTAAAATTCAAAAATAAAAGCCAACAACTCACTCCCTCCCAAAGTAACCAAGAAACAAGAAAAACCCTTTATGTATAGATACTTTGTTTTGCCAATTTCAACAGGTATTGCAAGATAACTGCTTTTCTGTAACGGGATCTCCATGTATATATTAATTTTAAAAAAGTTGTTATGTGTATTTTTAGTTGACTTGTCTAACTTGTTTACTGTGAATTGTATATTAAGGTAAAAATAAATGCCCCTCTCTCTTTCTTCCACTCCAATGAATCTTGTTAATTTCCATGAACCTCTGCTCTTTCCAGGTGGCTTTGAGAATTTTTTTTTAACATTCTGACAAGTTGTCTGCTATTTAGTCCCTCTGTTTTTACTAAAAATTTTATTTAGAAACTCCTGGAATACAGTTTTCACCAGGCTTCAGCCAGAATTTCTGGCCTAGAATAGCTTCACAAAGGAATCATTAGGGTACCTAGTGCTGGGTTTTATACTTCCTACAAGAATAATCTTTCTCCTGTAGGTTTCTTGTTCCTGAGTGAAAGTAGCTTGACAGTAAAGACACTGGATCCAGTGCTATGGTTATCATATGGCTATTGGTAAGGTGTGGTCTAAACATACAAATAAGTAAAATCCCTTTAGCCATTTACAAGGAACTTAAATTTCAATCTGGAATTAAGAAATTTTATCTAACCAACACTTAGGTATCTTTGCAGACCAGGACACTTTCAAGCATAGGTGAATGCCCCATCAGTCCTTTTAATGGTGTGATTACAGTCAGCTTGTGCAATCTTAACATCACAGAATTTGTAAGATGAAGTTAGATGCCTATAACAAACTTTCAGCATTTTATTCTCTTTCTAAAGACTTCAAAAGTAATCTTGCTTTCAATCACTTCTAAAACCATAATTCTACCAGAAGGCATTCATTGCCAGATATTTCTTCCCTACTGCTTAGCTACAGTTATTATTTATGATTTTGTTACTATTTTCTTATTACATGAGCTGTGATCTTAATACATTAGCTTGAACTGCTATCTCTTACTGTCTTTCTAGCTGAATTATCTTCTAGTAGAAATACTTTTTCCAGATGTTGGCAGTGTATTATGATCATTCTAATACTTTTTTCTTTAATTAAGCAATGCTTCTTAAGTCTTTCATTATAAAATATTGTAACAGCGAAGCAGGAAGAAAAAGGTGGAGGGATTCTTACATGATTCAAGACCTTTGAATAAACAAGAGGGGAAGAGAGTTATATAAAAGGAAGGGATTTTTTAATTTTCTTTGACTGTTAAAGTGCTGTAAACTACTTGCAGGTTTTTAAGCGAGTTAAGAAGCCTTAAGGCATGAGAAGTACTTGAGCACAGGAGGGGAGCCTACCTGGGAGGGAGTCTGCCAGTTTAGAGCCAAGTTTTCCAGAGCTTCAGTTGTTCTTGTAGAGTTTTTATGAAACTGTTCCAATTGTGCTGTTGGACATATTAATTCCTCATTTCTGAAATCTGCTATATATCCTTTATGTTTTCCATGTGTTCTGCAAACTTTGTAGACAAAGATGTAATTTGTATATGGGCATGGTATGTTCTTTAACCATAATTTTGCAATATTTACTTCTACAACTCTTGCAATAGAGTTAATATTGGTTAAGACTATACAGTTTTAAGCCACTTTAAACCACTAAGTCATACCAGTGAGTAGCTGTGTTGATCCCCTGAATCTTGATTTAATCTAAAGTGTCTAGGTCATCCATAGTATTTTAAATCCAAAAAATAAATTACCATTTCCATGTGGGCTTTCTCATAAATTTTCTCAAATCTATGCATATGCATAGTTCTGGGTAGCACTCCTTCTTTGGACCACTTATTTATGATGTGAAATAGACTGTTTTCAATTTTGTACTCCACTTCTACTGAAGAGATCTTCTAAATGTACTTTTATCTCTTTATCTGAAGATAATTTGAGAGGCATCTGTAGATAAGTAAATCCAGTTCATTTCTGATTTAATTTCCTGCAAATGCTTGGGCTCCTGTTTTAGCAACCTGCCTCTGTACATCTAAGTGGCTTTTCTTTATTTTATTTTACCAAAAGTATTCTTTGTTTGGATCTCACAGTTCTTTTCCTTGTATATCCAAGATGCAACAATATCATTTGTTGCCATGTGAAGTATCACTTTCGTAACTGGAGGACTGTAAACAGACAGCATAGCTGGTGACTGCAGTTTTGTAGATGCATGAGTTAGGAAAATGAGGTGCTAACCATGTGTTTTCATTGTGGATTTAAATGACTGGAATGCGTGGCTACATGTTCAATGTCTTCTTTGGCTTTGAACAGCAACTATCAAATACCTTTCTGAAGATAGAGCACTGCTTGCATCTCTTAAATTTTGCTCTTTCTCACATACAACAGTGAGTTCTTTTCAGTTGAGATAGATGTGCAAAAATTTGTCACAGACTACTGGTTGGAGGCCTTCATGACCACTTAGTGGTAGTAATTGCTTCTTTACCCATACATTGTTGAAGAGGAGAGAATTCATTGTAGAAAGAATGAAAGCTTTTTGTGTTACAGATTTTTGCTCAGCTATTTCTTCCATATCTAAACAGGCCATTGATCCTGGGATACTGTGTGAGGCCAAAGAGTGAGCAAAAGGAAGCTTGAGAGCATGACTCCATTTTTCTAAAATGGCTGTCCCAAGTATCTGGAAGGGTGGACTCTCCAGTCTTAAGGACATCATTGTACCTCTTGTGTTAACCTCTTGATTTAAAACAAAAAGCAAAGAATAATTCGGAGGCCATGAATCATAATAGAGGATTCTGCCCTTCCAGCTGTCTGTCCTAGGTTTTTGGCCTGTAAATTTGCAGCCTGTTATTGTGAATTTTTGAAGCAAGGAGACTCAGTCAAAAACATATGTCTTAGTCTTTGAGAGATTTTACTTTTTGGGGTTTTGTTTTGTTTTTCCTTTTCAGAATGAAGAAAAAGAACATAAAATACCTTTTAGAAAAAGAATATAGCCTTGTTCTTGCAGTTAATCTTTTCCAGGGAAAGTCTGATATTCTGGAAGTTGAGTTTAGTTTAAAATGTAGTACAAACTCTTTTCTTATTAGTTCTGGGGTATGTAGAAATATGGATTTTGGTATATCAGGAGAAAAAAATTAATTAGCATGTTAGTGTTGACAAATAGTTTGGGGTCAGATTTATGATGTTTTGTTGACTAGGACTTTAATATTTTTAATAAAACATGAATCTTAACAAGAAGAATTGATGCTTTGTCCCTGAGTGACAGGCTCTTGTCTATCCCTGTCATTTACCCAAAAGGTTGTACCTTAAGACTGACTGACAAGCTGTGGCATGTCTGTTCTCCTGAAGCCCTTTCCAGGCTGTTCTTGGTACACCCAATCTGCCGTCCTCTACAAATTACATGCCCTGGAAACACTGGATGTGAGAAGGCTAAACTGATTGTATAAAGGATCCAGCATGAAGACTACTTGTAAAGAATTTAAATGAAATTGGGAGGGAAAAGTGCCTCTGTGAGTTAGTTTTAAACAGTCTTGAAATGAAAATACTATTTAGCTGTGTCTCTTTTCATTCTGTGACAAAGTTGTTGCAGGGGATTCATCCACAATGTGTTGACAATAGTTCTAATAGTGTTATGTATCAAGCAAGATTTCAGATGGGCTTCAGGCATGTGTCAGACTAACAGACTCTTACTGATTGACAACTGGTAACTGCTTAGAAGGATCCCAAATTCAAGGGGATATTACAACTCCAGTAGAATACCCTGGATGCTAAGGTAGTCTGCAGCAGTTTTTAAAAGAGTAGGTTGTTTGAAAAATCCCAATTCTCGCTTCTGTTCTCATTTATCCTGCTCTGCCACTGTCTCTTATAATCCTGAGTTTCAAGGCTGACACGGACATTTAATCTCTTAAACCATATTATATAGAATATTGCTATTGTCATATTGGTCAATCTTATGCCTTACTGGCAAAACATCTGTCAGGATGCACTGTGCCTACTCCCTTGATGTGTTCCATTGGCTGAAGCGAGAAAGTTGCTAAAAAGTTTGAAAATAATTTCATAGTCTCCTGAGGTGGAGTACTTAAGCCATAGGGAATTATGAATTTGGTTAGACATGCAGTGAGAAAGAAGAGAGTCTGCTTTAGGATTTGAGAATTGAAAGGATTATTGGGCAGGGGACTGGGGGAAAGGAGCTTAATTTTTGTTCTTTGTGTATGTGCCAGTGCTTTTGTTAGTAATCAGGTTACTGTGGTTCCCATAATGTAGTTACCCATGTGTATTTCTGGTTCTCCATTCAAAAATCTTAAAAAAGAATATCATGTCAACACTGTTTCTAATCTATGGGGAAAATGCAATTTTAGGAGAAGAATATTATATAAATTATGTTAAGGACAGAAGGCAACAAATCGGTCCAGAATTTGGACAGCAGTCAAATTCTGAAGTTCTTGATGGCCTCTGCTCTCCTTTGCACGATTCCCAACTGATCCTGCTTGGTTATACCCAGTTTCTCTTTATTTTTGTGATCGCCTTTGTTTTGTAACTCTTACAATAATTACCTTTGATACATTGTTATTTTGCAAAGTAATCTGAGTTATTTTGATGGGGCAAGTCCCTGAAAGCAAACCTCTCTTGCCTTATCTTCCAGGTTTCACTGAAGTTTCCATGTCTCATGTATGGTGATTAACTTGAAAATATTATCATAAATAGCTTTTATTTCAATGAGAATTATTTTTATATCAGTATTTTCAGTGGAAAATAATTCAATTACTTCTCTTACTTTCAGATGGGCATCTTCAAGGCACATGATGGTGAATACATTTTAGAACCTCTGATGAAAGAGGATGGAGGTGAACAAGAAGATGAACATAACAAACCACATCTTATATACAGGCATGATGAACTTAAAAAAAAGCATCAGAAATCCCATAAACCTTGTGAAGTTTCAGGTATAGTTACACTTTCAATTTCATTGTGACTTTTTCAAAAGTCAGATGTTCTAAAGAAAAAAAAAGGCAAGATTTAATTTAATAAATAATTTTTCTCCACAGTGTGCCATTAGAACTTACACATTTTTTTCACATAGGCTGGTCAGCTGTTCCTTTCATTTTGTGACAGTGGTAAATTCAAAAGTAGAGCAGAATGTGCATATAAAAAAAATCCATGATATTGCAAGAACTTTGGTGTGGATTTGCTTTTATACCTATGTTGTCCCACATGTAAACACTGAAAGAGTAGATCCACAGGAGTGGTTGCTTATATTCACAAAAGATAATGAACTTACTGCAAATCTAGCAGGTAATACATGACATCAGTTTTCCTTAATAATGGAAGTATCTAATATTACCCATTAATTTATTATAATCTAATCTTACCCAGTATTGTAAATGCTTGTCTTTATGAGTATTTTAATAATTTATTCATGCTACATATTCATAATATTTGATTTTATTTGAGGTTAAAGGAAGGGGCTCAACAGAACCTCTGCCTTGGACTTTCAGAAGGTGGACTTTGGTCTGTTCAGGGCCCTGGTTCAAAGTGTCCCTTGGGAAACAGCCCTTAATAACAGAGGGGTTCAAGAAGGCTGGTCATAATTTAAGAAATTTTACAGGTGCAGAGTAAGGCCATCCCTATGTGCTGAACGGTGAGCCAGCAGAGAAGACCAACTCCGTGATCAGTTCCTGGGCTGGACAGGGAACTTTCACTGGAACTCTTCTTGAGGAGTGCCAGAATATGTTTTGGAGAAATCTGATAGCTATTACTTATCCACTGGTTGATTTCTGGTCTTTGTAAACAAAATTAATTTGATTTGTTCTTGATTTGTTTGGTCCATAAATTTAGATAATCTTTAAACTCTCCCTTTAAATATAAATTCTTTTTCCCTTTTGCCATTACTCTGTAATCTCAGACACCTTCTGTGACTTAGCAAAGACTGTGTATATGAAATTGCTTCAGCCAATCCTCTTCAGTGCATCCAACTCAGTCTGAACACATAGAGTATCTATGGACACTCTAAAATTAGTTCTTTTTCGGAGCCAGTCTGTGCTTTCTTCCCTCGTTATTGTTAGTGCTAATGTTTTCACAAGTAGAGCTTTATTTTGTGAATAATTTTTAAACAATTACTCAGTAAAGTGCTTGCTTTTCTCTCTACTGTTTTTCCTTCTGGCTGCATTGTACCCTAACTTTAAGGAAGACAGACTGGATCTCTCAAAAGTAGCTTAAAATTTACACATGAGAGTGCTTCCCTTGAATGATGGAATGCCTTGATTTAAATCCTCTCAAGAGTGACAGAGATGTGATCTCTGAATTCTTGGGTCAGCGTTGTAGTCACTAAGTCATGAGAATAAAATGATTAGGAGACATATCCTTTGGCTGCTACTTTTTAAGAGGGAAATCTAGTTTCCAGAAAGACAGAGGAGGTTTCTTCTGAAGCGACTAAAGTCTCCAGTTAGCTGCTTAAGTTCTAGAGAGTAGTGAGAATTCAGATATGCTTTTCCATTAAGTATTTTTTTATGTGAGCTAAGATGACTCTGATAAAGGCATTGGTTTTTCTGTATCAGGCATCAGAAGCCTCTGGTGGCTGGATTATATGGCATAATTGGAAGTATTACAGTACTTAGTTTGGAGATATCTGAGTAGATTGTGTATTTCCTTTAGAGTCTTATTCTATGTAATGAATATTTACAAAACTGTCAAAGATGTCAAGGTTTTTGATGTATACTTGCTTATGAAGTTAAATTCCATATTTATTTAAATATAATGTTATGTAAATTCAAAAGTCGGTAGGGACTTGAATTCAAGAGTTGGTCTTAGTTTGTTTTTATTTGTTCTGCTGGTGCCAAAAGTTTGTGTGTAAAAATGTGTTTTGTTTAACTAACTTGTGTCCTTTGTTGTACTGATTAAGCTGTAGTGCTTATCTCCTTCCAGCCTCAGCCTTCCTGTTTGGATTACACTGCATTCTAGGAACTCTGTAATATTGCTGTCTCTTAACTAATGTGTGACAAAGAATCCATTTATGATAGAACTATATAAAAATATACAAGACATCTCATTTGATGTTCCTATTACAGTCTTCTTTTTTTTTTTTTTTTTTTTTTTATTTTTTTTTTTTTGGGTTTTTTTTTTTTGTTTGGTTGGGGGTTTTTTTGTTTTGGTTTTTTTTTTTTGTTTGTTTGTTTGTTCTTGCACAGTTTCTCTTGGAAATAAGATCATAAATATAAGTTTGTCTATTTTGGGCAGCCTTTTGCCTTTTTCCATTTATCAACTGCATTCAACAGTAATTTTTATTTTACTTTACAGAGAAAGAGTTGAAGAAGAGCACTATATCATATCCAACCTTCAGCAGTTTAAATGAGGAGAGCAGTGTTTTACAGAAGTCTCTCAGTTTAGAGTATGCTTCAAATAACCTCTCTTTAGAGGATGGTGGCAATCCACATTCCAGGAAAAAACGTTTTCTTTCCTACCCAAGATATGTAGAAGTGATGGTCACAGCTGACACCAAAATGGTTCATCACCATGGGCAGAATTTACAGCACTATGTACTAACACTGATGTCAATAGTAAGTAAGTTCTTAAGTATTAGGAATTTTAACTATTTCTGTTCTGTTGTTTTCTTTTCTGAAACTTTCCCGTCTTCTAGTTTGATCAAATCCTGTACAAAAAAGAGAGATTACATAAATATAAATAAAAAGATTGGGTCAAAATTTAAGGTTATGGATCTTTTCAGTTTAATGCAGTGTAAAGTGTGTAGGTGAAATGATGGGACCCATTTCCTGATTTTCTGTTACTTTAGAAGAGTTCTTAAGCTTCAGGGAGTGAAACATACAGGTTAATTGCAGCAGACAGATGTTAAATGGCATTGTGGAAAAAAAAAGCTTGGTTATAGTAATCCTAGTTTTTCAATTTTTCAAGAAATTTCAGATTATTATGGGTCAAACTTTGAGTTGGCGTAATTTATTTGTGATCTTTATCTGGTAAATTCTTTCTTGAACCAAAAGCCACTATTTGAATTGAATCAGAATATAATACAGTAAGCTCTAAAATCAAAAGTTTTACTATGACATCAGTTGAACCATCTGTTAGGAAAAGACATGTTAACATATTCTGCATTTTAATTACTTCTAAATTTCTGTCCTTCATCTATTCAAGAAGCTTAATTTATATGAAACTGCATCTAGCTTGGGAGCTAGCAAATAAAAGCACCTATCCCATAAATATCTATAGAGATATCTGCTCAAAGATGATTCCAAAGATGCCGTTTTATTATAGTTACTTTCTTTATTAAAGAGAGATACTAAGAAACAAAGTGAAATAGTAAAGACATTACTTTAAAATAGAAGCTGTTTTCACAGAACTTTACAATAAGATGAAATGGAACATTTAATATATTTTTTTCATGAGTCTTGTTGTGATTATAGGTAATGTAATTCCTGATTTTTTTTTTTTAAAGAAGACATTATTTGTGCATCCTTAGATGCTGTACATTCAACTACTATTCCTTATAGTGCAATGTTTGTCTCTTTACTTACACAGTTGGACTTCTAGGTAAATAAGATAAGCATTGTATAATTGCCATTAAAAAGAACCTATATATGACCTGTTTTTAAGATCTGGTATTTAACATACACTGTATGAGTGAAAGAATATCAGTTCTTTTCTAAAAAGCTTGTCATTTCTGGCTTGCACTTCACTATAAAACTAGCGTTTTACACTTACTGCTAGCTTTGGGGTAACAGCATCCAATAAGCCACTCCATCTTCAATGTGAGTGTAATATCTCTGAAGACCACTGTAGGTGGTAAGATGTATTGCTTGCATCTTTTGGCAGGTCTGTTCTACATATATATAGGTAGAATCTTGAAACAAAAGTTTCTTAAGATGTTATTTCTAGCAATGTCGAGCTTTTAGAAATGCAGATGTAAAAAATACGAATCCAGATTTTAATTTTAAAAGATTTTCTTTACCGTTCAGTTAGTTCCATGCACTCTCCCTTCCCCTGCCTCCATTTCCCCCACAGAATACATATCCCAGCTTGTATCCCTTCTCCTTGAAGCATTTCAGCAATGTCTTGGAATCACAGAACAACTGGAAGTCATCTGATTCAACCCTCTCGTGACATATATATGATTTGTCAAACAAATAATATGTATGAATATACAGCCTTCAGACTCTTCTCCATAGCAGCTATTTTTCAGTAAACTAGTGAAAAAAAAGTGAAGGATAGGAAAACAAATGACTACCATTCTTTGCTATGTAATCTGCATTAGAGTTTACCAGTATGCTGATGGGTCATTTCTTGACCCACAGCCTCTTAGTGTCTGAAGTGGAACCATTTTTAGTCTTATTTGAAATAGAAGCATTTTTAGTCTTATTTGATTGCCCATAAAGGAAAGAAATGAAACTTTAAAATTTTATCCTTTCTGCCATTATCCAGATATCTTTGATTATTAAATTTAACTGGTACTTGTGTCTGGTCAAGCAACTTCTGTTATGGGAAATTGTCAGGTTGCTGGCATTTTAAGTGAATCAAGCACTATACTTTACTCTTGTAATAATTTTGAAACTTTTAAGGTTATTCGGTTCTGGCTTGGATTTTAAAGAAACCTAAAAACTTTAAGCATATAAATCACATTAAATTTTAATGAAACTTAGACATCTAGCTCCCAGAAGGACCTTTGAAATCCTGGCCCATTTTTCTTTTATTTTCTTTGGGGCTTTTTTTAGCATCAACAAAGCCACCAAAGTAAAGTTGCTGCTGTTTTATGAGTGGAAAATAAGAACTGAAATATACTGCTAAATATTTTTAGGGTTTTAAGTGTCTTGTCACTCATCCAATTCAACCTGAAAAGGCTTAGCTCTCAGCATGCAAGTAATCCCATTGAACTGGAACTGGAATGCATTTTCTCATTTCTTTAAAACTGCATAAATGTTGGCAATATGAGTATTCACATTACTTACATTAGATCTTGGAAATACTTACTCATTCTGATTGAAATACATATTTCAAGATAGGAGTACCTTTGCCATAGGTTTTTATGAAAAACTTTATTGTATTTCAACACAAAAAGTGGCATTATTTAATGTGAAACAATAAATCAAACAATAAAATATACTGTGATTGCTTAACTTGCGCTGTTTCTTCTTGTTCCTCCAAGCATTGTATCAGCAGAGCAGGCAGTAAGCACTGTCTTAATAGATTTAGTAACTGGAGGACTTTATCTTAGACTATGTTCTGAAAGTTCAAAACCCCAAACATGAAGGTTTGATCTTAGCAACAGAAATAATTCATTGAGACACTGGAGTTTACTGTAAAATTCAAACCCACCTGAAATTTGATTCCATGAAATATTTTGAGGTACTGTCCTCATTTTCTGAATCAAGAACCTGATTATTGACATCCTTTTAAGTACTGTACTGCTTATATGGTTAGTTTGGTAGTAAAAAAACCCTACTTGTTCTGTTCTTATTCTGCTTGCAGCAAAAACTTTGCAATCTTGCCTTTCTGGAAAGAAATCATGACATGTAAAACCACCTGTGGTAGGGCTCTGACAGCCAGCTCAGATTGTGAACTTGGCTGACTGCCTAGTCATGTGAGTGCTAAAGTTGGAGCATGGGAGGGGGCAGCCATGCATTCAGGGAGAGGATTGAGACAACATCAGTTTAGATATTTTAACTTGCAGTGAGACTGTGAAACCATAAAATGGTAAAATAGTGCTATTATAATATGGCATTAAAAGCTGATGCTTTTGATTTTCATCAAGATGAGTTCCTGAACTTAGACTGCTCATAAATGGCTTTGACTCTGTTGTTTTGTTCATTGTATACTCTTCCAGATGTGTGCAAATCAAGCTGCCATCCAAGTACCTTGAAACAGTTACTGTCACTTTAGTAAAGTTTTATGGCTACCATCTTTTACTGACATATGAAATGGAAGGTAGTAAGTAGTAGGTCTTAACACAAAAGATTTTTCTAGTTAGAGTCTTGTTTATACTCTTTTTTTTTTTCCATTGTGGCAGGTCATCATCAGCATTGATCATGAAGCATTTTCTATATGGAAAGACTGTGTGCACCAATGTGCCCCATCATTAAAACCAGGCAAATTATTTTATCTTAACATATATGGGGTGAATTTAAAGAATGTTTTTATACTTTGCAGTTCATACAATATAATAATTAGCAGTTCATCTTTCTAGAACACACTGGGGAAATATAGGTGCATCCTGGCCTTTAAGAATATTTGGCATTACTTATTTTGCCTATAGTCATCATTTAAAAATAGGCAGTAGACCTAAATAGTTTGTAGGCTAATAATTTAATTTGTATGATTACCATCTGAAAGATAATGAATATAGTTACATTCAAAATTTAGAGATGAATATATTCTTCCTTTTATCTGTTCCTTAGAACCTCAGTAGTCTCAGATTTTCCCCTTTCTCATTCAGATCATTGCATAAGTATTAATGCTACAGGAATGTTCAGTGCTTTTTATCTCTCATCCAGTAAAATCTAGGCCAGCACAAGGCATATTTTTCTTGGCCTAGGCCAAGAATATACCTTATTATGTTTCTTCTGTATATATAAAACCCCAGGATCTTGTGCATTTGACGTGTTTAAAATGAAAGTGGGTATTTGTTTATACACCAGTGAATATACATAGCTGGAAACAATTATTTTCAAAGTATCATTCATATAAATCTCTGAGCTGACCTTCTTACTTATCTTGACATATGAGTATCTGTAGGGGTATAAAACCCTACTATTCTTTTAATTGTGACTGTCCTTGTATTGCAACTCAGGAGTGCTTGTATATTAAATGTTGTGATGACACCTCACTACATCTTGAGGTCCACCAAGTTATACAGAGGTATTAGTGTGCCCAGGTAGCCAGGAAGGTCAGTGGCATCCTGTCTTATATGAGAAATAATGTGGCCAGCAGCACCAGGGCAGTGATTGTTCTCTTGTACTCAGCATTGGTGAGGCTGCACCTTGAGTGCTGTGTCCAGTTCCGGCTCCTCACTCCAAGACATTGAGGTGCTGGAGCATGGACAGAGAAGGGCAACAAGGCTGATGAGGAGTCTGGAGCACAAGTCATATGAGGAGTGGCTGAGGGAGCTGGGGATGTTTAGCCTGGAAAAAAGGAGGCTCAGGGGAACCTTATCACCGTGTACAACTATCTGATAGGAGATTGTAGTGAGTTGGGGGTCAGTTTTGTCTCCCAAGTAACAAGTGAAGGACCAGAGAAAACGGTCTCGAGCTCCATCAGGAAGGTTTAGAAAAAATTATGCCATGGAGAGGATTATAAAGCATTGTGACAGGATGCCCTAGGAAGCAGAGGAGTCTTTTACTTACCAGGAGGTAAGTAAAAAATATGCAGATGGGTTGCTTAGGGATACAGTTTTATAGTGGACTTGGCAGTGCTTGATTGAACTCAATGATTTTCAGGGTGTTTTCCTACCTAAGTGATTCTATTTTGCAGTATGTAGGCAGGCACTTACTTGCCTGTCTTTACACTTCACTGCTGTTAGTACTATTTACTATTATTTTTGTCTAGATGGTGGTTGTTGTTGATTAGATATTTGATGATTAGACAAGTGCTTGTCTCTATGGCTTTGTCTTCAGTAATAATGATTAAGGGCTGTTCCTAAGGTGAAGTCTTGTTTAATTGTGGCAAAGGCCTTGCTTTAAACTGTCTGGGACCCATCTCATATAGTAGGAATAGGAACAAGGAGAATAAGGAGACATGTTGCCAAGCAACACTCATGTCTTTCTCTGAGTAGCTTCTGACAGCTGGAGAAGCCTGTCTATGGCTGTGTCTTGTGAAATGATCTTTTAAGATAGTTTCTTTTAGATTCTGAAAGGAAGGATGCATTGGCATTGTGGCATTTGATATGATCTGATTACAACTGTGGTATGTCTTTTCTTTGAACAGTTGTAGATGGTGATGATCATGACTCTTATCATACTCTGAGTTATTGCAATATTGAAGGGATATCTTTACACTCATCTCAGTTACAAGTTAGAGGTAAGACAGAACACAGGCATTCCTGATTGAGTGTCATGGTTTCACCCTAGCTGGCAATTAAGGCTCACACAACCACTTACTCCTCCACCACCAGGATCAGGGAGAGAATTGGAAGGTAAAAAGCTGGAAACTCGTGTTTAATAGGGAAAGCAAAGAATTAATTCAGTGCTTCCTATGGGCAGGCTGGTGTTCAGCCATCTCCAGGGGAGCTAGGCCCCATCACATGTAATAGCTGCTCTGGGAAGACAAATGCCATCACTCTAAATGTACCCCTCTTCCTCCTCCTCCTCCTCCTTCTCCCCACTGTACACACTGAGCGTGATGTCTCATGGTCTGGAATCTCCCTTTGGTCAGTTGGGGTCACCTGTCCTGGCTGAGTCTCCTCCCAGCCCACCAGGCACCCCCAGTCCCCTCCCCAGCATGGCAGCAGGAGAAGCAGGAAAGGCCTTGGCTCTGTGTAAGCCCAGCTCAGCAATAACAAAACCATCTCTTTATTGTCAACCCTGTGTTCAGCACAAATCCAAAACACAGCCCTACACCAGCCACTAGGAAGAAAATTAACTTACCTCTGCCAAAACCAGCACCCTATAATAAGCAGAGAACAGAGAAGGTTAGCTGTGAGTATTGCCTAACCATCCTAAACTCACAGTGAGAGTTTAGCCTTACTTTTGCCCTCCGGGCTGAATGAACACATCAGCCAAGGTAGGGGCAGGGACAACCTCCTCCTCTTTCATGGCATCAAATGACAAGGAGCAAGAAGTTTGTGAACTAAATATTTTTCACCTTATCTTTCCCTGTGAACTAAGACTCTTTCTCTCAGTTGCCATAGAAATAAAAACAAAATAATGGATTTTTCTTTGTCTCACAAAACCAGCATGAATTATTCTCATAAAAATGTAGAAGAGTATACCCTGTGTATTCACCATATATGTGGGGCAAGTCACTCCCTGTCTTTAACTTTCTAATTTTATGTCCTTACTCTGAGAATGACTATTTTTAAGTGTACTTAGTGTATGGTTAAATCTTCACTTCAAAGTTCTCAACGATTTTTTTCTGTAATAATTTCTTCCAAAAACCAATTCAGGTGCTGTTTGTTTTTGTTTGTTTTTTCCCCAACTAAATTAATGTGATATTTATTATGCTAAAAAGATGCTGTAAATGCTATGGTAAGAATACAGACATGATGGATTTAAGGGAGAAAAATGCTTTTAAATCACTTTCCTGTCTTTACCTCAGAGGGTAATAACACAGCTTAACTCTGGGGACTTCAGACTTGGTGGGGAATGTAAAGCAGAGTAATGAAAGGACTGCAGCTATGCAAACTGAGCAGGATCTAATTGAATTACTAACAGATGGGAAATAATTAAATCATTTATTATCCCTTCACAATTAGTTAACTCACAAGTACATCTCAGACAATAAAAAGGTTTTATCCAACCTTCTGCTAGGGATTTAAACTTTTTATCATCTCGTCTTCTCTGGATCTGTTACTTCATGGCTCAGCTTAATCAACAACTATCTTGTCAACATGAAATGATCTTTCTGGTTACTTAAAAAACAAAAATACAAGTACAAACAAACTGCTTGAGTGTCATATACAGGCTTCTAATTTCATCTGACATTTAAAAATGTCTAAGTGATACGACTTAAATGATTTGGGATTTTATGCAAACTATTATAACACAAAGAACACAATTTTCAGATAAGGAAACGGTCTGCCTTTGGGAGACCATTTCAGCCAACTGCATCTGCTATGATTTTTTACTCTCCTTTCTATATTGCCCAAAGACTCACTTCACAGAAGAATTTGGTCACTGGACTGCTAAGGCAGCAATTTGTCCCCACTGAGCAACTAAATATCAGGTGGACATGACTCTAGGTCAGGCACTCAGGCTCTGGACAGCAGTGAGGAACAGGTTTTCATGTCATAGCAGGGTGCAAAAGCCAGCACAATAATTCTTCAGAGTTATGGCAATGTCAAAGAAAGACATGTAGTTGAAGTGAGGTGTGTTTCAGTGACTCAAGCCTGGCTCCCTGGTCCAGGGAGGCAGCCAGTGCTGTGTGGCATTCGCAGGTGGAAATCTACTCACAGGGAAATGCTTGCAACAGACTCATCCTACCTACATGGCACCCAGATTCCTCTCTTTCCTGTACTGGAAGGTGTATATACCCTGAGTGTGAATAGTGAAAATGTGAAATTGGAGTTTCTTGTACTGGGGAACTCTCAGAATCATCTTTTGATAACATATACTCTAACATATATAATTTTTTGCTATGAAAAGTGGACTACAGTAAGCCTGAGAGGCGAGAGATATAAGTACAAAACCCCTCAGGCAGAGTGTAGAATTAAAACTAGCTTCCTAATTATGGCTGTACATCTTCTACCTCCCAGACAAAGAGGGGCTGGTCAGCTCTCTGCTCAGAACTTAAGCAATTGTGGTTAAACTCAGAAAGAGTCACTTAGGCATTTGGAAGATTAATTGGTGGTTGCAGAATCACAAAATTGCTGAAGCTGCAAGGTACTNGGGAGAGAATTGGAAGGGTAAAAAGCTGGAAACTCGTGTTTAATAGGGAAAGCAAAGAATTAATTCAGTGCTTCCTATGGGCAGGCTGGTGTTCAGCCATCTCCAGGGGAGCTAGGCCCCATCACATGTAATAGCTGCTCTGGGAAGACAAATGCCATCACTCTAAATGTACCCCTCTTCCTCCTCCTCCTCCTCCTTCTCCCCACTGTACACACTGAGCGTGATGTCTCATGGTCTGGAATCTCCCTTTGGTCAGTTGGGGTCACCTGTCCTGGCTGAGTCTCCTCCCAGCCCACCAGGCACCCCCAGTCCCCTCCCCAGCATGGCAGCAGGAGAAGCAGGAAAGGCCTTGGCTCTGTGTAAGCCCAGCTCAGCAATAACAAAACCATCTCTTTATTGTCAACCCTGTGTTCAGCACAAATCTAAAACACAGCCCCGTACCACCTGCTACGAGGACAAGTAGTTCTACTGCAGCCAAAACCAACACAAAAGGCAACTCAGCCTTTAAAAGGGATGTATTCTTTCCTTTTGCCTCCACTAAAGCACTCCAGTAGATGTCATGTGGAACCTCAACTTGGTTAACTCAGGGGATAGTAGATTGAACAGGACTTGGGTGAGGGGGCAGCAGATGACCCAAAACTTACAGAGGAAAAAAATTGGTAAGGCTGAGGCATAGGTCTACTTGTACAAGTTTGCATGAGAAGTCTCTGCTGCCATTAGGATCCTTTTGTGGAAGCCAGTTTTGTACAGAAATATACATGCAGCAGAATAGGAGGAACACCAACAGAAATAATACAGCTCTTTCTCTTTCACTGAAGCTTTAACTGCCCATGTATCTCATGACTTCAGACAATTTTTGGGTCTTATGAAATATATGATATAATCAGTATGACACTGGAGAAGGTGAAGGAGAAATCTCCCAGATCCTGGGTCTCTTACATGCTTCCATCACTACAGTGATATGTGTAGCCTGCAGAAGACATAGAAGCTGTGAAGTGATACCCTGTTTCTTTCAGGGATATGAATGTTTGTATTTTCTTGGTAACATGGTTGTGTGCAACAGACAAGAGGAAAGAAAAAGAGGTCTTGTGATACAATGTTTAGGGGCAAAAAAAGGAAGGAAAAAAAGACCTGAACAAGATATATCCAATTGGATTTGGATATGTCATTTACTTACCTTTCAGCCTCTAGATGTGCTTGCTTGTTTATGAGCACCTTTTCTAAATAGGGCATTTTGCCACTATTCACAGTCATGCTTTAATGGACAGTTGGAAACAGGGATGTCAAGAGAGACTTTGTGACCAAATTGCTTCCAGTCAACTGGCAGCCACAGTTGACAGTGGTGATAACAAGGTCTGACTTAATCTTTTAAAATTCCATGAAAATAAAAGCTGTGATCCTTCCTCTAAAGTGTGACTAGTTTCATTTATATTTTTTCCATTCTTTTTTTGCTGTACTCTGGTACAGAGGCTGGTTTTAAGAGTTTAGAAAATCTCTTCAAACTAATTTCACGTTATCTTGGCTATTGTCTCCTACTTCTCTGAAGCCTGTGTTTAGATCACTGTAAAGTAAGTAGATCTGGAAATTGTAAAGGAATGGTGTATTCTATTAAATTCCTATTCCATTTCATCATCCTTTTTCATGAATGCTTCCAGTAAGAGATGATTGAGAGAGGTATCCTTAGAATACAGGAGCAGGGAGTACTTACCCATTAATTTTTTTGCACTAAAAATAAGAATCTTATATTCCTATCTTTGATAGTTCCCTGCATCATTATATCATTTCAAGACTGAGTGGATTGTTTTAGTCTGCCTAGTTCCTTAGGTAAATCTTCAAGTTTAGTTTGTGGTTATCAGTTTTCAGTATTTTTCTCTTCACCACATGTGTTCAACCATGCTGTGACTGTATACTGAACTTTTCTGGTAACGGCATCTCGTTATCAGCATAGAATCTTGCTCTTTGATCTTTTGAAAGCAGTGGTAAAAACTAAATGTTTGGAGGTCATGAAAGTGCTCACAAGACAAAGGATCCATACTTTGACTCAAACATAGGGTTAATGAGAGCAGTGTTATTTTACATTTAGCACAAATTTACTTTCTGTCATACTGGAAACAGGTATGTTTCAGATCTTGGCAGGAACTGCTGACCTCTGGCATCTACATGACATTATTTCAGTCCTCAGCTATTTTTCAGAAAGATAACCAGTACATAATTTAGATGGTGCATAGATACAGTGTTGAAAGTCCTGCAACAGATTCTCTTCAGGTGTGCAATGAGATATTCTTCTCTCATATACTTACTCTGCCAAATGCATCTCCTCTGAGGTATGAGTAACTAGTTTTGTGTTTTGAAGATACACTTTTGCTCAAATATTTTAAATGGACATTGGGTCAACAGGCAGGAAGGAGGACTCTTGACTCTGTGTTTTGTGTAGGTTTTTTTGTCTCCTCTATGCTTCCAGATTTTGTTAGCAGGATAACCGTGACAGAAAGCACTTGCACAGCAGTAAGATTTTTTTTCAAGGAGCTATTAATGTATTACAGGGAGCATCCATCAACTACAGTGTAAGTACTACTACAACCATGAAAAAGAACTGCTAAGTTTTAAATACAAGAAGGCTCCAGCCTCAGTCCATTGCCTGGATCATTTTAATCACCCAGGAGCAGCACTTGTCTCTACTACAGCAGAGGAGGCATTTGAGAAACTTAAGGCTAGTTTTGCACTGAAGGTTGAAAGTCACAGTGTGGGCACTCAGGTATTATTTGGTGTTAGCTGAACGTAGTTAACTCTCCCATTCAGTTCTCAATCCCTTTGCCTATTCTATCTGATATATATATAGCTTAGAGCAATGGACAAATCATGTGTTGTTTTTTGTTGATTGTGTCACTACCTCACATGACCTGCATGCTCTTTACTTGAATGTAAGTTTCAGAGCTTTCTATTTCAAAACCAGACATTAACTAGGCTGATTCACAAGTTAATAAAGAGACTTGTGACTAATCTAGTGGCATGCTGTGATGGAGTAACTGCATCAGGGACAAGCAAAGAGCTCTGCCTAGTCATCTGTAAAGCCTTTGATACAGCCCCCCACTACAATCTGGCCAGTAAATTGGAGAGAGATATGTTTGATTCATGGACTGTGAGATGGATAAGGAATTGACTGAATGGCCGGTCCAAAGAGTTACCATCAAGGCTCAATGTCCAAAAAGAAACCAGTAATGAGTGGTGTCCCTCAAGGCTCTATGCTGGAACCAATACTTTTTAATATTTTCATCAATGACACAGACAGTGGAACTGTGTGCACACTCAGCAGGTTTTCAGATGACACCAAGTTCAGTGATTCAGTTGAGTTGCTTGAGGGAAGGGACACCATCCAGAGTGATCTTGAGAGGCTTGAGGAGTGGGTCTGTGTGAATCTCATGAAAGTGTACAAGGCCAAGTACATCTTTCATGTTCATGTTAATGCTATACACATGTAATCTTCTTGTATAGGTTTATGCTGTAACAAATTCTCAGTTGTAAGTGCCTCTTATATCAGCTTAAATGATATGAGAATCAATCCTTGGAACAAGTGTCTTCCAATCCTTTGAATGAGCCAAAGATCCTCACAGATCTCATTTCAGATTCCTCTCTAACATGATTTTGGAATGCCGTATGAACCCATATTCTGTTTCTTCTTCGCTAAAGAGAAATAAAACTTGAAAGAGCTGGGCTGGAATTAATCTGCCTTAGCCTCATACATCTGAAAATTAGACATCTTGTCTTCTTCCATAGTAAAGGGGTGAAGAAATGAAATAGCTGCTCTTACTGTCTTGCATAAAAATATATGTTTAAATACATATCTCTAGATAGTTATATCTACAGAATAGTTCATCCCTTCTCCTCAACTGACCATTGATGGAATTTACTCCCTCTTAGTTACATGAGCTGAGATGGATGTGATAATTGTGTTATTGTCCGACAGCGGTTCCTACAGGAATGTACTTTGACTGTAGGGAGGATAAATATCCAGAAATATCCTTTTTACATTTATTCAAGTGGATCTCAAAGTATAAGAACACATTATGAGGTTGATTGTGGTAATTTTGATATAAGAAAAATGGTAGCTTATTCCAGTCAAGTTCTGCCTAAATTGTGCTTGAGCATTTCAGATACCTTTTATAAAGGTTTCTGAGTTTGTCTGTGCCCAGTGGATTCAGGACTTCAGTGAGTTCAGTGAGTATTTGAGAGATGTTCCTTATTCCCACCTAAGAATCACTGGATACTTGCTAGTTAGTAGCCAAAAAAGGAGTCCACATGGAAAGAAGCAAACAATAGCTGTGCTGCTCTGAAATGTGTTCTCCACATGAGTTCTGAAGCTCTGGCTCCTTCCCTACCCTTATTGAATCCTCTATTTTGTTTGTCACTGAAGAATGAAAGACAGAGCTGCACATGGTGTTCTCTCCAGTTTAGAGAAAGGTGAGGCATGAGTTGAGAGCCAGTCCTCTGTCAGTTCTAAATTTTAGCAGTATTACTTGACCTCAGGTGAATAGAATTTATATTCTGCAAGGCTATGGTTTCACAAGCAATTTGAGCCGTTTCAAGTGGCTCAAAAGACTTTTGAAAGAAGTCTGCTCTTCTTCCCCTTTCCCTCTGCCAGCACTTGTGTTGGAGACTGCAATAGAAATGAGATCATGTTGATCAGTATAAATGTGATTAAAAAAAAAATAATTTTGCAGTTGGATTTGGATCACTTTTGTAGCCTTGCAGCCTTAGCAGAAGCTTGAAGAGAGGAAAGGCAGTACTTCTGTGTTTGCTGGTAACTCTTGTTTACATAAGACTGTCATTTGACTACTGCTTTAAGCCAGAATTCATATGGATGAGATAACTGAAGCTGTTTCAGAGAATGTATAAACTTTTTTACTGCTTTTATGAAAAATAACTTTCAAAGTAGTTCACTTTGGTGCATGGAATTGACTCATGATTTCTACTCTGTCTGCAAGACTGTGTATAAAAATGCCTGTTGGGTATATAAATACAAATTTTATGAGTGAGGAAAGATATTTATATGTGTCATGTGTATTTTTAATACAGTTTTACAATTCAGTCCAGCTTCCATTAAAAGCAAGATAAAAACTTACTTGTTCAAAATTGCTTTTTAAAACTCTCTAATATTTCAGGTATTGATTCTATAAATCATCCACATCACCAGCTTATGCCTCACAGTCACAGTAACATTACTTTTTTTCTTTCTTTGATATTTTATCAAGAAACAGTAATAATAAGTGTACTTTTTACATTAGCATTTCAACATGGTGTCTGTCTATTTGGAAATAAATATACAATTGAAGCTATTCAGGTATTACAAACTGAGAAACTCTTTTTTTTGTCACCAGGTCCTTGGGTAGAAGGTGCAGTTGGATGCATGAGACACCTGCTGTGTAGTGGCTTGGTTTTCTTTGGCCATTTGTTTGTTTCATTAAAAGAGAGAGTTTACCAAGTGAGTGTAATACTCTGATCTTTTTTTCTCTTTAGGTTGCAGCGATTTATAAAGATTCAACTATTGGGAATCTTATAAATATAGTTATTGTCAAATTAATTGTAATTCACAATGAACAGGTAAGAAAATTAAATATTTAAAAGATTTCATTCTTATATAAGCAACAAAATGCATGAATTTCCATTGTAATTACAAAGTTTAATTTTTTGTAGTTTAAATATAAAATATTTTATTTAGTTGAGTATTTTTATTTTAAAATAAGAAACAAAATGCCAAATACAAGGTTAACTTCAGAGCCTGTATTTAATGCCTCTATTTTCCTGTATTAGCACGTCCAGTTGACCTATACTGTCATAAATCAGATAGTATGTGAAAGCTTATGGCAGAACTACCTGAAATGTGGTTATGCTCATGGAAACATGGCAGGAAAATTACAATTTTTATAGAAGGCTTCAATAGGAAGCTTTCAGCCCTAACAGCTGTAATATTTTAAGATTGTAAGAAGTACTTGCTTTTCAAATACATGGATTTCATATTTATTTATCATAAACGTCTTGTCACTGTATTTTTTTATTTAACACATGGTAAATGCTCACATACATTGTTTAGAATAATGAGTTCTTATGACTGCTGACTTGTAGCTAAATTCAAATGTGACCCTTCAAACAAATCTGCTTTAGGGAATTCTTATGTGGAGCCCTGCTGACTTTCTTTCCATGCGCAGATCATTACTTTGCAGATCAGCGGCACAAATGACAATGCAGTAACTGTAAGTGCATGAATATTAAAGTCCTTTCTTGTTTTTGGCCATTTCTTGTTTAGGAAGGACCAGCTATCACTTTTAATGCAGCTACCACTCTTCGTAATTTTTGCTTATGGCAGCAAGCACAAAACACTTTGGATGATACTCATCCTTCTCATCACGATACTGCTGTTCTCATCACTAGGTACAGTATCCAAAATAGCCACAATTACTCAGCTAGGTGAGACAAATGCTTCAGTTTTGTTTTTACAATATCATCTTTTAACCATTCCACTGAGGTTGTTCATAGATAAGTGAATAATGCTATCTTGCTCTTCCCAAAACACTGATTATCAATACATGAGCAATTATTCTGACATTGCTATGTTGATAGAAAAGCATCTGATGATTCTTCCATTAAAGATGATAGAAATTAATTAGACCTGAAAGCATTGCAAGGAAATGAAATCTTTAGTTATATTATGTACATGTGATAGGGGAGGAGTGTTGTACATAATGGAGTCAGCTGAAGGATGCAGCTCCTGGTAGCCCTGATAAAATCAGAACTATCAAAAGCTGAAAATGGAAAGGATATAAATATTAGTATGTTTTCTTCCTGTACACCAATCACCTCAGTGAGGGTTCTGATGCTCATTCATTGGAATAATCTCTTTTTCACTAATTTTTCCCCCAGTGTTCAACTTTCAAGTATGCTGCAATCTGCATGTTTTTCAGCATACTTGATCTACCTTCTGCGTTGTAGAGAAAGAACATAATAGGTTTTTATTCTTTGCATGCTAGATAAAAAGAGTACTGTGGGCTTAGTCTGATGAATTTAAATTACTTCTTTCACTAGAATACAAATTGTTTGAATGGCCTCTAACATTAAAAATTGAGAATCAGGTTTGCACTTTCTTTAACTAGTATAGCAACAGTGAAATACTTTAAAATATTCTTTTATAATGTAATGATTTGAAATACATCTTTTCTTTCAAGGGAAGATATCTGCAGAGCTAGAGAAAAGTGTGATACTCTTGGTGAGTTATTCTTTTTTTCATCAGTATGATTTTATAACAGAAAATATATGAGAATATCAGTGTAGGGAAAAAAATCTGTTAGCAATAAGTCAAAAAATAGATAAAAAATTCAAGCTACACAGACAAAAATAATGGTTTCACATTTCTTATTGCTGATCTGTCCTAGCATGTACTTTGGTGCCAGGTGGTTGTTCGTTTTGTGTAAATTTGCTGCATACTTGAGGCACAATTTTTGACTGGAGTGCCACAGCATTCACTGTAATACATGGCAATACATGAAAATTCATTCTCTTAAGCTTTTATATAAGGATTCAATTTTGCAGGTTTAGCAGAGCTAGGTACAATGTGTGACCCACTACGCAGTTGTTCTGTAAGTGAAGAAAATGGATTGAGTGCTGCTTTTACTATAGCACATGAGCTTGGACATGTGTAAGTACCTATTTCCTGGCAGGTAACTTTTTTTTTTTTTTAATTTCTTTTAAATATGACCAATTTTCAGCAGTGGGCTTCTAAGAGGGTGCAGTCTGATATGTCCTTTTAGAAGAGTCATTACTTTTGCCCCTTGCAGTGAGCCAGGTAAAGAAATTGTGAATTTTGTAACTTGGTTGGTATCCTGAATTTTAGGAGAGACTGTCCAAAGAGATGAATTCTGTCCTTTTGTCATATGAACTGGTTGGGACACTGGGACATACCCTAGATAGTGCAACATAATCCTGTTAAGTCCAACTGCATTCTAGCCCTGTTAGGAATTTACATTTAAGAAAAGACAACTGTTAATATAACATAGAAATATTCTTCCTTGTGTTTGATCCTTTCAGAATACAGTAGAGTAACACAAAGAGAAATACTTTACACTGAAAAATAAGAGGAGATGACAGCATTTTATTTTAAGAAGCATACCTCATCAGTGATGGCAGAAAGGTGCTATACTCTAGCTCCATGAGCATGCCACAGTGTAGGTAACGACGGCCTTACAGAGCTCAGTAGCTAGCTTGTTCATTTTCATGTGCCTACAAGTTCACTTAGACACATGCTATTTGTCTTGGTACTTGAACTGAGATAGTGAAATAAGATGATGTTAGTTGCATTAAGTATGGTATTGATGTGCTCTGCAGTTTTTGTTTCTGAATAGTAAGAGTTATGATATGAGTATTGGGGTTGCATGTTGTGGACAGACCAGCCATGGCCTGTATATTCATTTGAGGAGAGGGGTTGTTCCCTTAAAAGTGGCACACTCCTAAAACACTGGAATTTTTCTGGTAAGCTAAAGAATTATATTAATGGTAAAATTCTTCCTGTACCCACCACTATATAACTAGGAGCGTTTGGATAAGGAGATAATTATGTAAGTAATTTTAAAGATACCTATTGCCAAGAGGTCAGATAGATGTATTAAATGACTCCCATTAAATTTTAAGGCATTTTAAATCTCAAAACTCAAGCATTTGCTGCTACAGAAAAGAGAGTTTCAGTTAATTATTACTGAATTTGTTTTGGAGTTTATGTGTTTTGCTTTTTAGGTTTAATGTGCCTCATGACGATAGTTTTAAATGTAAAGAAGCTGGAATTAAACATCAGTATCATGTGATGGCTCCAACTTTAAATTATCATACAAGTCCATGGACCTGGTCAAAATGCAGTCAAAAATATATCACTGAATTTCTTGAGTGAGTGTCAATATAAAGCAATGGTTTGGAGAGGTTTATTTTGGTTTTGGTTTTTTTTTTTTTCCTTCCCAATTTCATTTATTTCTGAGAAGTAATTTAAAGATATTGCGCTTATATAGTTTTTATGTTGTTCTTTGATTTAACCACTCACTTGCAGGGCCTCAGTCCTTCAGAAAAATACATGGATTTAACTTTTTTTTTGATTTATGACTTCATTAAAAATGAACTGAACGCGCAAAGCTTAGAAGTTTTTTTTTTAATGTAGTGGTATTGTTTATTTAAAATACCTTTAGTATTTTTTAGTAGGTTAGAATAGGCACCCTTTATTTTCTGAAGTTTTTATGTAAAAAATAAGTGATGGGTACAATTTAGGCAGCGCCATTTTTTCCTTATTTTTTAAAAATGAGAAAAAAACCCACTTAATTTTGTTTGGTGGATCTAAATGCAAAATACAAAAAAGGAAAATCAAGTGACCTGGTACATTTCGTTTTTCATTAATTCAATTAAAGTCATTCTATAGGCAAGTTGGCATGCAAACCCATAACTCCACTGGGATATGCATGTGTAAGTGTTGTGTGAATAGTGAGAAGGTTCCCAGTGAATGGAGTGATTTATTCACATTTTGTTCCTGTTTTACAACAGCACTGGTTATGGTGAATGCCTCCTGGACAAACCTAGTGGAGGAACATATGATCTTTCCTCTCAGCTGCCTGGGACAATGTATGATGTCAACAAGCAGTGTGAGCTTACGTTTGGGACTGGGTCACAAGTATGCCCTTATCTGGTGAGTGAAGACCAGACAAAGTCATGCTTAGTCTATCCAGAAAAAATACTGAAAAACACTGGTTTATCCTGAAATAAGTAAAATTTCAAGTTATATTCTTTTGAGTGGGAAGAGTTCACTAGACAGGCTTTTTATTTCACATTGTGAGAAATCTATAGCAGTAGAAAGTAGGATGCATTCATTTTGATTTCCATATCTATGAATGTGATAATTCCTTTAAAATATCTAAAGCTTCATAAACTAAGGTTTCCTGCAACAACTGAAAGGGATTTATTTCTGCACTTCCTGCAAACGTTTTCACATTATAGATCATATCTTACATTAGCAGGTCTTTCTTCTCTGCATCTTTTAATGCTTTTTAAAAATTTATAACTGAAAAATAAATAAACTATCTCAAACACTTTTTTTCTAAATGTTTGTTCCAAAATATAGATTCCCTCTGCTTTGTCAGAGTCAAAAAATATTTTCATACCTGGCAGAGTGTATATTTTGTATACAAAATTGAGATATGGAAAGAAAACCAGATTAATATTGAAACTTATGTTGTATTTTGAAAACTTAATGTGGCCATTGCAGTATAAACACAAATACAACATTATGACTTTATTCATTGCTGTCAGGATGTCATGAAGAGTTAGATTTTGGACCAACTTGTAAAATACCTCTTACCAGTATTGTATGTACTGTTGGAGCAATTTAAAGAAGAGCATTTTAATTAAGATTCAGATTCATTTAAATCAGATTAATTTAACTCAGATTCAGACTGAATTAAAGGGAGCTTTTTGGTGGGGTAAAATGTTATTTTGGATGACTCAGGCTTTATGAGAATATAAAAGGAAAGGAAAAGAGGGCTTCAATGACCTGAAGGTGATGTTACTGAAGACTGCTTTTTTGTAAATTTTGTAATCCATAAGGGTTATTTGTCTGTTAAGAGTCTTTTAGCAATTTGAAAATGAGGCTTCTTGCTTAGTTTTCTAGCCTGTGCATTTAATTCTTGTTAAATTAACTTAGACTCTTTTTCTGGGGGATTATATGGAAACTGCTGTGTAGTATTAACTGTAACCTCTGGTGTATTTTTAAATTAAATTTTCTACTGAAGTAGAAAATGAAGTTATCTGTTAATCTGATGGAATCAGTTTCAGGTAATCCACATTCCTGCTTGGTCTTAAGCAAAATCTACTTCGTTTTTTGTGGGGTTTTAGCTACGAAAAATGGTAGTACAATAGCAAAGAAGCCCACACAGTGTGAGAAAATACAAGTATCACAACTAATGTCTAAAAAGGTATTGCAGGTGCAACAAAAGTAACCTGGTTTTCTTTTTAGAAACAATGCAAACGCTTATGGTGCACAAGCACAGAAGGTGTTCACAAGGGTTGTCGTACTCAGCACATGCCTTTGGCTGATGGAACAGTTTGTGGTGTAGGAATGGTAAGCCTTGTTTTGTTTCTCAGTACTTGCAATTTTGAATGTAGGTAAGAAAGATTAGTGCTTGCTGTGTGGCAATACTGTGCCTGTAGAATACTGATTGTTTGAAAAGTGTCTACCTGACTTTACCTGCAGTTTTTCTTCATTCTGTAATCTTGTGACATAAAATCCCACAGTCTGTTCAGAGTAATTATTAAAGTTTACAGATGCCACACTGGTTAAAAATAGGTGGAAAATATAGGGGAAAGTTGACATCTTTCCTTTTGTTTGAAATGTCCAGCTCATGCATAATAAGTTGTTCTTCCCTGATTGGTAGTGTCCAAAGTAGAATTATCTGAAATATGACATCCCTAAAGTGTGTTTCCCCAGTTTTTCTTGTTGAGGCTGTTTATTGAACCAGCACAAATGAAATTTGAGTCACTTAGGTACAGGTGTATGCTTTTTTGGAAAGAGAGAGTCTTTGTGTTAGCATTTGGTCTCAGTAGTTGTTTGTATCTTCATTGTATCTGTTTCAGGGAAAATAT
This sequence comes from Notiomystis cincta, assembly GCA_013398075.1. NCBI lineage: Eukaryota > Metazoa > Chordata > Aves > Passeriformes > Notiomystidae > Notiomystis > Notiomystis cincta. The sequence continues at coordinate 130,609 of VZRX01017016.1, forward strand.
GAAAGCATGTGTAAATACCTCTTCACCCACTCCAGGAAGTGCCTTAAGCACACATAACTTGTGTTCATTTTCTGTCTTTCCTCTTGTAGCATAATTCAGGATACTTGGGTCTGTTCAGAGCTAAAAACAGGAGCGCTCTTCTCATTCATACCTCAGTGTGTAAGACTGCCTGGCTGCTTGAAGTATGGATTGAAGGCTTTGACAGATTAAAAAAAAACAAGTGGAAGCAGTGTTTCCTATATTCTGCTCATTGGTTTATTTGGTAAAGAGTTTTTGGGTGCTAAGGGTGCCACTCACTGCTTCTTCATTTGCAAGTCTCTAAATGCAGATCCTGATCTGTAAACTTGGACAATATAGCCTTCCTTGGGCTGTCCACAAGGGTCATGAATATCTAACTAGTAGGTATAGTCAAGGCGCTTACAGAACCTTGATAGAAACAGAAGTAGTGAAGGAGGCTAGTTGTATCCAGTTTCCAGTGAAGATTTGAGGCTTTTAGTTTTGGATTTTTATGTAGTTTGGGAAGTGGACAGCAATTAGATGCTTAAGTTCTTTATTGGTCTAGTGTTTGGCTTCCTCCTGTCTCACTTCACCACCAGCAAACAGAATTGTTTTCTTACTTGTCAGGTTATTGTGAGAATAAATATTTTTGAGGTTTTTTTTACATGGTCAGGTATGACAGTGATTGTCTTAAGTGGGTGGTTTATTATCTTGATTTACTTTTATAGTAGTGTGCTTTGGCAGCTTCAGGGGCTGTGGGAACAATGTTAATTATTTAAAAAATAATTTTATATGTTCAAAGATTATTAAAACCTCTAATTTAATTTCTTTGTATAATAGGCTGCTACATTTCATTCAGTTATTTCTAAATTTCCCCCAATAGCTTTTAGTCTTAACAAATTCTGTGTTTGGTAAGACAATATTAGTGGAGAATTTGAAAATAGTGTCTGAATGGATAACAAATGTAGTGGGTAAACTGTCTCAAATGGCTTCTTTCTGTCTTGCAAGATTAGAAAAAGTTACTTGAAGGCTGCAGTGGAAGCTTTGCTTGATTATAGCTTATGCATGCAGTTGGTGTTACAATGTTTAACCCATTTTTCAGTCAGTCACTCATCAGAAAAGAAGTTCATCTTTTATGTAAACTTCATGTGTAACCTTCAGTTAAACTGACTCTAATTTGCCAACATCAGAGGATTTCTTATTATATAAGAATACAAAAACCTATTTTATGTAATTAGTGCAGTGGAACCATTTTTCTCTAGGAAGTAAAGAGCTAATTACAGTCATTACCTCTGAAAGATGTAAGAAAGAACAGCAATTAATTAATCTGACAAATTGTCATCTGTTCTTGACTAAGAGATAGCTCTTCTCAAGCTCAGACTGCAAGTTGCTGCTGAGGTTAATGAGCATAAGACATGGTGACTATTAATTGTAATTAATATTTGCTAGCAAGCTAAATCTATTTATATTTGGCATTTGTGACATTATTGCTGTGATGGATACAGAAAAGATCCATTTAAGCATTTGTTATTTTAGTATCAACTTTTTAAGCTCAGATTTCAAATGTCATGTGTTGTATTAATGGTTCTTGCCCTATGGACTGCTCTAACAGTTGGAGTTAGTGATGCAAATCTGAGCCAAAAAAACCTGCCTCCAAAGAAGAAAAGTTGTTGAAACCACCAGTCTTTCAGGAGTGGCATTCTCAAAACAAGTCTTTATTACTATGAAAATAACAGCAAAAATACCCAATAATATGTGAGAGGTTTATTACTATTTTTTGAGGCACTCCAAAGGGTTTCATTCTGATCCTTCTTAGATTCCTGAGAAATATAGAAATATGCCTGTATTCTCTTGATTCCATGAGCTTTGGAATAGAGAGGTAGGAGGTAACCCAAACTGATCCAAACTTTTCCATGTCCTGGGGATATCCCAGTGTTCTACATAATGGAAGTTTGCTACTTAAGCATTGAAAAAAAACAACTGTCACAGAATTTAGGAAAAATGTCTTTAACAGCAAGAAGGAATTCACATGATACAAGTAACAGTTGGATTGGAAGGCATGTGCCTTTTTGTGTTTTAGAGACATGTTAATCAATTCTATTCACTGGAGATATGTAATGTATATTGAGCTAGTATCTAAAAATATCAAGAATAGTTATCAAGTCAATTACAATTTCATGCTAGTCCCTTTGGCATAAAAGACAGGGGTATGAAGACAACTGAGAATGGGGATGCAGACCAACAAAGAATTGCTTTGAATAGTAAAAGAAGTACTCATCTAATTCTGATATGCTTGCTATTCTTCAGTTGTAGGTATCTACTCATTTATTGATTACCATTAAAAATTGTTGTGTAGCTTGACTACCTCATGAATGTAATACATGAAGATATTGAATCTGAAAGAATAAATAATTTTATGTGTATATATGTAAAGTAAGTATAAAAAAATCAGATGGATTTTATCAGAGTTTGGGATAGGGGAATACGTTCACCATCTGGAAAGCAGCAGCAGATCTTTTGAACTGTAAGAACAGAGTAAAGTATGGGCTCAAACCATAAATTTTTTCTGTAAACTGGGATTTCTGTGAAACATTTTTCTGTGGGCTGTAATTTCAGAAAAATTAGAAGTTTCAAGGGAGAAATAAAGTATGCAGAAGTTTTGCAAGAAAAAATTGAAAACATTGAAAAAATTCAAATAGTGTGGGTTTTGTAGATAATGTCATTTGGCTAATAAATGTAGACTTGGCTGAGAATTCATGCTACAGAGATAAAGAACTGAGATGTTATGGTGACACCTTCAGTTAGATGTCTTTCCAAGCTCCATTGCTTCTACCTTGTATGGTCATTTTATTAACTGCTCTGGGTTTTCTCCTTTTATATGCCTTAGGGTCCCACTTCTCATCTGGATTCTTTGAGCAGTGTGCTTTCTGGGCTATGTGTTTTGTAGGAGGAAGACAGGGAGCAGGAATAGGTCTGATGTACAGCAAAAGATTTCCTTACCTCTGTTTGCAGCAGACAGGAGAGAGGCCTGTAACAGTGCATTCATTCAAGGGAGTGAAGGGGAACTCCAGGGACACAGCTACAGCCAGCAAGGACAGGGGTTTGCCCACATCTGAGTGGATGCTCTTACCTCTGCTCCCTGCTCATGTGGTCATGATTTCTTTCAAGGTTGCTTTCCTGGAAATGTTGCAAGTTCAGTAAGAGATAAATTGGAGACACTCAAAATCAATTTTAACCAAGTCATAGGTTAATCCTTAGGAAAGACTCAAAGTGCTTATTATAAGGACATTATTAATAAAACCAAATTTGTATACCTATAGGTTTACTGATTCTAAATTTGAACCATTAATACACCTTTTCATCTCTGAAGATATAGTAATTTTATGTGTATTTGGGTCAGAAATTTTAGGTTTTTTGACAGAAAATTAGCTGTTGGTCTTGACTAGAGCAGCCTTGCCACTCATTGCAATCTGTATATTTGGAATTATGTGTGATACCCACTTTACATGATGCATATGCTATATTTGCCATTAAAAAAATAGGAAAAAATTGTTAGTAATTATATTTAAGTTTATGAAAGCTCTGTATATCATAGTATTCTCTGTGAAGCAATGATTCAAGGGAACACAGAAGAACATCTGGAACATGTCTGGTGCTGCAGTTTTCTACCGTGACTTCATTGTGTTGCTTCTGTAGGAATGCAGCAGAATAATAGCTGAGACAAGTTTTTTGAATAAGCTATTAAAATCCCAGATGTGAGCATATGCTTTGCATTTTTATGGATCAAAATAATACTGTTGTGGGTATAAAATTTCATTTTACAACTCTTTTCTTGAAATCTCCCTTCAAGTTATTGTAAATGTTTTTCTGGATGGAGGAAGGATCTACATGCTAGGTCACTGTCTATATTAGAATGCAGTATTCATTTTATGAAGGAGCGTTTATACTTTTCAGCCTATAGTGTGAAAATTTGTTTCCTAAGATGCTAAGGACAGTTCTCAGGAAGGCAAATTCTTAATGTTCCTCATTGGCCTTATGGATGGACTATGTAGAAAGTCTGCCTTTGATTGCTGGAGATTTGATGTTAGGTACTAGAAGGTTTGGATGTAAAGGTAACCAAAGGCCATCTTAAAAAAATAAAGCAAACTAACAGTAAGCACTCCAATGAGAATTCATATGCAGTGGCTTTTTGGTTTTAAGTTAAAGCATTAAATAAAGCATTAGCGTTAAATGGTGATCTGCCCAATTGACTTACACAGTTCTTTGCCAAGATCTAGCTTTTGTTCTGTGTTTGCTTTGGGTTTGAGAATCACCTGGAATGATCATATTGTTAGGGGAGGTCATTCAGAGCCTAAAAGACACAGCTGATATGCAAGAGTTGGTGTGACAAGGAATTATGCAGGCAGGCAATTTTCTCATCAAGTTGGATTAGGGACTCAGGCAGAAGCCTGAAAAGAGAACCTGATTCTGTGACGATTTCCTATTTTGAGAACAAAATGGTGGTTAGCATGTGAACATAAGTGTCAACATAACAAAAGCATATATTAATTAGGAAAAAGTTGTATCTAGGAGTTATTTTAGGCAGTAATAAAACCACTGAACAAGATTTGAATTTTGTGCCAGTCAACTTTATTTGGAAATACTGCACACAACTTTTGTGTGTTCAGTGAAGTTTATGTTTCTTGATATTTGCTACGGTAAATTTGTAATAACTCTTGAGAAATTCTATTTAATGTTTAAATTAATTGGGGAAAAAAGAGGGTTTAATGCTTGTTTTATTATTTAATCTTTTGTGTATCAGAGGTTCTTAAATTGTTTTATGTGCCAGACACTTTATTTATCAAAACCCTTTTAGAATTTAAGGTAATTTGAGGCTGTTTTGTCTTGCAGAGAGGCGAAGGCTAGGGTTCAGAAATAACAAGCAGTTGAGGTGATATAAGCTGCTCTAGTGACTGATCCATGTAGTGTATTTCCTGCAGGGAAAGATAGAATGAGCCACTCCCCATCAATACTGGGAGAATCCCTCCTGACAACAAACATATTAATGGACAGTCTAATCCTGGGCCTGCAAACAGGCATCTAAAATAAAGAATTTTCTCTATTATGTATGAGCAGTGACCTGGCCTGTGTCTTGTCTCCAGATGAGGGCAGTCTTTGATGCCTCAGAAGGTATTTGAAGTCAAAGACAAAGTTGACAAATTATCCACATGGAAGTCAGCAGTATATATAGTGCTGAAATTGTAGTGTCTCATAAATATTCTATTTAAGTATGCAAACTATTCCACTATGTTGTGATCAAATATACTACTTGGGATTTTCTAAAGGATACAAGTGAATAAGAATTCCAACTGCCATAAGTCATCAGTAGGATTAGTGCTGATAATTCCTGTGGATTCTTTGGGAATAGTCACATGTGCACCCATCATAAGATTCTCATTTCGATTTTTTAGTCATGTACTTCTGGAATAAACACTGAAATGGATACATATTTGCAGTCAGGAACAGGGATAGTAAATATTTAGAAGCAAGAGATTGATGCTTCTGAGGAAAAGAAAGATAATTACTTTCCATAAATAATAATAGTTTACAGTTATGATGTTGTGAAGTCTCATAACTGACATGACCACAACAAAATAGTCTTGCAGTCTTTGTCTTCTTAATAATGTAAATCCCAGCAGATGAAATGAAAATTCCTCCTTTTTAGTGGAAATAGGTATTTCTTTACCAAGAATAAGATCTAAAGTAACAGAATAGACATTGCAATGTAGTGTCTTGCTCTAAGAATTATTATTTCTTTACTATTATTTTTTTAAATTTAACAATTAATTCCATTTTAATGGTAATAGCTTTGTTATATTAGTAGTAAATAAAATCATAAAATATAAATAAATTAAAATATTTTACACCTTTTGTTACAGATGTGAAAGTCTGAGTTCAAGAATGAATCTATAGCATCATTTTACTTTACATAATCAAGGTCTTAAATGCTTGTCTGCTTTTCCCAAACAATCCCACTAGATAGTTAGATTTGAGATATTCAAACACCCTGATTTTCTTGGTGGTTTCTTATAACTTTTCACATCTTGTATCAGCATGAATTCAAAATTAAACTGAATAATCTCATACATAAAAGAGAGTTGTAAATCTGTTTTTGAACTTTATGCATGAAAATGTATCAGGAATTCAAGATCTGTTAAGAGATATTTGGATAAAGTGACAGGACAGATAAATATTCAATATCCAGTATATTTCCTAGCGATCAAAGAACTCTGGATAGCATTTTTAGAAACATGACTACTGGTAAGTTATCTTAAGGAAATTCAACATTTTAGAAAATATCCAGATCCAGATAAGAGTAGTGAGCACTTAAATGTTGTTCTTTTTATGCCTAAAATGCACAGTAACCTTTTGCTTGAATTATGAATTTTATTTTGTTTGTCAACTGTGCAGCACTGCCGCCATGGAATTTGTGTGAGCAGAGAAATGGAGCTGCGTTCTGTGGATGGAGAATGGGGACCATGGGGACCTTATAGCTCATGTTCAAGAACCTGTGGAGGTGGAATCAAAAGCACCACCAGGCTATGTAATCGACCAGAGTACGTGTTTTTTTTTATTGTGTTTTATATTAGTCCATAATGAAGATATTAAAAAATTTTGGATTGGCTCAAAATAAAATAGAGGTATTGTGGGCTGTGCAAATCAGTTTGAAGCACCAATAAAATATGCTTGTTTCAGCCATGTTTGGAAAGAGATAAGTCTACAGACTCTAATATGCAGAGGACTTCTGGATTACTCATGTCTTTCAATAATATCCATTCTTGCAGATGTTTCTAAAAACTTCATTTGGCAGGGTCTTTTTTTCTAGGTTTGATCTAACTGTTGAGGTTTCTTTAAACATTAGGTGTTTTCTTTACAGTAAGAGCTGCAAAAATAAATATATGTATTTCCTACTGTATTCCCTTTCTGTAATGAATCACTTGATTTGCTTTGATTTAAGGCTTTTCTATAACATTGCCACCAGTAACGTCCCACAAGGAGCACTGGTTATAACAGAGTCATTTAAAACTTACCTTTATAAGTAGAAATTACACCGACTGAATAATTCCATGTGGACTTTGTTGTCTATAATAAAAGGAAAGGAGGACTTTATCCTTAACTTGTCCAGAAGCAGAACCACAGCTGGTGCCTGGGTACTTTCAGGGTTTTTCTAGGAAGCCATGTCAGCTTGATATTACCAGTAGGATAAATGAACTTCAGTCAAATGGCCCCAGGTTATTTTATTTTCTCTGACAAGTAAGAGGCAGTAGGCTAGATTGCCATTAGATAATGCCTCTTTCAGTCTGTAGTGACATCAATATGCTGTTGATCTATTCTTTTTTTCTTCCCCAAAAACATACTAATACTGAATTATTTTGTGTCAGGGTTTATAGCTGTTAAAGTGTATTTTAGCCTTTACAGGAAATGGGCCATTTTCCACAGTTTTCCCTTTTTAATATTTTGATCCCCAAAGTGAAACCAATATTATCACTACAGAAAAGACTGTGCCAGTTCCTAATTATCTTCTATCTTTGTCACTCTGTAAAATAATAATTTCAAATTACTGAGAGAGGTGCTGCTTGTGTAAAAATATGACTGTAGTCTTAGCGAAATTGATAAAAGCATTAGAATTATTAATGCTTTTTACCCATGCATAATAGTTACAGCTGTAAGAGAAGTAAAAATAATAATGCATTAATAAACATCAGTAACAAGACTACCATGTCAGCAACAGTATTTTACAAGGATTGGATTTATTTTGGGTATAAATGAATGCACAGTAGAAGTTGAGAGTGTGTGTGTGTGTTAAGTCAGTTACACAGCTGACAGAATGCTGTATGAGATTTTCCTCTTTAGATCAGTGTCTGAGGCCGCTTTTTGTGGAAAACAGCAATGTTAGAAAATGAGTGTGTTTTACATTTACCTTTTTTTTAGGCCAAGAAATGGAGGAAAGTACTGTGTTGGTCGCAGGATGAAATTTCGGTCGTGTAATACCGATTCATGTCCCAAAGGCAAAAAGGATTTTCGGGAGCAGCAGTGCTCTGAATTTGATGGCAAACACTTTAATATCAACGGTCTTACCTCTGCTGTTCGCTGGCTTCCAAAATACAGTGGTAGTAAGTAATCCTGCATCTTTTCCATTATTGCAATGAAAATGTTACTTTAAATAAAGTTTTAAAACAGACAAGAAACCTGTTGGATTTTCTTTCCAGTTTCTATGAAAGATCGCTGTAAACTTTTTTGCCGAGTTTCTGGAACAACTTCCTACTATCAGCTGAAGGACAGAGTTGCTGATGGTACTCCCTGTGGAGCAGAAACCAATGACCTTTGTGTTCAAGGCTTATGCAGGGTATTTAAATCTAAACTTATTAATTATTAAAATCAATTTTAACAGGTGGTAAAGTAGATATTGAATATTAATACAAATAAACAGTACTGAAAATATGATGTTCTGAGTTCGCTTAAGCTAATTTTATTACCTATCAAATTAAAGATCTGGAAATGGAAGCAATTAAGTGAAGAACATGTAGTTGAATCTGAAGACACACAGTCTTGCCTCATTAAGCCTCATATGTGAAAGAGTTAATATTGCCCAAGTGAGCAGTGAGAAACTGATCCAAAATTAGCATAAAGGGAGGAAAGAAGCATGCTGCGTGATTATTAAAATTGTATTTCTGCTACTAAAGAAATAAATAGTAGAAAATCCAAGGGTAGATAGATGAAGTAATTATTTTTTTATTGTAAAATCAGGAGGAACTGACCCTTAAATCGATTCAGCACTCTGTGCTTAATAGCAGCTATGGCATTGCCACAAGATTTTGTTTGGAGAAGCAAAGTGCTGTATTTTAATAATTCAAGACTTTTTTAGTTAAGCTCTGTTGAGGTTTTGCTGATTGCAGTGAAACAGAGTAAATTCAGAATGGGGAGACAATATAGCTTATTTTTGTATGATTGAATAAAGAGGAAATACCGGAGAATTGTCCTGTTTCTCATAGCTCAAAAAAACCCTGGAAGTTAAAGTAAAGATACATAAACAAAAATTGTGCTTATGTTAGTTTAACCAGCATAGTCTATGTGTACTCCTTTGCTTCTTTTCAGTAATGACAGACTTTAAATGAATTGCTGACCATTTACATACACATACTGCCTTTAGGATTTGAAGACATTTAATGTAAATATAAATTAAAATTTATATATTCTGTTAATTTTTAATACAAAATCTTTATGTACTGTTATGTATTCTTATACAGTTCTTGACATATTAAGTATATTCAGATTGCATCATTCTATTTTGCCCTTACATTGCAGAATCCAAAACCATTGAAAGCTTTTCATGAATTGCTGAGGAAGACTAGATAAATACAGTGAACAACAATATTTTGGGGTAGTGGGAAGCTTACATTACTTATTTTCATTGTTCTCCATTGGGCTGAGTGACACAGGGCTTTTTTGTTTTTATTATTTTTTGTAGCAAGCAGGCTGTGATCATGTTTTGAATTCAAAGGCAAGGAGAGACAAATGTGGAATCTGTGGTGGTGATAATTCTTCATGTAAAACACTTGCAGGTACTTTCAACAGTGCTCATTATGGTATGTTTGTTTTGCCTTCTTTTTAATCTTAATGCACACTTCACTATGGCTTAGAAATTATTCTTTGCATTTAAGGAAGTAGGATTTCAGTGTATGTTCTTTAGGGCTTCTATCAACAAAAAATATCTTTGATTTTCAGTCACATTCCCTCTCAAGGATGCAGAGGCTAACACTATGGCATAGTAACCCATTCAAGTGAAAAAAAAAATCAATCTGCTCAAAGGTCAAAGCCAAATACATGAATGAAAGAAGTTATGAGAGTAAAAATACTTTAAAAGGATGAATGCTTCCTGCTTTGTACTTTGCATTCTCTGGTCAGAAACTTTACAGCTGAAGGACATGTTCCAATGTCTCATTTTGGTTGTGTAAAGAGATAGCAAGAAATCTGTGTTATGACCAGCTGATGAGGTTCCTTTTCTCCTAGAGTGAAACATATAGCCTGTGAAATGTGAGCCTCCTTCTTCCAGAGAACAGGGGTAACAATATGTTTTTCCTCCTCATTGACAGGTAGTGAGTGAGAAACTTCTGAATAACCCTGGTATTTCCTATTTATTTGATTTAGCTTCTCTGGTAGAGCTACTGATAGTTCTTGTATATGTAGTCTTTTCTGTGAAGTATGGTGAGACTGCTGTGTGTGTGTAGTTAAGTAGTTAGAGCACACAACATAAGGACAGAATCTCCAGGTTAATACCAGCCTAGAGGCTCCTTCGTGCCACTTGGCTGGTTGAAAGAGACCACAGGCGAAGTGAAAATGATACCTGGAGAGCTGCCAAATAGGATCTTCATAGAACAAAGGGATTGCTGCTGAAGAGAAAAGTATGCCAAGTATCCTGTTGGATTTTCTTTTCCCCTGGCAGAGGACTCACACCCATCAAAAATAACCAAGAAACTTACATTGACAAGATATAAGACAACTATACAGCTACTCTTCCCATACAAATACATGTATTTTTTCTTATGTCTGTCCTAAGAAGTTGCTTATAGATATCACATGAATTTTGTCCCACACATATTTGTTACAAGACCATTATGTGAAACTGCCATTATTCAAATATGGTCAAGACTGTCACTCTCTGCTATTTAACGGCTTTGCATTGTCACAGATTTATTTGCTCCAAATTGAAATTGGAGGGGAAAAAATTCCTCGTGTTTTGGGATGAGGAAAACCTTGAGTTATTATTTGGTTTTATAGTTAGTGGAATGTTTTAAATTATGTTACAATTCTTGAAATTATAGCATATAAGAAAAAATACTGAATTATACCAATGAACAGCATGCTGAACATTTGGGATTATCACTTGGATGTGCTCAAGTAGGAATATAGCCATGCAAACAAAAAATTGTACTTAGCTGATTACTAAAACTCTATGTCCATGGGAGGTCTGAGACATCCCTAGGCTAATGACTGAAGGCCATGTCTGAGGAAATACTATTTTCCAAAAAAATTCTGAATTATGATCACAAGCTGAGTATGCTGATGTGCACTTGATCTTTTTCTTTTAACTTCATTTGGTTTCCTTTGAAGCTGAAATGAGTCACTTTACTAAGGCAGAATTTGGAATTGATAATAGCTGCCTGTGGTGTGTGCTTATATTCATGCAGTTATGATGTTGTCAGTAACTGTGTAAACAGTAGTGAAGAAGTAATCCCAAATTCATTACAGCAAATTACTAATTTACTTGGCTTCCATTTTAGGAGATGATAATCTAATTATGTGCACATTATTACTATGTTGGCTATTATTATTGCATCAAATTAGAGTATCTGAGGATTTCCTGGACAATGGTCATTCTCAGTGTCCTAGTATGTGAATTATTCTCTTTGTGTATCCTTGACAACATACTATACAGTTTTGTTTATAGCTTCCTCCTGTATTTTGTCTTCTTTCATTCTATTATCACAAGGTCTTCAGTGTGTGAGATGAGGGGCTTTTTTAACTGTGTTCTGGTTTTCTTCCCAGTATGTTGAAAGATTGACCAAATGTGTATTTATCCAGAGCATGCATGTTGTCAGTTTGCAATTGCAGTGCTGCCCCCAGCTGGTAAATGTGGTGGACCTGTAATTAGATTAAATCTTCATTTAAATGCATGGCATAGTTTTAATAGATTAAAAGCATTTGGAAGTTAATGAATTATGAAATTTGTCATGGCTTAATCCCAGCTGGGACCACACAGCCAGTTATTCACTCACTACCTCCCGGTGAGATTGCAGAGAGAATTGGAAGAATAAAAGTGAGAAAACACATGATTTCAGATAAAGACAGTTTAATAGGTAAAGCAAAAGCCACACACACAAAGCAAAGCAAGAATTGGTTCACCACTTCCCATGGGCAGGCAGATGTCCAGCCAGGAAAGCAGGGCTCTGTCATGCATCACAGTGAATTGGGAAGACAAATGCCATCACTCTGAACATCCTCCCTTCCTTCTTTCCCCAGTTTTATGTGCCCAGCATGATGCCCAGGTTGTCCCTGGGGTCATCTGGGGTCCATCTGTATCCCCTCACAACTCCTTGTGCATCCCCAGCCTCCTCTGATGGAGTGGGGTGAGAGGCAGAAAAGGCCTTGACTCTGTGCAAGCTCTGCTCAGCAATAACTAGAAAATCCCTGAATTATTAACATTTTCCAAATCCAAAACACAGCCCCTTACCAGATACTGTGAAGAAAATTAACTATATCCCTGTCAAACCCAGTAAAAATGGAAAAGATATTGCCATTTAAATTTTTACCCACAGAGATTCATCAACTAAAGCCTCAGTGACATTGTTAAACACAGTGAAATAGGTGGAAAAATGATCAAAATTTTTATTAATACCTCAGATTACATGTTCATGTTTATTATTTGTTCTAATGTTTACAATACTCAGTTTTTCACAACCACAAGTAACCTTTTGAATTCACGATAAGCATCCATGAGAAACAGGTTTGGAATTTTAAGCATAGGTTTATGTGCACAGCAACTTTTTAAAAAAGTAGATCTTGATGCACCTTATTTTGTTATCTGATGGCAAGGCTACCATAATATTTCTTAGAGACATTACAAGAAATGGTGACCCATTTGTGAAGCATTGTATTTTGAAGGGAGTGCACTCAATATTTTAAGCAGGAGAAGGTGGATCAAGCATGGTTAGTTTAACAACTATATCTACCTATGCATATGGCCTGCAACACTACAATATTTGGTACTTAAGACTCATTCTTTAGTGTGCTGTCTTGAAATAGTCTTGTGAGAGAAAAACTATCTCAGTTGTATAAACAGGGAATGGAGATATTTCATGTTAAGTGACTCACCCAGATTTCTGTAGAAGTTTAAATTTTGAGCAGTCACAGTGTTTCCTGAGTCCCTCTTGATATACTCGACTGCCTTCTAGAGCAGTTCTGCTCTCTAGGGATTTTTCTGAGTCGGTTGAGCTCATGTTAGTGGTAAAGAATTGAATTCACATATCTGAACACAGAACCTAACACTTCCTAACACATGAAGGCATTCAGTACTGGTTGTCTCTGGTGCACTGTAGGGTTTTGCAAATGAAAATGTATCTTCCTATTAATAATGCTTGACTATTTTCTATATAATTAATTTGCAGGTTACAATGTTGTAGTAAATATTCCCAAAGGAGCAACACACATTGATATTCAGCAGCACAGCTACTCAGGGAAACCAGAAGATGACAACTACCTTGGTAAAAGCCTCCTGTGTACAATATTGATGGTTTTATCTTGGCAGTGATCTGCTCTGGTGTATATTATGAAATGTCTGATAAAGACTTTAGAGAAAATACCTAATTATTTTGTGTCTTCATTTGCCTGAGTTTCTTTGTAGATACTAGTTTTCAGAACACATCAGTGAGGTTTTAAGGTTTCTAGTTCTTAGATGAGTGTGAGAATTCTCATTTGTCAGAGAATAAGAATTATAGCACCTTGCATAATTTTGTCAATTTTTTACTTTGTTGTCACAATGTTAATTGGAATGCCACAAGTGAAGTCAGGAATAATGCAGGTATTTGTTGTTTTAAATCTTGGAAGCATAGACTTCATTTATGAACAAAGCAGTCTGACCATCAGCAAACTTATCAGTTGTCTCATATTTCCCTTTTTTTATTATGTCTGGGACATAAAGTGTATAAAGGTCATCACATGCTGATAGATTTGCAAGTGTGTGTAGGTAACAAAGAATTCATAAGTACATCCTACCAAAAATCTTGATTGTTCTATTTCACATTGTATCTGAAGTGCCTGAAAAAATATTGAAGCATATTTACCTTCTGTCTCTTCTTCCATTGTCATCCCAGACAACAAACTTCAGAACCCTCAAAATGTTTTCCTTGCCACCTGTTGCTCAGAAACAACCCTCGCCCCTGAAATTAGCTTCCATTTCAAATGTAGTAATGCCTGACTAGCAGCTTGTACTACAAATTTTACCTTATTTTAATGTTTAACTTGTCGTTAATCTTTATTATTGCAAATAGGTCATAAATTACTACCACAAATGCTTAATAATTTATTTTTATTTTCAAGTTTAATTTTAAAATCCACTTCATTAGAAGTAACTGTAGCACATACAAGGATGTGAGCTGTAGAATAGGGCAGAAATACCAATAATTATTGTTTCCCTCTGCAGCAGCAGAACCTAGCCAAATGTGAAAGTCATGAGTGCAGTCAGCTCTTCAGCAGAACAAAAATTGTTCAATTACTCTAATGCAGAGAAAATCCATGGCTTAGAAAATCCATGACAACTGCTCAGGTGAAAGCTACTGATGATTAGGATTGAATTCATTAATTTGAACTGTTTGGTACAACTTTTTACATTGACTAAAATTAAACTACGTGTTGCTGAGATGTTATTGATAGTAACTTTTAACTAAATAGATTTCCAATATTTTATTTCACTTACAGCTTTATCAGATACCCATGGAAATTTTATCTTGAATGGAAATTTTGTTGTAAGCATGTCAAAAAGAGAAATCAATATACAAGGAGCCATTTTCGAGTACAGTGGTTCAAACAGTACAATAGAACGAATTAACAGCACTGATAGAGTTGAAGAAGAACTAACCTTACAGGTGCATGTTTACTTTTTCCATAAGTTTGAAAATTTCTTACATGATCATCATGTTCATAATTTTATGTTCAAGTTCACTGAAAAACAGCTATCATTTTATCTCAATCAAGGTTTTGTGTGTAGGGAATTTATACAACCCTGATGTGCGTTATTCATTCAATGTCCCAGTAGAAGATGGAAGTGATTTGTTTACGTGGGATCCTTATGGACCCTGGCAAGACTGCAGCAGGATGTGCCAAGGTACTGTGGAGTATTTCTTTTCACCAGAACCAAAGACCTGATGGCATTTAGGAAGGGACTCGTTTTAAGTTGTCTGACTTTTCACCATTACTTGTAAGGAAGAAATTTGTTACCTTCAGTAAACTTTCAGTTCACAGAGCCTTTAAGGAGAGAATACCTTCTGATTTTTGATTTTGCTATTTTTAGTACTTATGCTCTACAATTCTGTATTCAAACCTACATTTGGAGACATAGGAGCAGTTTATTAAAAAGGAAGGTTGAATCAAATCTAATACATTCTTATAAAGTGGTATTCGTTAGGCTTGCATTATACCATTTCCAGGTGGTCACTGATTTACCTGGTATCTTTCATACTTATTTATTTGGCTTTTTTGGATTATCTGCTACATGAGATGAAGCTGTTTAAAGTTATATTTGACTATTTTAAACTGTTATTCTCTAGTATAAAAATAAAGCCACAGTATTTATGAAATGTGTATATCTAAAAGTGTGTGTACACAGATTTTTGACAAATACTCTTATTAGTGGGTGCTAGAAAAGCCTGAAGATATGTGACAATGAGTTTCTTCTGGTTTTGAGACAGGCTGTGTACATGCTCATGTGCTAGAGAAGCAGAACAGCTGTCAACTGTGGTATTTCTCCAAGAACTCCAGATCTTTTAGGTGATCAAATACTCTGCTTCCTTAAGGGAAAAGATCACAACATCAAAGTTAACGTGGTGGTTTGGAAATAGCATGTGGTTTGAAATTAGCAGGATGTACATGATGTGTTTGGAATACTTAGCCTTAGGATTATATGGACTGTTGCACTTTTGTAATTCTCTGGAAGTTGATATCCTGTGAGACCACTGTAGAACAGCTGGGAGGTGGAAAAGGTGACTGGAAATTGTTATCCTCCACCTAGAATGTGGTGAGCTGCACAAAGCAGCATGTTTGTGCAGAATCTGCTGTATACAGCAATTTGTGTTAATGGGGTATCTCAGATTCCTAAATGAGGAATGGAATCCATAAGATACTCTTGTTTTAGCCCTTTATTTACTTCTTTTGGTGCTTTTTCAAGGTATTCGAAGAAGAAGAATGACATGTATACGTAAAAGTGATCATGCGGTGGTGCCTGATCAAAGATGTGAATTTATACCCACTGTACCAAGTGTCTTTGAGGAGTGTAATACAGAGTGTGAATTAAGGTATAAAAGGTTCCTAACTGATGGAGTTATTGTGGTCTTGTATGTTTTTATTGATTGACATTGAAACAAGGTAATTCAGATTGCTTTATCCTCTGCCCCTCCATCCCTCTCTACCTTCCTCATCCTTCTCATCTCTCCTTGTTTTCCTCAGATCTGTTGGTGTAATGGCTTTATACATGACATTGACACTTCTGACTTCACATAGAGCTAGGGTACTTTTCTAAATTTTATTGGTAAAATACAAAATCTCTTGTTAGAATTGGGAATCTGTTCTATATATTGTCACAAAAACTTGTATTGCTGCATGAAATACATTTTCCACCAGAACTGTACCCACAACTGGAACTAATTTGAAACAGACTTTTTGCACTCCAAGATAGCCCACACTGAAATATTCAGAGGATGAAGAGTTAGAATTATAGTTTGCATTTTTCAAAGTCACCTAGGAGATTAAGACAAAAGATTCTGTAAATGTTAAAAGTTCTTTTAAGCCATGAGTCAAATTCTTTTATATTGCTTTGAAAATCCAGTCATGAGATAGAGTTTACTGTTTCATCTCTTCCCTAAAATGCATATCTATATTTATATTATAAGTCTTGGTACATTCCCTGAGTGCTTTAATTACCATATTTTTTAAAACATAGTTAGCTTTCTACAACAGTTTGTCATTGCAGGTGGCACAGTGTTGGCAAAAGTGACTGTACATCAAAGTGTGGGCCGGGACATCGGTCTGTGGAGATCCACTGCATGAAGTACTCTACTGCAAGAGGACTCAGTGCTCCAGTGGATGATAAATTCTGTGCTGAACAGCAGAAACCACCAGCCAGAGAGCCTTGCCATGGTGACTGTATGTTAAGAAGTTGGCACTACACAGAATGGTCAGAGGTACAGATTTAAAGCTTTATAATTGTACCATTATAGTTCTGGTTAGCATTCATACCAAATTTTTATTCCTCTATATTTTTTTTAGTTTAATAACTAAAAGGAAACAATGTTTGACAAATACCAATTGGTAGAATCAGCTAATATCAATCTTTATATTTCAGCAACTTGCTTATATTTTTGTAAGAATGGGTAGCTTGTTTGCAGCTTGGTTTTGGATGTCAGCAGCAAAGATCTGGTAATTAAAGATCTGGTATATTTTATTACAGTCTTAATAATTTAGTTCTATACAATTATGGTTTTGTTCTTTGTTAGATTTTTATCTTGGAACTATTTTACAAAGTGCTGAATTTATCTCAAATGAACATGTTAGCAGTCTGTGGAATAAATGGAGGACACTTTTGTCTGGTGCAAGCATTAACATCTTTTACCTTTAAGACTGATACTGTATTTTGGCCTGGTTTTATTGTATTTTATTTCCTGTTTCATAACTATACACCACAGTGTTCCAGGAGCTGTGCAAAAGGTGTCAGAACCAGAGAAGCTTTTTGTATGAACAACCTGGGTCGTCATCTTCCTGACAGAGAATGCCAGGAACTTCCAAGAGTTGTAACACAGAGTTGCAATGAATTCTTATGTCCAAGCTGGTCAGTTACTGGCTGGAGTGAGGTAAGGAAACCGTGTAAAACTTAAGGTACATTTGGTCCTGGTCATCCGTATTAAAATAAGATGCACTGAGTGTTTAGGGTTTTTATTTTATTTTGGGCCACATGTTTGTAAAAGTTCTGAAGTCCTATGATTTGTCTGATACACATCACACATCTACGAATGGCATGAGAACTTCTGTAAAACACTCCTACAATTCATTTTTCTTCTTAATTTTGTTACATTAAAATGAGGTAATGAAGATATGTAAAGTAAATGTATTTGCAGTAATTTGCATATCTTCCTTTTCTATGAAGCAATGAGAACTATACAGCCAACTGTTTAATAGAATTATATGAATTTTATTATAGGTTAGATGGATATAAATGAATTGTGGAGAGTTTAAACATTTTTTCAGTGAAAGCTGTGATACATGTGCTATTATTTTAAACAAGTTTTCTTTATTCTATTGGAAATAAATGATCTGCACATAGTTTTCACAATTTGTAGCTTTAGAATCTTAATAGTAATTTCTTTTATTAGTATTAGCATTTGAGTTGAAGTTAACATGAAATGAAAAGTTCATTAAAAAATGGGGATTTTTTTGGACTACTTCCATTAATGGGATATTTTTGCTATTTATGTGATTTTTAAAATCCCACAAGTTACTAAAAGAAATTGAAGCCACTAATGCAAATTCATGTCTCTGAAAAGTGATGTTTCTAATAATTTCACAGTGTCCTGTGACATGTGGCAAAGGAATGAAGCATCGTCAAGTCTGGTGCCAACTCAATGATGAACAACTGAGAGATGATTTCTGTAACCCAAACGACAGACCAGAGTCAGTAACACCGTGTGAACTTCATGAATGTGCATCTTGGCAAGTAGGACCTTGGGGATCAGTGAGTACATAAGGATTCCTGGCTTCTTGTTTTATAGTTCAGGCTGTAAGCAATCCCAAACCCATACTTTTTAAACATTTTAATTGAATCTTAAGCAGTTGTTTTAGTTGAATTGATTCACGTTTCTTTACAGAATCCTGTTGGCTATCTAAAATGTAACTTAGGAACACCCATATGTAAGTTAAATGCCTAAAATAGTAATTGATCCTGAGCCTTAATATCAAAGATTCTTTTGCACATCAGTGTATTACATCACCAGAATAATAAAAATGAGGGTAGGAAACTGTTCAGGTAAACGAGACCAGTGAAAGATCAAGTATTTATAGATGAGTGGGCATATTCAAGTGGTAGCTTCAATTAATACAGATCAATCTTCAATCTACAAGATACTCCAGTCAATCACAGAAAGGTTTATGCTAATAATAACAGGGAAAAGGACTTAGTATTTTATTGTTACATTTTGGTTTCACCTTCAGTGATAAAAGCTTTGCTCTTTATGTGAAAGTGCTGTTGAAAAATATGTTCCTGCGTGACGCTCATCTAATGTAAACCAGAGTGGATATAAAACCCTAGAAAAAACTGAATTAATTTGTGAAGGAAACTTTTGTCACCAAAAAGATGAGAATGAGTTAAGAAAAAAATAAGGTACTCAATTTCATGTGGCTTTTGTAAGATCAGGTTACTCAAACCAACAGAAGGTTATTCAGTGTTTCTTTGATGTTAGTGGGAAATCATAACTGAATAGCAGCTGATCTTTATTTTTTTACATATAACCTGTTATTAAAATACAAACTAAATATACCTTTGGAAATTAGGTATATTTTTAACTTAGACATTTCTTTTACTTTTTTACCTTAGGGATAACCACACTGTTGTCTAATATAATGTAGTGTAATTTTGTGATTACAAGGTGATGACTTTCTATTCCTACAAGCTAAATGCAAAAGTTAAATAAAAAATTAATTCAGGCCCATGATAGAATTCTTATGAATACAAAATAGTTTTCTGAAATAGCTTGTACAAGCAATTTACCAATCTATGTCACTGGAACAGAGCTTTTCATTGCAGTTTTTCCACTCTACCACTGGGTAATAGCCATTCACAACCAGGTTTTTACAAGAACTTGTGCTTGAATTACAACATTTATAGGCATAGGGTTTGTGTCATAGTAATTTCAGCCATCCAGCATTTTAGGTGGCTTGTTTGAGTGCACTCTGGTCACACTGTATAGAGAAGGGAAAGACAGTTGCAGCTAGTGATTCATCTGAAGCTACTCCTTACTCCTCCTTTTCTTCTCCTCTACTTTCTCTTCACCAGCTTTTATTGCTGAGCATGACATTATAGAGCATGGATTTTCCCTTTGATGGGGTCAGATCAGCTGTTCTGGCAGTGTTCCTCCTTCCCAGTCTCCTGCCCACCTCCAGCCTACTCACTTCAAGGGGTACAAAGGGGGAAAAGGGAGAAAGCCTTTTCCCTGCATAAGCATTGTTCATTGGTGTGCTATGGGCACTGATTAAGTCCTTGATGGTCTGCCACAAAGGAAGTTAACAGCATCTCAGTAGTCATTCCTATTCTTTCTGGCAAGAGTTTTAAAGTAGAAAATGTGATTAAAAAGAAATTTGGCTCTGAAGAGAGCTATTTCAAGTGTACGAAATCCCTGCCTTCAACAGTGTGCTGTGACCTGCGGACGCGGATACCAGGTGCGCGCAGTCAAATGCGTTACTGGGACGTTCCGTGCTATGCTGAGCGATGACAGGGACTGCGATGCTGCCACTCGTCCTGCAGACAGCCAAGTAAGCTACAAAATACCTCTCTGCTTCCCTGTCAACAGTGTCTAAATACAACTGCTCTCTACTGACTCCATAAGGGGACTTGGAGGAAATCTCTTCTAAAATAAGAAAAAAATACTGAAACTGCATGCTTTTCTTCACAAATGTCAAATTTTGCCCAGGGAATTAAGAAGGGTAATTTCAAGACTGGATGTTTGAAAGTTGGTATGTGATTGAAGGATTAGAGAATATGATTTCAAGGAATCCAAAGGCCTGTTATTATTTGGCAGTGGGGAAAGCTCCAACATATAGAATATTGTAAGGACACTGTTTCCCATCCTGCTTAATTAATAGTAGTACCCATCTGGCTTCTTTAATAGACTTCTAAATATAAAAGCCAGTTAATTGGTATAATTTATTTCTGCTTAGATGTGAAAACATTGTGTTTGAGTATCCTTTGCATTTTTAATTGTGGTAGCTGTTTGGCTACTGACTGAAACTGGGCAAAATTATGTTCTCAGTAGCTGAAGGTATAAAGGACGGGACAGCAGAGCCACTGTCTTTGCTTGGTCCTTCTGTGCTGCCTGTGCCTCTGAAGCAGGACACTGTAATGTCTACACCACTTCTCGCCAACAAGTTGGCCAAAACTATTCTTTCCAAAGTGCCAATATTATTAGTTATTACTAATAATAACTAGTTTTCAGATCAAATAAATTTCCTTTGAGAGTCCATTTAAAACCAAACAATTCAATTCAGTGAAAAGTCTTTGAATAATTCCAGGGAAAATGTAAAAGATGGTATTTATGTGTTAATTAATGCTGGATTATTGTAATGGTAGAATCTAACAATTTGCTTTATATTTGGCTCTTCCAAAATGTATATTTCAAAAGCTTTTTTTTACCCTTGCCCTTACAGGAGTGTGAATTGCCCTCTTGTCCAGAAAATACAAAATTATGGACTACTTCACTTCCTCTAGTTCATGTGGGGAAGGTGACCCAATGGAGATATGGATCATGGACCCCAGTATGTGATGTAGCAGTCACACCTTGCAGAGCAGTCCTCCACTCATTCACCCTTTTTTCCATAAAGCTTTCATTAATATATTTTTCAGACTAAAATCTGCTTGGAATGGATTAAAATAGAGTTCTAATATTTTCTTAAGAAAAGAAACTGTTTCTTAAGGGGCAGATAGACACTCCCAGCCAACTGTGTGCTTCAGATGCAACCAGAAAAAATAGTAGGAAAAAAGCAGAATTTTAGAAGCTGGGATTCTACGTGAAATAATTTTCATATGACTGACAGTGTGCTGGGAAGTGTTTTTCTAAACATAATTGATCAATTTCTGAGTATGGAGAACATATTTGATTTTAAAATATGATTTAATTCTTTTATGTGAATAGTAGTACTAAACAGTTTGAGTTTTAAAGGCGTAATATGACATTTTTTTGTAAAAGAAGCATTAGTAAAACAGTTCCTACATAAATTTTCTTCAATGCAAGTTTTTTACTTTGGTAATGTTGAAAATTGGTTTTACTTCCTAGCAATGTGAAAATTTAAAATTATCTATAAAATGTGTGTCTGTTAATCCCTTGAGATATTTAGCAAAGCGTATAATGCAGATATATTTTTGCACAGCTATTTTAACCAAATAGCAGTAAAGGGTGCATAAACTGAAGCTACTCAGCAGTTCTTCATTAAGTCCACCTTGCACTTCTCATTTATAAAGGCATCAGAAGGGGCTCAATGGAATCTAATAATACAAACCATAATGGCAAATGGATTGTTAATATCAGTTTTTATTTTAATGGTTGATGTAAATATCACATCCCTCTGTAACAACTAAAGTGTTCTGGAAATTACTGGTGTTTTTGTTGTTACTTGCAGCTGTGTAATTTTCTCTGTTAGAGTTTAAATGCTGTCTGTTTATATATACTGAAATGCTTCATGAGAACTAAGGCAATGCAATTCAGTTCCAAGCCAATAGAAATTCTTAAGACCTAAACCATTCAGCAATATTTCACTTTCCTTTCTGAATGTGTGACTTTATTAGTGTGAGATGTAAATCTGATTTAATTCTAAAGTCAGGCTGATATTAAGCTATGTTAGTATTTTAGATGCTTGCATGATCTTGTTTTACTCTCCCAAAGTGTGATGATCTTGAATTGTTCTCTGCAGTGCTCTGCATCCTGTGGGAAGGGTGATCGTGCTCGCTATGTGAGTTGTAGAGATGCTCATGGAGAGATAGCAGATGAATCTTTGTGTGCTCATTTACCACGACCAGCTGAAATTTCAAGCTGCTTTAGCCCATGTGGAGAGTGGAAAGTTGGAAATTGGTCTCCTGTAAGTATTAATTGTAACCATTTTTAAATGTGTATATTTAGATTATTGGCCAAGAATCTGTTTAGAAATCGAGAGCTCATATTTTCTTGCAAGTGTAATTGAAATTGCATCCCTTGAAAAAGGAAAGTATATGTTTGTTCTTGTCAAAAGTAAATATAAATGTATTTATTAATTATCAGTATTCTGTGACAAACACTGTGTTAATCTCTTGGTCAGTGCACAGTTACCTGTGATAGAGGAATAGTAACAAGACAAGTCATCTGTGTCAATTATCATCAGCAAATCAATGAGGGTTACTGTGATCCCGAGGGGCGACCGCCTAAGGAACAAGAATGTAACATGCCACCGTGTCCACCGGTTTATCCTCATGTTCCAAAAATACATGACCATCCAAGCCATTTTCCAGAAATAGGTTATCTCCCAATACACCCTCCACAAGACAATTTAAACCAGTGGAACCGTCCTTCTGTGGGAGGATATCAATGGAGAACTGGACCCTGGGGAGCAGTAAGACATTTTTTTAGAATATATTAATTTGTCCTGTCACATGTGTGTTAACATTTCAAGAAATGTTATTGCAGTACAGATTTGGTTAAAAGAGAAGCGCATTTATTTTAAAAATTATTGTTATTCTTATTTTTATTCAGAATATATTAAATTCTAAGTGTAATTTTTCTGTGATTTCAAATTTTAAATACTTTTACATAGTAGTCATTTTTATTTGAAAATTTCAGTTTTGAAAGTTAAGGTTTAAAATCAAGCTGTTTTAACCAACATATTTTCCATTTGTTTGATCATGCAATGGCAAAATGTATGTTTACCTGTTTTGGTAGTGCTCTAGTACTTGTGCAGGTGGATTTCACCGTCGAGTTGTAGTGTGTCAAGATGAGGAAGGAAGAAGTGCCAGTAATTGTGATGAGGCAACAAAACCCTCAGAGTCGAGACACTGTGATTCTGGACCCTGCCCACGGTGGAACTTTGGGAACTGGGGAGAAGTAAGAGCAATTCAGCATTTCACTTACAGAGGGGAACATTGTTTACCACATAAGCTTAGAAGTAGAAACATAATTATGTGACTGTGAGTGGAACTGAACACCTTGTTTTTACTTATTTAATAGAGTTTAAAGTTTAAAAAGAATGAGTTTCAGTCTGTTTATCTAAACTTTGTTCTTTGATCAAATCCAGAACTGTAATGGAAATATGAGTGATGTAAATTTACATCCAAAAGAAGCAAGTTTTGTGTGAGGCTAAGAATATACAACATCAACAAAGTTATTGTACAGCATTTATCTTGAGACATAGAAAATATATTGTGTTACAAAAAGCTGTACTGTATGCTGAAAAACTGCAGTGCAATAGCTAGTCTAAGAAAATAATGAGCATAAGAAACTGTAGAGAAACTTTATTCCATGTATTTCATAGGTACTAACAATAGTAACTGCAAGTTACTATTACTGGGTTGTGTTACACATTAGAAGTTTGGAGATAGGATCATGCATCTAAAAGTTGTGCCTGGGTTAGAGCATTTTGATGACACATTTTATGTTACTGGACAAAGAACAGTTTATCCATCCTATGTGATCTCACATCTTGACCACACATTCTTGCTCAAACACTAGAGAAAGAGTTAAAGCCAATTTTTTTTGCATTTATTCTAATCTAACCTCTTGTGATTCTTGCCCACTTCTCTTATTTTTAAAATCAGTGGCTGAATTGAAAAAACAAGAAAAATTGTCAAGTGACTTTTTTATTTTACCTTTTTTTCCCTTGTTTTGGCCAGATTTAGCTGTTCAGTTCTCAAGATCAGTCTAAATGTCCTATTTTTTCTGTCCATAGCCATAGACTTGGGGTACAGTTCATGCAGATGCTGCAGGGTTTTTTTCTAATTTAGAATCCCTGAGAATACATTAAAAAGCTTTGAACTATTATAGGTTGGTTTTAAGAGCTCATTAGGAATGAAAACTGGTATTTGAAGAATTACAGGCAAACTGAAACCCAGAAAACACATCCTGTAAGTATTTTACACTTAGTCTATATAAATTGGACTGTGTTAAAGTGTGCCCAGTATCTGAGTTTTCTGAGTTTTCTGCCCACTATCTGGCAGGGAAAACTACTGATAGGAGAAATTTCCATATTTTCCTCTTACTAAAGAGAGAGAGATGTGCACATTTATTCTCACAATTACTTCTCCTTAATAGAATGTCTGTAACTGAGACTTTCTGCAGAAAATCACTTGATAAACCATAAAAAGGTAGTTTGGTAAATATTTTGGTGAGTGAGTTACATGAGATTGGACTTTAACTCCTTATTCTTGAATAGAGTGTCCAGGGAGTATGGAAATAGACATAGTAAATAATATGATGCACTGATGATTGCTTTATCCTTTGGTTTGATTGTATGTGATGATTCTGTTAATAAAATTACTACATATAAAATTCTGTGTTTCAGTGTACTCAAACTTGTGGAGATGGAATAAAGACAAGACTGGTGATTTGTCAGCTTCCCACTGGCCAAATGTTGGGTGATCAAAACTGTGAAATTCTAGACAAGCCACCTAACATGGCACAATGTAATGTGCATTCTTGCCCTGGTGATGTTTCTTGGCATCGGGGACCGTGGAAATCGGTACGATAGCATTCCTAATATCTTTTGCTTTCTTGTTCTTTCTGCCCCTCCATTTCCCCTCATCTTTTAAAAGATTTTATATCATCATTTTATTTGATAACAGTGACATAACAATGCATGTGGAATATAGTCTATGTAGTTTTATAAGGAAATTGTTCCTGCAGTAATTAAATGAGAAGCAGCCATTTCCTTCTATGGGAACAGTATCGTGCTCTGTAAAACATCATAGGGAATATTTTGAAAATTACCAGAAATCATCATAGATGATAACAGTACCTAATAAGTGTTCCATTTTGAAGAGTTATAATGTGATATGTGTTTAAATTTAAAGGTTTTTACTGTAAATTATGCTGTAGTATTATCTACGTATTTATATTTGCAAACACCCCAAACTTTTTTGTGCATAATTTTTTTCCTATACTATATTTAAGTATAAAATGACTCACACCCATGTATATTATACTCTGTCATCAAACTTTTTACTCCATGTTACCTGTATATTTGTGTATAAAAGTTTATATTAGTGGTTTTAAAACAGGGACTAATTAAAGTTATCTATGTATAATTATGTATGTAACTATAATATATTATTGTCTACATGTCACTATTAATGTGTAAAAATGCCTACTGTAATAACCATTAATCTTTAAAATTGTCACTAGCAGATTATTAACATACTGAAGTAATCATAGCAAGCTCTTTGATACAGAGCACATTATAATTCCCGAGCTGTGAATTTGACAATATTGATTATTGTTCTAAATTCTAAGGAGAATAATGGCAATCAAAGGAGGTTGGATCCAGTTCTGGTTCCATCAAAATCAGCAAAAAACCTGTCATTGACATCCCTGGGAGATGGTCTGGGACAACAGTTATTTGTAGTTTTTATTAATAAAATTATGGGGTTTGTCTCTTTGAATTAATATGGCAGCATTTTAAAAAATTGTCCAATTTCAACTACAACAATTGCTAATGTTTATATAAGTTATTCTAATTCATTACAAAGAGACTGTAAAATATAAGTTTGATTTAATGGTTTACCACAGTTATCTCTTTCTTCCACTACACAAAGCAGAATTTAGGGTTTGTGTTTAGCAGACATCAGATTATCTTATTTAGCCATTTTCCAAATAATTAGCAGTGACTCGCTAATTAACATACATCAGATGCTGAGAAGACAAGCAGAGTTCAGCACACAGTTGCCTTTGAACTCAATGTTTGTTTTCCCTTTAGATCAGGAATTATTCACAAGCTGTTCATTCTCTGAGTAATGCAGTTTGCCCCACATTAATAGATTCCCCCGTAAGATCTTGTATTGTAAATGTTGCATATGACTTAGTTTTATAAAGATTTTCATGTTGGTTTATATCTCAGGTGACATAAAAAGCCATTTTAATCCTTTGAAGACTAAGTTTGGAATGGATTCTATTTATCAGAGAGGCCTCTTTTATATATGATTCTAAGCTCTATGGTTAAGCTGTAAAAGATTTAATTTCATCACACTACCTCATGCTGCAGAAACAAATGTAGCAGATTCAGGAAATAAAAGCAGGCCCACATATTGAATATGCTATATACATTTTAATAATTTAGCTGGTTTGAATGCTGCCAACACACAGACTTAGCTGTTTCTTGTTGCTGTTTAAGCAGAGCAAACTTTATTCATTAAGGATGACTATTAGGAAGGAGCAGTATAAGCTTAATCCCAGGAATGCCATTGTAGTCTAGCACAAGCAGCTTAGTTTAGCCGTGGTTGAGTAGAGATTTGTTAGCTTGGCAATAGATCGTGGCCCTGCCTGCCTTACACATTTCTGGAGTAAAACATGCTCTAATATAGGGAACTGTTGATGACTCTCTGGCTGCTGAAGTCCTCAAGCCTGTCACATCTACACTTACCCCCTCTGTAAGACTGCAAGAATCAGATAAATAACTATTTATATTTTTCATAGAAGTATTGAGTAATATTTCTGTGCCAGGATAGCAATGCATCAAGCTTTTGTGTCTGCTAGTGAGATTCCAGTGTTAAAAAACCTAAGGAGAAACTGAGATGTGAGACTAGATGAACTTGGAAGTCTTTTCCAACCCTAATGATTTTGTGATTCTAACTTCCACTAGCTATCACTATCTATTTGAGAACAGAGGACTTTTAGCAGTCTGCCTTCTAAGTACATTTCTTTTATTATTATAGTTATTGATTAAATTTACACAACATAAATAAAATAAAACATATATTGTAAATGCTCAAAAGGGCCCTTGCAAGGAAGTCTCTGTTCATGATTTGAAGATAGAATTTTGGTTGATTCTTTCTGCAGTTTAGCAGCTGTTGGCTGTTATACTTTATAGTGTCTGCCAGTGGCTACTAGGGCTGACTCTCACAAAGCTTAAAGGCTGTGTACTCCTCTGTTCCTGGTTTCTGCAGTTGTCCAAATGGACGTGAGGCAAGTAAATCTCAAATTCTAAAGGTTTGCACCTTTAATTTTTATTTATTTTCTAAAGATTTTAGGAAGCTTGGGCAGAAATTACACTGGAGGAATAGAATAAAGTATTCTTTTATGGGAAGACAACACCTTCAGGCTTTGCATAGAGAGGAAAGTTTGTTCACATTTTTGGAAAACAAGAATTTTGATACATTTAGGAGTTTGATCTTATTTTTGGCCCCCTGAACTTTTTCAGTGCCTGCAAAAACCCTTGAAGATGCAGGCACTAAACAGCAATGTTTCTGCTTAGGCAATTGGTGGTAGCAGTTGATGTTACCTTGGAAGCTTTATATTTTATTTGGGCATCCATTCTTGTGTAAGTGTGGGGAGCTACCTAATTTTGTCATGAAAATTTTAAACAGATATATCAAAAATTGAAATATGTTTGGTTCTCATTCTTTCTTGTTTCTTTAGAAAGAATACATAGCTTCTTACAGAAGATAATTATATTTTGTTTGTCTGAAATATTTATAAATTTTTCTTTTCCTCACTCTTATGTATGCAATTCATAAGTATTACTTGTGATTTCAGAGAAAATAGGCATAAAAATAATGGATTATTTTCAAAGTTACCCTGAAGTCTCAGAAATGTGTTACAGCCATTTCTTACTGCCCTTCAGACACAGAATGTAATATTTAAGGTGGCTGTCTTTCTAGTACTTCAGTTTTCTACTTACTTACTCCAGAATAATTTAGATGTAATTCTGTCTTTGCAGTAGTGGAAGAAATCTACTTTTAATGTGTATGAATCTTTTTTTTAAAAATAGTCCCAGTTCTCTTCCAGTGTTGTTACTGTCAGGCATCCCATTGACTTCTCCAAGAGCAGAAGCAGGCCAAACTTGCATAAGTAAAATATTTATTTGTTTTCATTTTAATGCAAAAATTCTTGCTATGTATGATAAGTGCCTTCATTCATTTTTTCTAATGTGTAAAAAGTATTTATATCCTTAAACATAATCTTTTATATTAAAAGGGAATTCAGAATCCGTGAACTTGGTTTTCAAAACCACCTTCAGTTTTTTACCTCTACTTCTGCTGCTGCCTATTGTTGAACTTCAAAATACCTCATTGCCAATACAGCACATTAAATTAATATCCCAGTGCCCGAAATCTTGATGTTGGCTTCTGCTATTAATTTTTTAAAACTTTGGAAATAGGAGGGGGGCCTTATCAGAGATAACTGATAACAGATGTCACTGCCCAAATAATGTCATAAACCAGACTTGGGATAGTGAATTACATTTAGGGTCATTCTGATAAAAATGACAGAAAATACTTGTTTCCAGAATTCAAAAACTAAATCCTTGTGTAACGTTCATTGAATTTAGAGGAAATTTCTCCTGTTTGGTGCTATGTTGCCTGTATAGCTTGAAATAATAAATAAGTTATAATGTGTGTGTAATAATTTAATTTAATGACTGTGACTTGTGTCTGTGAAATACAGTTGCATTTTAACCCTTCTTTTTCATGCATGTTGTGTGGCTTTGTGTTTTTATATTTATTGTGCTCTTTATTGAGGAATGTTAATGTTTAAAGCCCTGTAAAAAATAAAGGGTGGGACAGGTACTAACCACTTTTGCTGAAAGTGAGGGTTTTCTTTAACCTGTGTGTTGAAATTAACTTCATGTGATTCTTTAGTAACATTGTTTTCATGGGGAAAGCTCTTATACTTGAACACACACACAAAAATATTGTTACTGATAAAAGCAGCAGTTGATGCCATTGATCAACTGGACTGAAATAGGTAGCTGGCAGCTGGTCTTTGATTGTAAAGCTGAAAGACCCTAGCTCCTGAAACTTTTGCTGGAGCTGTAATTTTATGGCCCAGTCCTTTCCCACTTAGGGAGTGACAAAACACAGAGAAGAATGAGGATCATAACATAATGCTCAACTCTTAATCTCAAAGACATAAGATGGTTTTTTACGTTCCAAAAACATTTTTGCAGGAAGATGTTTGCAGAACTTTCAGACCCTCCATTTAGAAAGGGGACAAGTAAGAGTGGGACATAGTCAAAATAAAAACTATTAATAATAGTAATTATATCACTCACACAGAGAAATACCCCAAAATAAACACCCCAAAACCCAGAATATAATGAAAGGGGAAAAGAAGCAGGTAATGCTTCATACCATGCCTAAAAACATACAGCCATTTAATGCAAATGAAAGGAATGTGAAGCTACTGATGTATTTATTAGAACTTTCAGAAAAGCTGAAGGATTCTAGGTGGTCAGATCCTTGTGAAAATAATTCTGAAAACTCCAGTCAGAACTCATAAATGTTGGTTCAAAGTGGTTTGGGGACCCAGATATAAAAGTTATTAAACATATATTAAAGTATTAGCATTTCCAAACATTTGTGACAGTCAATACATAAATATTTTTATTACCTGGAATGGGCTAGGAAATGAACAGCATGGTCTGTAGCTCTGTATTGCAGGAGTTCCTAGTCTTTTCTTTGAAAACCAGTGACTGTGAGAGACTGGTGACTCCCTAAGACAGGCTGCTCTCTTGATCAGTGTATGTTGTAGCATGCATCTCTCTATGGCCCTTTCACTTCAGTGACAGCAGGATTAAACACTCAGGTTTCCTGCTGAATCAGACCTTCAGAAGCTTCCATGTCTGATCAGATTTATGTACAGGAAATGTAATGTTGGAAATATTCATTGTTAGTAAATTGAAAATATGCAGAAAAAGTGGCTTAGGTGGAAAGGAAACTGGATTTCAACATGTGGAGGTAGGTAAAATATTGCATTTCTCATCTAAAATATATTTTCATGCTAAATTAGTATTTAATGTAAATTGAGGGGGGGTGTGTGTTAATTCTTTAAGCTGTATTTAGATATGTGCCATAGAAAAAGTTTTATTTTCTATGCGTCTGAAAAGTTTAAAAAATTTCTGGCAATACTGTATTGTTCCAGAGTATATTGCTTTGTATTTCCAGTTCTTTAACGTTCAAACACGAAATCTTATATTTTAATCAAATGAAAAAATTGATGTAATATGAAGTAATACTTTTTATAGAACAGAAGGGTACACAGAGCTCATGGATTTGCCATTACTTTAGTTTTTGAGCTACTGTTTTGCTGTTGCTAACATAACTAAAAATGATAAATCAGAGCTTGCACTTGCTGAGATCCAGCATTTCTTTTGCTTTTATTTAGATTTTTGCAAACTCAGCTGAAACTAATTCATCCACTGTTGTAAGACTGTCTTATGTCTACTTACTTTTGTAACTGGTTAATTGAAAAGACCTTATCTCTTGAAATACTAAAATGAAGTTTTAAATAGTTAAAATATTACAAGAAAAGGCTTTTTAACTGTGCAACTCCTCTGTGGAAATGTAGCTTCCATAACAGAGATCCTCCATCATATTAAAAATGTGCTCCAACTTTCATTACGAAGACCTGTGAACAAAATGTTCCTCTCACCGGGCCAAAGTTACATTTCAATGAGAGTGCAGGTGATGCAATTCCTATGCATTGCTCAGTTTTCCCAGACTGACAGGAGGCTGGAGGCTAACCTACCTGTGATACACTCTGTTAAACTGTGTCCAGTTTTTGGAAGTAATGAATGGATTAATTTTGGGTTGCTGTTTGTTTTCACGGAGATTTGTGGACACAGCTGCTGGATGGACACAGATACCTCTGTTGTTCTCTATTTGAAAAATCTGTCCAGAAATTTATACACTTATTTGAAACAAAGAGAAAACCCTTACATTTCTTTTTCTCATGGTGGATTTCCTTAAGGTCTCCTGTCTCCATTTCTGCCACGCTTCTTTCTAGATGCTTACACTTTTCCTACTGTCTCCAGTGCTGCTGCCTTGGTGTAATTGCTTACAAGTGCTACTAGTGCTACGTGACTGGGGGTACAGAAACATGAGACTTGCTGATGTCAGCAGTTTGATGTCTGTGATGCTGTAATGGTGAAAGTGCCCATATGAAGCTCTTACAGAAGGTATCAAAGGCACAGAGCAGGAACTGCAATTTTGTAAATTTGACACAAAGTTATACTTGGAGATTAGATTTTCAAAAAGACCTAGTGAGAGCCTAGCTCTGTTCCTGGTTGCCACTGATTTCAGAAGGAAAGGTGAGGCAGAATTGTTTGCTGGGGATGTTGATTTTTTGTTGTGGTGGGGTTTTTTTATTTACTAATGTTTCTGTATTTTTACCTGTGATTTTTCTTAGCCATCTGTCTGTTGTATATATCATTCAATAGAAAGATGATAAAAATTAGGTACACATACCAGAGAAGTTGCTGCAGGAATGCTGGCTGAACACCGTAGTTTATTTGTTCTCTCACTCCTAGCAACTAATAAGCTCCTCATACTTTTCATTGTTTTAATATATACTGTCATAAGTGACAGTGTTAATGTTGCTTGAACAGGAAGAATAACTATACAATTCAATTTTTACTGCAATTGAGAGATGAAATTGAAAATATAAAGGAAGAGGTAAATGAAAAAGCAAATATGATATATCATCACTATTGAATGAGAACTCATGAAAATATGATTATTATTTTTAAATTTCCACCCACATTAACATCTCCATAATCCATTGTTGTTGTGTTACTTTAATAGGTAAAAGCTTTTTTGCAAGTCTAATTGTGTTATGTGAATTATGCAGGTAAAACAAAGAGAAGGTTACTGACTGGAAAAGCTCAATCTCATTTATGAGATACATGTAGACAGAGCAGGAATACACAGCACAGCGAAGCCTGTCTGAGTATCACAGCAGGTGATCCACAGTAGCTGAGCATGGTAACTCCTGGGGAGTTGGTCTGCCCACGAGCATGTCTTGATTTTCAAATGCTCTGTAGTTGGCATCAAGAAGGATGTCAGGCTTTAGGCAGTGATGGGCAGAATAGTGGTGTTCATCCTGAGGAGGGAAGACATGATAGGGTTTTCAAAGAAGGACCTGG
The DNA here is from genome assembly GCA_013398075.1 of Notiomystis cincta. Classification (NCBI taxonomy): domain Eukaryota; kingdom Metazoa; phylum Chordata; class Aves; order Passeriformes; family Notiomystidae; genus Notiomystis; species Notiomystis cincta. Next base: position 163,273 of record VZRX01017016.1, read on the forward strand.
TCATCTATGTTATTTACTCTGAACTTGAGGAAATGGATAGTGCTTTGAGATGTCAGAAAGGTTGGCCAAATTAAGACTTACTCACAAATCTAAGTGGAATGAGTAAAAGACATTCTGTAGGTGATCATTAAGCAGAATCTCAAGGGTTCTGGTTTTGATTTTTTCAAACAGCTGCAAAGAGTATGTTTTTTCATCTGAGATCCAGGCAGATTGCCATTTTCAGGCATTAAGGATACTGCCAGCTGCACTGGACAAAAGAATTCAGATCATGTAGTGTCAACTTAAAAAAATATCATCTCAAGTTTCTCAGCGTCATCAACAGTGTGGCTTCTTCAGACGTGAAATACTTTTGCCTTCAATGTATGTGCTGATGGTCCTGACTTTGTTTTAATCAGGATGTCTTTATGTTTGAGGAATAGCACATTCCTAGTAGATGCCAGATATATCCTCTCATAGCAGTTTTTCCCTTCCTGTTATCCACATCAATCCTAAAATGTGTCTTTAATTCTCTTTATTCCTCCATCATTCCTACTTTTTCTGTGTTTGTATGTAGATGTATGTAGCTTTTCATTTATGCCCAACTGTTAAATAGATATGCTCCAGCGTGCTTGGAAAATGGTTATTGAGGAGCTTTCCTTTATTTTGAGGAGCTTCAGATGAAAGTTGAAAGAAAATGGCCTTAAAATGAGTGTAATAGAAGCTGCTTTTCTGTCAGTGTCGCGGCCGTGTCTGTGCTCGGCTGCCACTTGCAGAGCAGCTCTTGGGTGCTCTGCAGTGCACTCCAGAGTCTCCTACACACACACTGGCACTGGCTGGTGTTCATATCCATAGTGCACACCTGCAAGCCCTGGAAAACTGTGTGAATGGTAGAAACTTGGTGTCTGCCTGCTTCTCAGCTTGTTACACAGCCAGAATATGTAGCTAGACCGAGAGAGGAGAAAAAAAATAAAAGTCCCTTTGAGCTGACTGGAAGAAAGGATGACTGCCTACTTTTGTTTCTGAGTTAAAAAGTCCAATTTTAGATGGTGATACTTGGAACAGATTGTCCTCTGACCCATTCCACTGAGGGCAGTAGGTAATGGCAGTCCTTTGCACAGGGCCTGTCCTTCCTGGGCTGCTGAGCTGAAGAGAATGGCTTCTGAAAAATAAACTTAAAAAAAAATGAGACCTGACCTTCAGCGGTAATTTTAATTACAAAAAATAATGTATACTACATGAAACTGTTGAGGTTTTTAATTAATTATAAGTAATTGAGGTGAAATTGTTGGGGAGGAAAGGTAGTCTTCAAAGATAAGATTCTGAAGTAACACTAGAAATAAGCTTAATGCAGTCTGAATACAGAAGAGGTGTTGTCGTAAATAGTGCAATTCTGATGCAAAAATAATACCCAATGATACTTTCTGGATAAAGTTTAGCCTAGAAAGACATGATTGCAGTCTGCACAATTGAATTATAAATAACTCAGGTCACAGAGGAAAGAGGATGACTTTCTTCATATGTTAGGATAAAGTGGCTCTGGGAACCGTAAGCCTGCCTACGTATTTCACCATGAAAATATCCTAACAAGTCACAGCAATATATTGCTTCTATTGGATGGATAAGGGTCTGGGGTTAAAACTGAATTTCAGAGTCTGTAAAATTTTTCCTTAATAATGGAGGTGAGGCAAGATGGTTGTGGAACCAGAATCCAAGTTTAGCAAGCATTCAGAAAGGACTATCAGGCAGCTCTAACAAGTACATTGAGGATTCAGTCTTGGATAGACAATCCAAATCTCTATTTTTTAGGTGTACTAAAAATACTTGTTGTTGATAGTACTTGCAACAGGTAAAAATTGTGCCTTTTTTGTGGCATAGAACTGACAACCTGTACTGTGAAATCTCACTGTAGAGCTTGAACAGAAGAATATCCACATTTTTGACCTCTCTCTGCCTGAAGCCTGGGAAAGAACAAAAGATGAACCTCATACAAGTGAGGGTATAGCATCATTGATGAGAAAACTGACAAACTGCTGCCAGGAATGGTCCATGTTTAGCTGATTCAAACTGAGCAGCATGATAGATTGGATGATGTCTCTAAGTCCTTCTTAGCCCAGCCTTCTTCCCTTCCATTTCTATAACTGCAAAAGCACATTCAGAAAAATGGCAAAGCAGACTTACAGACTGCAGATGGAAGGAGGACTTAATCAAATCAAGATATTTTCTGAACATCAGAGGAATGTGATATAACACTGAACTTCTGAAATCAAGCCGTATTCAGATAACTTAAAAATATCTTCAGTGTAACTTCTGTAGTTGACATAGGTATTACTTAGATGTAACAGTAAATAATACACACACTTCTTGGAGTTCAATCCACTCTTTCTCAGGAGTAATGGAATGTTTGATCCTTGGTCCTTTCTCGGTGTATGAGCTAATGGCACAAGTGTTTGTACTTGTTTTAGTGAAGAATTACTGAAGAATCAAAGAATTCAGTAGGACCTAATTACAGAGTCTGTTGCTTCTTAACAGTTGTCAACATTCTTAAAGAAACTAACAACTCTTTGAATGCCTTTAGGTGAAAAAATGCAGGCTGTGCTCAGACATCACAAAAACCCCCGGGGAGATGCAGCAAGCAGAGGAGGCAGACACAAGAAGTTGTAGTTCTAATATGGCAAATGAAAAGCTGAATGTGGTTCTTAACTAAGCAATGCTCAAAGTATTATTTTATTTATGTCTTGTGCAGTTGTGATCCCAGTCTACTTCTGGAATATTAAGAGTCCAAACAGGCTTTTGGGCCAACTAGAGATCATCAAAATACCACTTACCAGACAACTCAAGCAACTAGCATGTTTATTCCTGTTTTAAGCTGAACAATCACAGAAGTTCCTGACCAAAAAACAGGCAGAAAAAGGAAGAAAATACCTTTTAAGGTTTTTAATGCTTTATCTTTTCGCAGTGCTGCTGTTGTGGCTTAACCCCAATAGGCATTGTACCCCACACAACCACTCCCTCCTTCCCCCTTGGTGGGATGAGGGAGAGAATTGGCAGGATAAACTCATTGGTTAAGAAAAGTAATTTTCATAGGTAAAGCAAAAGCTGCAATAACAAACAAAGCAAAACAAGGAATTTATTCGCCACTTCATATGGACAGGCAGGTGTTGAGCCATCCCCAGAAAAGCAGGGCTACAATCATGCATGATCATTTTTTGGGAAGACAAATTCCATCACTCACAGGCCTCTCCTTCCTCCTCCTTCCAGACAGCTTTTATTACTGACCACGACATTACTGGGTCTGGACTGTGTCCCCTCAAAACCCCTTTTGCACCTCCGGCCTCCTCGCTGGCCTTGATGCTGTGTGACACTGTTTAGCAGTAACTAAAATATCCATGTTTTGGTCACAAATCCAAAACCTTGCACTAGCTACCATGAAGAAAATTACCCCTATCATCTTCTACTCACTCAACTGTATTTTAACTCTCTGTTTATCTAATATGAATAGAAGAAGAAACTATTACATGCTTTCCATTTACTGGTCTGTTTTTCAGTATCCAGAAGCCCACTGGTCTACCAGCTAAATAAACTACACAAAGCACTTCCTTTAAAGAAAAGGTTAAGGAAATTTGGTGCAGAATCTGTCAAATAATATAAGATCTTCAACTTTTCAATGAAATAATAATAGCAAAAGAATGAAAAAGCTTTTAGTGAAGTTGCATGTTTGCAGCAGAGAGAGCCATAATTTGTTAGGAATTGATGATTACATGCCTGTCTGAGAGTCCATCTGTGCCACAGAAAGCAAGAGTTTCATCAGGCTGATCCCTACAGAATTTTATTGCTATGAAGAAAACACAAACAGATGAATCCTAGTTACCAGTGTTATGGAATGACTTTGAACAATAGTAATGAAATCCAGCTTTTTACTGCAGATTTATGTTTTTAAAAGAACATGACATATGGGAAATATTGCTTTATCCAATGTTGAGACAAGTGCTAGAATTTCTGTGTAACATAGTTACAGGATGGGGTCTTTTCAGTTTGTGTTTTTTTGAGGAAATGTTCATATTTCTTCTTTTAGAGATTTAACATTCTTATGGATTTTTTTCTTACTACATGGTTAATCTGCAGAAAATATATGGAAAATTTTGTTCTCTCTCCATAAACCTCCAATTGTGTGGAACATCATACAACTGAAACCACATTACAGAAAAATTGATCTGTGAGGACCACGCTCAAGTAGTCAAGGACCATGTCCAAGTTTGAGTGGAGGGTGGTACAGCAGCTAGAATTACTGCAGTTGTACTTTCCCTGCAGGAAAAGGAGAGTTAAGACTTGAGAAGTTCACCACCAGAGCAGGGTGGGCACCAAGCAGTGAGAGGACTGTATTCCATGGAGAGTGTGTAATAACACGTTAGGAGCTTCAGGAAGGAACAGGCTCCTGGAGGGTACAGTTCAGCCCTGTAAGGAATGCACTGTGGCCTCGATGCACCACTTGTTGGCTTCCTGTCAACAAGGCTTTGCTCCTGCACCAGTGAGAATTTGGCACTTCTTACTGAGATGACAGAGCTGAAGGAAAGCCAGTCAGGCAGGTGTCTTAGGTCAGTGTTCAGTATGCAGCTCTCTAAAGGAAACATTGACTGGTGGGGATAGAGGTCAAGCAAGACATCTCCCCATAAACTGCATTTAGATGCCTTTAAGCACTTCAAAATCCCACTAGGGATCTTCTATGGAATCTATATTTTCATTCAAGGAACTGAGCAGGAGCTCTGCCTTTATAGAAATGTAAGGTCATGCTCCACTTGATATGGATGAAACATTTTTATTCAGCATTTGAGTGATTTGATGTTCTCTCTTTGCTGTTTATTCTCTGTAATGGAGGAGAGGCAACACTTACCTACTTGTCAGGAGTCTTCCATGAGAAGTGTACTGGACTGGAATAGTTTTCATTTCTCTTACTGAAGGTGGCACTATGCAGTAGAACACAGCTGAGCCCCCTTGCATTTTATGCCAAAGCACTTTGGAAGGAAGCAATCCTTTTAAGAACTTTTAAAATATATTATCTAAGGAATGAAGCCAGAATACATCCAATTTCAGGAGAATACTGTACATGCAGAGCAATATACCCTCTTGAACTTTCCATTGATGATCCTGGATCTTCTACATGCATGGCAACTGTATAAGCTTTTTCATGTGTTAAAAATAATTGGAACATTTCTTTTTCTTCATTTGCACTATCAGTGTGTTTTGTAAGGTGCTTCATTCACCTGCTGTGCACTCAGTGTACACATAGAGCAATTGCTTTCTTTAACTTGTTATTAGAAAAAGAGGAAAATCTGTTTTCAGGATGTTAATTGTCATTATGAGTATGTAAAGCACTCAGCTGGCCAATCTGTTAAAAAGATTGTGCATGCATATAGAATTAGACTGTTAGTACCTTTTAAGAGAACTTTTTTAAGGTCCTTGGCTGTGGCTCAGGGCAATCTAGGTTCTCCTGTAACTGTTATGTTTGCAAGGCTTTAAGAATAACAATCCTCAAATTAGTTGCCACATTTTATTGAGGTCTGACTGAAATTGTAAAGGATCTGGTCCTTAGAGACATGTGCGTTCCTATTCCTCACACTGTGATTGGTGGGAGATGGTCAGTGCAGCAGATGTAAGAATCTGGCGCTGTGGATGCGCTCTGAAGTGGGCAGGAGCAGCTCCATGACGCTCCAGGAGATGCAGTGCCCCAAGCACTTGGTTCTAGCAAAGCTCCTTAGAGACACGTCATAGTTTAATATTTTACTTGGTTTTAAGTTTTGGCAATTGTATTCAAGCAGAAGTTTAGAGATGCTTAATATCTGTGTGGTCTTCTAGCTTTTAAAAGCATTGGGAGTTTAATTCCTTCAGAGCAAAACCCCATTAATATAATGAATTAAACATCAACATTCTTTCATGAGTTAAGTAAAAAAATCCAAACCAAACCCAACCAAAGCACAAAACAGCAACAAAAACAAACAAACACAAAACGCACTGAGGAAGGAGGGACATGTAGTATTTTTCTAACACATCATAGGAGGAGGTTAAGTAACTGTTACTGCACTTCACTTCCTACCAAAGAATTAAAGGGAAGAACCCTTAGAGCTCAGAGGTATATAGTTTATGTCTGAAATTCTTGAAAAAAAAGCTTTAAGGGAAGGTAAAGTCAATTATCAGATAATAACAGTATTTCAGTTTTCATGCATTTGAGTTATCATGCCTGCTTTGATAAATAAATCCTCTGAATTCAGCATTAAGTTTTCTGAAAGGGTTTTATAATGATATGGTTTAGGGGTTTTAAGTTTTCTGACCTACATTATTCATGTATTAAAATTTCAGGTATTTTTTCGTTATTTTCCTATCTTAAAGTATTTTCCAAATTAATAAAATGCAAACTGTAAAACTACAAGAACATTATTTTTAAAAGAGAAATTGAAAAGTTTTGCTGAGAGCAAAATAATTTAATTTAGAAACATGCATTCTTTTTATGGATATTTTAGAGTAGGCATATAAAAGGCAAATTGTGACCAAATCAATGCCCTTATCTTTTTGTAAATGTAGTTGCATAAGAGAATTATGCCACCCATTGTGTTGTGTAATAAATGTATCGCTTCATTCTACAAAGATTTAATTTTTAGCACAGTGGTAGTTTGAATTAAACCTTTAAGTCTATAGGTATAAATGTTTAAAGACATAGAAATCCTTGTGATATTGAGGACAACTGAGAAAGGTGAGATTCTTTTTAACAAATTGTTGTTATTATGAAAAATGTTTCTTACCTAGCAGATTAATTAATTACAGCTGCTTGTTCTATATTTTAAAAACTTTCATCTAGGTGTTGTTGTCAGGTAAATATTTACCAGGTTTTGTACTGAAACCTGAATGACCTGAACTTAATTTCCTGAAAATAGAAGACGTATTCAAAAATGCTTTGTTAAGTTAGCATGTAATGCTAATGATGTAGATGATGATGATGTAACATAAAGGCAAATGTCTTCATCACTTTTGAGGAAAGTCTGTATTTAAACATTTTTTCTTGTCCACTAAAGAATTCAATTTTTATTGGACTATTATTTTTCTACCTGAATTAATTATCTTCCTGTAGGAAATGTTTTTCAAGTGTCAAATAAAGCACCAATCAAATCCTACAGCAAATTAAGCATGCTCTCTTTCCAGACAGAAAAAAATTGTCTCCATTGATCTAAACTTTTTAATAGCTTGATGTAAAATAGGATTAATTACAATATTTAAGAAGAAAATACCAAAGTACTTATATTTGGGTTGTTTATGGTTCAAGAGAAATCAGCTGAGTAGCCACCTAATGTGGAAAAAGATCAGATGTTTGACTTCCTTGTTTGACTTAGAGCTCCCTAGGTCCTGTAGCCCTGCTCTGTGGGTGTATAGGACAGCCCTGATGAGATGAATTAAAATCAAACCTCACTGAAATCTGACAGCAATTTAGCAGAGGAATGGCCATTTCTCCAGAATCCATCAGGATGCTGTAGTCTCTGCTAGGGTGCACTGCCAGAGAGGGTTTCACAGAACAAACCTGCAGTCCCCTCAGTTTTGCGTTGGAGGAAGGAAGGCAGGTCCTGGAACCAGCTGTGTGTATTGTAGCAGCTTTCTGGAGCAAATGGGATACTGGGGTGGTGGGGCAAGTCCATGAGTCCAAGGACTGCACCTTAACTGGTGGTGTCTACTTCATACCTCCTCTCTTGCCTCTTTGCCATGTACCACAAGATACCCAAAGCTCATGGAGGGGAGTTGCCAAGCAAACATGACTTTGTAGCCTAATAGCTGGAAACACCCGTAGTCCTGATTTTGCATTTTCCATTCTTTGGTGCTTGTGATAAGCACCATGCCCAGGTGAAAACAGCAGTACACATGCTGAAAACAGGCAGCTGCTAGAGCATGTTCTTGTGAGATCATAGTATCAAGCTGCATGGATATGGATGGCTGAGCTCAGGTATTTCTCAATGATGACATCAATGAATGAACAAGACATGAGAGGTATTTGGCATCAGATCAGCAATGCTCAGTAGGAGGGAGCTTACAGAGAAATTTCAGACATGTACAGCAGATGTGTCATAATACATAATACAGAAACTCCTATAATGGCCAAGTCCATTTTGGTTGAGGCCACAGATTCTTTTGGTTTACTTATTACTCTGAGATTTTTAGCAAAGTAGTGAAATAACCCTTCTCTTTTCAGTGTTCTGTTTCCTGTGGAAAAGGTTTGAAGTTTCGTGATGTGCATTGTATTAACAGCTTCCAAGCAAAAATAGAAGAAGACAACTGCAAACATTTGAAAAAACCACGAACATACAAAATATGTAGAGCTGGAAGATGTCCTTCTTGGAAGGCCAGCAGATGGAAAGAGGTATGTAAAAGCTTCCATAATTATGTTCTCCATGAGAATACAAGAGAAGATCATATTCATGACACACTGCTTCAGTGAAAATAATTGTCAGCACACACATCACAATGAAATCTACAAATTAGCAAGAACTTAGTTGTATTTTCTTTTCTTTTAAGAGTAATGAAAAATAAATGTCTGTGAAAACTGAAATTATTTGCTAATCTGAATTTTGTACTGAATACATAATTAGGACTTTCCTCATCTTACCTTGTAAATTAACAGTAAATTTTTAAAGTTTACTTCTTACCTTCTTCAATGAATTCAGTAGTATCACTGTATTTGCTATCTTAGTCTAAATAGTGAAATGAAGCCAGGTTTTTGGGAAAATGGCAAGAAAAAGGGCTTTTGGGCACAAATACTGGCCTTTTCCCAGGTTTGGTCTTATAAAATATCTCTCACCTTTTTGTGAAATTGTGTGTAACTGAGCACATTGCAATATTTTGCAGTTCACTCACTCTTTCAACACACATTGGTGAAGACATGGTACCCCACATTTTGGCCACACTTTATGATTGAGCATGGGCCTTTAAGTAGGCTGTAGGACATAACAGTTCTTCTGCCTAGGATAAAAGGGGGCTGTTTATCTCAGCAGACATTAGTGTTATAGTGAAATTCCTTTGGCCAGGAAGGAGGAAAATAGTCATTTGGCATTTAAGCTCTTTGGGGTTTGTAATTCTTAATACCATCTGCAAAAGATAGTGTCCTCAGAATGCTACACCTTTTGCAAGATTTTCTAGCCTGAAACACTGAGATTTTTCTCTTTTATTGTAATATTTGCATTTTAAAACAACAGACAAAACTGTCAGTCTCTAGTAAAGACCAGATGTAAACTCAGAGCTTCAGCTGTTCATCTTGCAAAAATGTAAACCTTTGCTTTGCATGTGCCTATAGTAATTGTCCCTACTGTAAATTAAGTTAAACAGAGAGCTCAGTTAGGTACCTCAGATGCAATTCTTTTCTGTATTTTTAAAAGGTTTTAATTGTAGTTTTGCATTTTCAACATAAATTTCTTCAGGTATTGTACTCGTATCACAGGGGCCGTGAAGTGTATTTTAAGTAATATCCTGAGAACTTCTAATGACAGCCGTACTGCCTTCTGGGGACTGTCCCATTTCTCAGTGACGCGACTGATTTTGGTCCATTTTAGTGTTCTGTATCCTGTGGCGTGGGCACTCAGCAGAGGGAGGTCTCCTGTGAGGTGCGAGGCGCGGGGCGAGTGAGTGACGCGATGTGCGGCGGTGACCTGCGCCCCGCTGGCGCGCGGCTCTGCCGGCTGCCCGCCTGCCTCCCCTACCGCTGGCTGGCACACGCCTGGCAGCACGTAAGTAGGGGTGTCAGCTTCTGTGACTTCACTGAGTTTTGGGGGGTTCTGTTCTTTTTTTAATTTTCTTTTTAGTTTTCCACATTTGGATGCATTTCTAGTAGCTGTTCTGCTGCGGAATAACAAGCGACCGTGATGAAAATTTTGAAGGTCAAACTTGCAAAACTTAAAAAGTGACAAAAAGTGTCAATGACTTTATTTATACTCTCTATTTATAATGTCTACATGATTTGCTTCTCTATTGTTGTAGGAAAAAGCTCTGGTGGAGCTCTGAGCAGGTACCTATTGGTACAACTGTCAGCACATATTTCTCCACATAGTGCATAAAATGTTTTATAAATCCTTATTATGAAAAATAACTTTTAAAAGCAGCTCTTTAAGAACAGAAATGCCGAAGAAATGTCATGTGGAAGTAAACACCTTGGAGGTAAAATCTTTGGACAACAGTGTTTATAAGAAGTTCTGAATGGAAGCTTCAAAGCATCTTAAAAACTTGAAGCATCTTTTCTTGTTAAAGAAAAGATAAGAAGCAAAATAAATCTCATTATTCTCCTACCAATGAGGAAGCAAGATAAGAAAATAATACTCAGCATTCTCTTACCAAATAAGCTTTTTCATATTTAAGGAAGCCTACAGATACCTTCAGGAGAAAGCTGTCATTTCTAAAGGTGTGATTACATGCTAAAAATTTGATAACTTTTGTTATTTTTGCAAACATGCAAACATATGAAGATGAGGAAGAGAGAAAAAACCAAAATTATGTATAATACCTGAAATGGTGTGCAGAAGAGCCTTTCTCTAACATTAGACAAAAAATTTTTTTTTACATTTGTGTCATATAAATAATCTGCCATGCTAAATTATTTAGGGCAACCCCCCTTGAATATGAAGACTCTAAAGTCTCAGGGCCATAGTGCTATAGAAGAGACAACTGTTAATATGTAAAGCATTGGCTGGTGCTCTGCAAAACCTGGGTTACATTAATGCAGTTCAGATATATATTTTCCTCTGTTAAGCTATATTGAGGGAAAACTGACAAACATATTTCTTTCAAGTGTTCTCATATGTAGCTGTCAAAATCAGGAATTGATGGAATTGGTTCAGAATGAACTTTTAGCACAAATATACACTTTCAAAGGATGAGAGTGAATTTTCCTTTGCCAGCAAACATTTGTGTATTCCAGCTGGATGTTTGGAGCTCTCCACTACAGACACATTGTGTTTCATTACGTGCTCCAGCTATTTCCCAACTTCTTTCACATTTATATTGCTGTTTGCTTGAAATTCCTGTGTTCTGCTCCCTTATCTCACCACATTCATACAATGCCCCTGTACATGTAGTGTTAATAGTTCAAGTGCTTATCCATCTGCATGCCAGTCCTGGTGCAGGACGTCCTCCACCAAACTTGTCATGTTTTGCCCAACAGTCTTAGCTCTGGGTGCTTGTGTGTCATTTCCTCACCTCACCAGTCACAACACAGCAGAAATATATCGAGATCTAACATTTCTCCAGTTTTCAGACAGTAGACTGGGTGTAGGGAAAAGAATGCCTACAAGGCTAAGGTATAAAGCATCATGAAAAGAATTTTTCTGCCTGTCCCCATTACTTTGTGACTGGATAATTCTTTATATGCCTAATATTCTGAGCTGCTCCCTGCCATTAAAAGTTATCTTAGTTCAGATACCCATAGCTGGGGATGTGCTGTTTGTATATATTACTTAGCCTGTACCTTCACTTTTCTGAATTCTGGTGGCAACAACATTCTTACCCTGTCCTGGCAGAGCTGTGATGGCTCACCATTCCACCAGTTTGCCATGGGGAGGGGTCTGAGGACCCTCAGGGCAAAGGCACAGGCTCAACAACTACTGCTGCTCAAAGTTGGCACTGGCACCGGCTTGATTAATAGGCAGTTTTCTCTCCCTGTCCCTCTCCCTGTCCCTCTCCCTCTCCTTCTCCCTCTCCCTCTCTTTTTGTTTTCAAGACCAACTTGTTTTGTTTTCAGGACCAGCTTATTCCTTTCATATTTCACTGAATTCCTTTTCTGTCTCTTCCCTTTCATTTTTGAAAGGCTTTTATACTCAACCTATGATCTTGGCTTGATATTTTCATTTTCTCCTCTGTCTCACCCAACAGTTACAGTGTCATTGTTATTATATGCTGTTGCTTTTTTCAGCTGATTAGAAGTCCCTAAACTTTGAAAACAAAGTAAAAGACTCTGATTCAGTGAATAATTTAGTCTGACATTGATAGCAGATGTCAAAAGGTATCGCTGTCGGTTTTACTGTGTATGGCAATCAGTAGGTAACCTCATTCTGTAAATGTCTGGTTAAACTGTGATTGATTTTCTCACTTTTAGTGCTCAGCATCATCTAGAAGGAAGGAAATATACCGGAAAGTTAAATGTGTGAATGAAAACCAGCTCCAAGTGGATGAAAGCTTCTGTGATCCTGCCACGAAGCCTCCATCATCCAAAATCTGCAGGGTATCTCCCTCTAAATATATTGTGCTCACAGCAGAACTGTCACAGGTACACTAATTGTTCTGCTCACACATCTTTTATATATCTTTACATTTTAGAATGTTAAATTGCTGTAAAATGTTGCATTATGTGTCTGGAGGGGAAAAAATATTATATTTGCATTTGAACATGGCTGTCTAAACTTTCTCCACATTGACCCTCCAAGTTTGCCATGATTTATTGTAGAGGCTGTTATCAGTCCTCCCTTAACCTCCTAGGACCTACCATCACCAACTAGAGGAAAGCTGCCCCTACCACAGGATTCCTTTTCAGTTTCCCAGGAAACTCTCTTAGAAGCTGACCTCACTGAAGTAACCAAAAAGCTTTTCCTTGGTTTCAGTGAAGTGATCGGTCAGTGCTTTGTTTCCCTTGCCCATCTGCACTGCCTGTGTGTGCATGTCTGTGGGTGTATCACAGCTGAGAGGGAGTGACTCTGGAACCTCTGAGAAAAGGGCACCTTTCATGGGGCTCTGTGGCCCCTTGCACATGAAACTATTGCAGACCTTCACCTCTGTGTGCTGATGTTCCAGCCCAAGGTGGCACATCTCCAATGAGAGGCTTTTGCCAGAGCGAGGATCAGAGCTGACTTACCTGTAATGCAATTCTACAGAAATCTCGCAGAAATTCTCACAGAAATAATGTCTGTGCTTGGGGATTTTATTCTAGTGCTCAGCAAGCTGTGGGCTTGGTTACCAGCAGAGGATCACGTACTGTGTTGGAATCCATTCTGTTCAAAGTTGGGATGTCCATGGCCTTCGGACTGTAGCGTACCGAGAATGCCCGGTAGAGCCACCCCCGTACATTTATAAATGTAATGTCAAAGGATGTGCACAAGCAGCTACCTGGAGAGTGGGGAAGTGGACCAAAGTGAGTACAGATGTGCCAGCTCATTTTTTGTATCTGCCTCTAACATAAATAAATGCCAAGAATAACTTGCTGACCATAATGATGTTAATTGTTTGCATTTTTCTAAACTAACTCTTCATGGCTATCTATGTCTAGTGCTCAGCATCTTGTGGAGGGGGAGTAAAGCAGAGATCAGTAGAGTGTATGACTGAAAATGGCTTATCCAGTGACTTGTGCCTGCCACATTTAAAACCAGATGCCAGAATGATCTGCCACCAGAAAGAATGTAAGTGACAGCTGTGATTTTATGCAGTTAATGTTTTCCCAGGTTACTTATATTAAAGCTATATATATATTTGGAGTGCAATTATGCAAAATTAAGTCCTAAAACTAAGCTCTGTTCCTGAAATATTAATATGATTTAATCATTTATTTTGAAGGTGAAATTCTTACCACCTGCAAAGATATGCAGATTAAAAAAGGGATTAGAAAGGATGGTGAATACCTACTTAACATTAAGGGAAAGATGATAAAGGTACTGTTAATATTTATGAGTTTTTATGAGTACATATTTTTACGAAATAACACTTTTCTAATAAAGATTTTACTAAAGGGTTGCATTTTCTCTTCCAGATTTATTGCTCAGGCATGCACTTAGAGAATCCCAAAGAATATTTGACATTGGTAAAAGGTGAAGCAGACAACTTTTCTGAAGTATATGGATTGAGGTACAGAAGTGGTTTTGTAACTTTATAAAGTGCATTTACTCCTTCCAAAATAAAAGAATAAAATAATACTTACTTTTTTGTGAGAATGATGAGTAGGGTTTTCTTCCCTTGATTTTCTGTTTTAGATATGTGTATGTGAGCACACATACAGAAATGTGAATACTTACAGCCTGAAATGATGTTAGTTGTACTAAAGGATTTTACTTTTTTTCCTGTCTTGACTTCAGTACAAGTAGCTTTGACCCACATTTGTGTTTCAGCTGAGCCAAGATTAAAAGCTGCACTTCTTGTTCAGTAATGGTTGTTTAATATTTTTTATGTGACACAGTGCAATACACTTATTTTTCATTATATTATGTTATGGAAAAATCTTGAAAGGAAAAATGACTCTTTGCTGTTCTTTAGGTTGCAGAATCCATATGAATGTCCTTTCAATGGAAGCAGAAGGCAAGACTGTACCTGTCGAAATGATTACCTTGCAGCTGGCTTCACAGTTTTCAGCAAAATAAGATTTGATGTAGCTTCCATGCAAATTAAAAGTAAGCATTTTGTTAGTTTTAGCCAATTTGAGCATTCTATTGAAATTGTATGTGGTCACAATTACCAAATTATTGTTTTGACTTACTTACAGATCCAGCTGTGTCATCTTGGGGCAAACAAAATTCTGACTTAATTTAAAAATTCAATGGTAATTTCAAAGGAAAAAAAAGTAGCAAAACACCACTGCTTACCTTGCTAATTTGTCCCAAGTGGTCAAGTGGCATTAATCTCAGAGATTCATATTTTATATGTGAACTACCTTCATTTTCTAAGGTTTTCTTCCCATTATTTAATTTTCTTTTAGTCCATAGATTATTTTTCTCATGGCAGTCTTTCTTTCTATGCTGTACTTAGTCCTTTCTCAGACATTGGCAGACATTAAATAAATGGACAGGGAATCTTGCAGTGCTTTCAAGCCCCTGCCTGAAGCTGGCAAGTTGGCCCACAAACAGCTCTCTTGGTGCACATCCATCTTCCTCCTGGCCCACTCATATCTCAGAGAGAACTCTGGGCTTGTAGGTTGGACTAGTGAAGCAGTAACCAAAATTCCAACTGTACTTTCTAAAATCAAACCACACAACCTTCTTTTCCAAACAAACAACAAACAAACAAACAAACAAAACATTCAAAGCAAACAGTAGAACACCCATATTCACACTTTTCACTGTTTCCCCCGAACTTCAAATGCAGCAGTTTGTGTTGAGTAATTTTCTGTTTTCTAGCCACAGATTTTCTTTTTGCTCAGACTATACTGGGGAGAGCAGTACCGTTTGCTACAGCTGGAGATTGCTACAGTGCAGCCAGATGTCCACAGGTATTTATGATTTCTTACCTCCTTGAAATGCTTACTTACATAAGAGGGGAAGAAAAATCTGTGTGACTTGTTTAGATCTGTAAGGTTCTAAGCCAATCTCCTATTTGATGTTTACAACATCAGTAAGTACTTTTTTTGTTATTCTCTTCTCTCCTGTTCCACCATTCCCCCATCATAGTTTCTCCCTCAAATTGTTTGCTACACCCTTTCCCTGTAGGCTGCATGTATGTGTATCCAGCTTTCTATGTGTCTCATGCATTGCTCTGCCTCCCTCAGGATGTGATGTATCCTTTGTTTCCCCTAATGCTTTCTCATTCTTTGTTGTCTTCTAGTGACTTTTCTCTAATCCTGCATAATTTTCTTTATCTTTTCTCTGCTTCTCTCCTGATGCTTCATGTCTTTGAAGATTACCAGAGGAAATCAGTCTTTTTTAGAAGTTTACTTTAAAATTTCTACATGCATTGTTGTGTCTACATTAGTGTTTTAGTTGCATTGGATGGTGCTTTTTAGATAAATCATTGTCCCAGTTTGCTGTTTGTTGGCTCACATCACGGAGTAATTTTGAAAGACATGAACAAGATCTCTTCTGGATGAAGCTAAAGCCAACAGTGAGCTTCAGAGGAAGGATCCTAATATCCTCTAATGCTGGTGGAGATTCAGTCCACAGGACTAGGGGAGAGTTAGTCCAAAGTAAACCCCTGATTTGTGCACTGTCTACAGACATTGAGCTCTCTGACCCAATTATTACTTTACAGGTCTGCTTATGCTGCAGTGTCCTTCTTGATGATGCAGACATAGCCCTAGTCTGAACTAGTCAACCTTTGGAGCCCATTGTCATAAATACTTCAGCTTGTTTTACTGTATTAGACAATTTAGGATGAGGTCAACTGTCTTCTGGAAGTGAATTTCTTTTCACTGATTATAAGGAAGTTAAGACCAACTGGCTCACTCTTGCTTGGAAGGGAATCCCTGTTGTCCATCTCTCCTGGTTGACTAGACTTAAGGCCAGCTGTGTGGGTGGACACAGCCAAGGGCAGCTGGAGACAATTTATGTTCAATTTATGTACAAATGAAGTGCCTAGGTTGGCAGACTTAAACCCCTGACAAGAAAACAGTTGAAGTTCCTTACAATATTGTACAATCCAAATCTGTTTGCAATGTGTAGCTTCTGTTGGGAGGTCATTCTGCTTACATGGCTTGGCACTGACACATTTCCAGCTATAAGTTCTGACTGAAGCTAACACTTTTGATGCAGTCAAAAGGCTTCCACACCTGTACTTTCAGTCCTTGAAATCTGTTCCTGACCTTGCAGATGCTGCATGATATGTCAGACAGCTCTTGAACTGTCATTGTACTTGTAATAGCACTTCTCATTTATTTTTGCAAAATGATATCACTGTGAAGGAAGTTATTCTGGGCCTGTTAATTGTGGAAAACATTCCACACCATCTGTATGAATTTCCTCCTTCGTTAAATGGAAGTCTTACACTTTGTGGATACTTGAAGAACAACCTGTCCTATCCATATGAGTTTTTATTAGCTCATCCTGAGTTATATGAGTGTGATAAGCACAGCAACCTTACACAGAAGTGCTCTCAAAATAAATATGCCATATTGAGCAATATAACAGGATTTTTGCAAAGGAATACAGGTGAATAATCATAATAAAAGCTATATATATATTTTTATATGTATGGCATTATTAAGCAATAAAATACAGAAGCTACCATTTGCAATAAAAAATTGCTAGGTTTGAATACAGAAATTCAGGCTTTCAGTGAATAATGCAGAGGTGTGCATTTTTCTGATTGTAGTACTCTCTGAGCTAATCATTAGGCTCTTTGTGGAGGTATTACTTCTTTCTAACATACTGCACTTCTCTGTGAATGTATTTTAATAATTTTCTGTATCCCAGTTTGTTTACCAAGGTAGTGCACTTTGTTACTTTTAATATTTTTCCTATTCTCATAGGAACTGACTGAAGATAGTTTTCAGAGTCTGTATTTGTGTAGGCAAATGTTTTAGAAACAATAGCTTCTATATCTGTTGTGAATGCTTTGTATTGCAAAATATTCCACTTAAAAATATAGTTATTTGTTTTAACATCCACTTACATTCTTGTTCAATTGTGTTATTTGTTATACAGAAAAGCAATGGAAGATGATAAGATGATGATGCTTAGACAGTGTGCAAACATTTGAAAATTAGATGTCCAAGAAGTGATTTGTCTTTACAGACAGAAGTATGTTTTGATCATTTAAAAAAAGTTCAGGAACTTAAAAAAAATAGTCTTTCAAGAAGACCAGCTTCCTTCTTGCCTTTTGCAAGTCTGTATTTTTTGTAAATGAAAATTTCACATGTAGAAGGGAAAAATTCTTTCTATTGTCTGATGCTAGTTTTCTATTCATACTCAGATGCTACAGATCAGCTGAGGCACAGCTGGTGCTTATTGCAGAATAACTTGGCTTTGTGTTGTGAATGTCCACAGAGAGGACCTAATGCAGCATAACCAGCCCATGTTTTGTACACACCTTGAGTACTTCATATTTAGATGTATCCTAAGCGATATGTGCAAATATGCCAATGTAAAGTCTTGTAGTGTTTTGAACTCTGTTTATCAGCTCTGTATTTTACTTTTTTTCCTTTCCTTTTCCTTTTTTCCCCCCCTAGGGACAGTTCAGCATTAACCTGGCTGGTACAGGTCTGAGATTATCCAGTACAGTGAGGTGGATTGCTCAGGGTAACTATGCCACTGCTGACATACACAAATCCCACGTGAGTCAATGCTGTTTTCCTTTACCTGCTCTTATGGCTTGGACAAGGGCTACAAGTGTTGACTGTAGGAAAGCTACAGTGGTTTTTGTGAATAAGAAATAGCATTCAAGGTCTCTGACCCATTTAAGTCTTCTTCAGGTATGTTCAATCACACTGTCCAGTATCTAATTCAGATCAGCACTCCCTGCCTACCCTTCTCCTAACTGATTTTAAGAGGTTATTGTTGTATTAAATGGGTTTACTAGAAGTTTTGAAGATGCTTTTAAAAAAACCCACACACAACACCCAACCCTCCACATTTTGTTCAAGATCATCCTATTACAGATGATCCTTTTTGTTGCTTATCCCTAACTTTATTAGCATGGGAAACCAAAAGACCAGTTCAACAAGAGCAGTCAGTGTGCGCGGTATAAGACACCATTGGATGGTACGACTGGAAACAAGGTGTAGAGTGATAGTGATAAAGGACCTCTGTCCTGTTTTGCTAATGCTGCTGTCTCTTGATTTAGTGTTTCTAGGTGTGATTTTTCAAAAGGTCTGTTGTGTGCAAACCTGGAGAAACATTTTGTGCATCTGTGATTTCAATCGCTTTTCTTGAGTAACTCTTCTCTTTGTCTAATTCCCAGGATGGTACTAAAATATATGGAAGATGTGGAGGATTTTGCGGAAAATGTGTTCCTAACACAATTATTGGTCTCCAACTTCAAATCTACTGAGAACTCTGATGTACTAAGAGCATCAAAGCAGGGACATTTGCCATTTAGGTTCAAATTGTGGGTGCTCTGTATATATACGTTTTAATTTTTTCACATCTTTAGTGCTCATTACTGTAATGCTCACTATTAAGAATTCCTGTTTTCTTCAGGATTTACTCAAGGTTGTATTATCTGTTTGTGGGCTAGAAAGTGCATAAATCACAGTCAGATTTCTTTGGGTTTTAAAGGAGAAGCATTTATTCAAAGTACAGTATATACTAACAGATAAATTGCACTGAGATTACTACCGTGGGTAACACTCTAAATTTTACCATAATTGTAATTTTTTACCTGCAACTAATCAGTATAATTCTTTATGCAGTATTCAGTAAAAATTTATACTCTATTGGTCTTTTTGGTTGATGGTGCTAAAAGGAAAGCTTTACTGTTATATAAAGAGATAGGTAATTTCAAATACTTCCAATTTTGTGCAAACTTGTAGGGATTATCTGCTGATAACTTACAGCAGAAAGATATATAGCCAAAATGCTTGAGATAGTTTTACAGATCTGTGTGTTTCTCTGTCAGTGAAAGCATTTTTCCCCATCCCTTTCATTATATTCTTTGTGGTGCTCAAATCCTAGCAGTAATACTGAGAAGTGTGGTTTAACCTCTGTAGTCTCTGTAGCATGTTAAACATCAGGTCTTAGGTTTGCTGTGGTTACAGGAAAAGAAAATAAGGAAAGAAATTGCTTCAAAACCTGATTTTAAATCGCTGCCTCTCATCCAAGTATACTGTGAAAGCAGTGTATTCTGTTTACCATAGGATGTTGTGTCTAATTGCACAAATACATATATGCTTAAACACTTTCCATACCCACCTTACTCCTTTACCCTGGCCAATGGCACATCAGTAAAGGCTGTAGTGTGCATCCTTCATAGTCCAATTCAGCATAACTTTCAATAACCTTAGTGAAAAATCTGGACAGAGGCAGCATCAAGCCCCAGAGTGGTTTTGGTGTCCATCTTCGACTCAGTTTGATTTTTCAATGTTTGTAAATACAGGTCTAACATCTGCTATTTAAAATTACTTCTTTGAGAAAAGTAAATGTATGAAAGAGTAACAAAGTTTAAAAAATTATCTAGCTGTTTGATTTGTTGGTTTGTATTGCTTTACAGTCCAGAACTGTAGAAATATATGCATATGCAGATAATATGTTTTAGGGCCAACTCTCAGGTATTCAGAATAAAATTTTCTACCTGCATAATAATGTATATTACATACCAGATAACTATACCTGCTTTTTCTGACAATACGCATTCTGTAAACCAAATATTTATTTTGCATGCCAGTACAATTGGTAGATCAAATGGCAGCTATATTATATTTTTTACCCATAAAGAGTTAGCCATGAATTAGCAGTATGTATTAATTAAAAACAATACTGTACCACAGAAGTATATGCAGCTTCTTTTAAGATAACACATGTAGGAAATTATTTTGTGATCTCTGCATCAGAAATGTATTTTTGCACTATGTGCCTTATAATAGTTGTAAACATTAATAAGACTATAAAACATTATTTTCCTAGAAGTGTTTACATTTGCAATTAAAATCTTGTAATTTATAAAATATTTATATAATAAATATGCTTGTGTGAATGGTACCAGGGTACTTTTGTGTGGGTTCTTTTTGGTATTGTGATCTAAGTAAAAAATGTTGCAAAACCATTTCAGCTTCTTTATGCAGAGAATAATTACATTCTTAATACTTCTTTACAATGGTGTACATTGACTTGTACTGAAATAACTGGAGGTTATAGTCACAGGAATAATTTCTATAGAAGCAGATCCTGCTTCAGAGGGAAGAACTCCATGTCTGTCTGCTCTTTCCAGTCATCCTCTCACATTTAGCTATATTTTTCTTGGGGGTTGCCCTGTAAATTGTTGACTGAAATAATGTAGAAATCTGAAATAATTTTCCTATCTTTGTGCTAACTCAAACCAATTCCTTTGTAGATTGGTTCCCTGCCTGCTGCTTTGGCAGAAGGGCAACTGCAGTTCGCCTCTATCCCCAAGAGGACTTTGTTCTTTTCAGCTCATTTAAAGGCTATAAAGTGTTCAATTCTGCTGCCACAAAGTCACTCTGAAAATCCACTACCAAACAAAATGACTTTTAATGTAGTATTCAATACACTATGTTTTTCTTAGATAATAAAAATTATTTTTTAGTAAAAATGTATTTCCTATACTTACAGCATATTATGTGGTCCAACTTCTGCATAGAACAGAACTGTATTGTATTGTAATTTTTTGCATCTTTTCTTTCTTATACCCTTGATTAAGAGCTTCAGCCCTACTTTAGGGAAAAAGTAATTATTATGTTCTGACATTTTGTGACTTCCCTATGTTAGAAATTTTGTTGTTGTTGAGGAAAAAGGGCTTAATCATCCCAATTTCAACTTTCTAACTTTCTGTCCTGAGGGCAATCTAAGAAAAACATAAGCCTGATGATCAGCTCTGAAGAAATTTGAGACTCGATGATGCTGACATGCTAGGAGGCCATGCAAAAGAAAAAAAAAAAAAACCCAA